>CP136061.1:57119300-57719300 GCA_032622095.1 Siphonodentalium dalli
TCAAAAGGTTGTCTAATAATATGAAAAAATGTCCCTTTACCCCGCATTCGTAAAGTTTGTACAATAGGCCATTTACCCAGACGGTGTCAAAGGCCTTCCAAACATCGAGAAAACACGAATAGAATTTTTGTTTGCTTTCGGATACGTATGAAATGCATTCTCTCATCAAGTAGGAGGTCATGTTAGCACTTACTCCTTTTTGGAAACCGTGCTGCAATGGGTTAACTTCGAGTAAGTATGGTGTATATCGCTCTAATCGGGTCTGGATTATTTTTTCAAGTATTTTGTAAAGCACAGGCATCAATGTGATGGCTCTATAACTATCATAATCTTTTCTTTCTTTTTTTGGACCCTCCTTTATATAAAGTAATAATGACACCGCGCTTCATACGTTCAGGGACTGTCTGTTCTGTAATAATACCAGTAAGTAGGTCTGACACCGCCTGAATTAATGCAGGGCCACCATATATAATATGTTCGTTTGTGATGAGATCCCACCCTGCTGCTTTACCACGATTTAGATTTCGACAAATATCAGCCAGTTCGCTCTCTGTTACCGGGAATATGATATTCTTGTCAATTTTACTTTCGCTTGTATTGGTCACTTCTCGGTCAACAATAGAATTAACACGATTAAATTGTTCTGAGTCAAAGCTCGGTTGATATAACGGCGAGTAGAGATTTTCGAAGTATGTCGCCCAACCTTCAGTTATTTCAGATTCCTCACGAAGAACAGTTCCATTGTGTACGAAAAATGGATTTTTATTGGCGTGTAAAAAAAATTGTTTCGCGTTTAACATGCGGAAAAGGTAATCTTGGTCCACCTCAGCGCGTTCATCTATTTCGTTGACCACTTCTCTCATGTGTTTATGAGATGCTCTCCTATAGAGCCTACGAAAGTTGCACTTGGCTTTTTTATACTTAGCATAAGTTCCGAAATCGATTTCGTTTTGTTCTCTGGGTCTTCCTGACTCAATCCATTTTCTCCGATGTGCACGCATTTGTTCGTGTAACGCTTTTAACTCATCATTCCAGAAGGGTTTATGGTTTCGTTTGAAACATTTACGAGGAAAACACGCAACCGATGCGTTTGCAATTGCTTGTACGATTTCTGCATATCTAGATACTGCGCCAATTTGATACAAATAGGGGTCTCGGTTTTTTTCTTTGATAATTTCAATATCAAGATATCTCTGATACTCTTCAATGATTTCTGGGTGAGATCTCACTCGCTTCCAGTCGATCCCACCATCAGCGTTAGCATCTAGCCGCCCGACGGTGCGATCATTTACGGGCAAAGAAATATTTGCGGATATTGGACGATGATTTGACATATCTATAGAGTTATCGTCCATTACATTACTACTGCGTACAAAATGTATGAATAGCGAGTTTGCGATTTCAAACCGGTACGGGTACCGGTACGCGTACGAGTAGCTACCCGTACCGGTACACGTTTTGAAATCGCAAACTGTTTTACCGGTATAATTCATCACATCGACTGGTAATGTATGGTGAGCCAACTGCAACAAAAAAGATATTATGATATAGATTGTTATTCGCGTTATTGGCCTATGTTATACTTAGCGTTATGGGTTGTTGGAAATATGTATTTAGATTAGATGAGCCCCATGATAATCAGTTGCTTTCATCAAGGACGAGCTAGGTGGCAGTTGGAAGAGGACGTTGCTTTTCTTTCACTCATATTGGTAACATTTTCAACAATTGGATTCTACAAGTCATAGACCGATCGAGTGTTGACAATAAATCGGTTGGAATTTTTAAACTTAGAAAATAGATTATGATAGCTCAAATATACAATTACGTTATATATAGTTAAAATGTCCAACCAATATTCGGTGTAAAATGTATTGTTTTAGACCAAGGGTCTAATATTGTCCTACATGTACTTTCAGTTCGATATAATACCGCATTTGTCCCTTATTTTAGTTGGGGAATATTTAGTCATATTAAAGATGCATACTCCGAATTAACGCTCCCATGTTACTATTTTTGTTTTGGCTTCGGGGGTAAAACTAAATATTTGATTCGAATCGATGAACCCACCATCAAAGCGCAGAGTGATCAGATATCGAATTTTGAAGTTTGTTATTTCTTGAATTGTGTAATTATTTGTGGCCCAGAAAAGAGTCATCAAACCGACGGTCTCGGACAAAATTGCGGACGAAGATGCTTAACTCTAAAATCAAGTGGTAATGCGGCCAAAATTTTATACTATAGTTGACAGCAGTTAGCATTATTTTGTTGTAATTAATCGATTCTGATAACAAAAGCGTATTTTGAAGAAATGTTCTTGTTGTAACTTTATGATATTGGGACCGTCTGATCGGTTTGGGTAGCTTTAAGTAACCCTTGTTGGGAATCTTTCAACAGATCGAAGGGTCGGCCCGTCGGGGCAAGGGAATATTTATCCCAAGAAATGGGATTGTTATCGGGATCTAAACCCGGAGGTATGTTGAAATGTTTAACTTGGTAACAGAAAAGGTGTCAAAATGTAGTCTGTTTATTATACGGATTGAATAAAGAGCGTTTGCTTCACTTCTGTGCGAAACACAGAAAACAGCTGAAACTCGCTCTGCTTATATGCTTAGATTTTGTAGAGTATGTATAGGTATTTCGTGTATTTGGCGACCTATATTATCCCCACTACAGTATACACAAGTATTGTGGTTCAAATGCGCCATGTCCGTTCAGATAGTAAATATATATTAAAATGAGAATTCAGTCCCCACCTATACATACGATAAGGTAACTAAACGGTAATTGTATTCAAATGTGCAATGCATAGATAAATCCACGATATATTTATGTCCTTGTACAATGGGTTGAGACAGGGACGTGACGACAGGGGTGTCTTAACCCCCCACCCCAACTTTGGTCAAATGTTCAACATTTGGAAATTTGATATACCTGACACAACATTTGTTGGAAATTTCACACAAACAATAGGTTGAAATTGTTTTCGTAGTTTGATTTTCGAACAATTTATTAGTGGATAATTTGTAGTTTTTAGACCAACATTTGCATATTTCCCTATTTTTGGTAACAAAATTTGGACTGAAATGGCTGTCAGAAACAGTTGGAAATTGTTCAAGCTTGGGGGGTTGTCAGGTCTCAAAATAATAATAATAAATAAAGACACCCTTCCTAACGCGCAGACCATCTATAGCCATGACCCTGCAATGGGCGTCTATAGCACCATCTACTCACTCTATTAATCACAACCTGTCATTAATGCAGTGAACAAAGTTGTTAGTGAAAAACAATCGGCCTTCCGTATTTATCTAAGTGCCAGAAGCCGCCTCGAGAATTTGAACACAAATCCTGGGTTAAAATGACAACTTTATCAATAATATTTGCCCATGAAATCTTTCAATAAATAGGTTAACGCATAGCTGACTGGAATTTCATGGAATTCATGGACCTTTGAGTGAGAAAATCGTAGTGAAAGGCTACCGGTCAATGGGACAAATCTACCCGTTTCAATTCGCTATCGCTTTATTGAAAGTACCCAAGTGACCGCGACGATGTTCACAGATTTACCCGTACCCGTTCCCATCGAACGGGTATCGCAAACTCGCTATTAGGGTCTATTCTCATTGCACACGCGCGTGCGATTAATCGCAGCGTTTTTTAAGGTGCGTGTTAACATAACACAGAGCGATTCGTGATCAATTACCTTCCTCAAACAACCACGTCCTATTCGTGACCAATCATCTTATGCAATCAACCTCGTCATCGAGATAGCCGTTACAGAGAATGGCATGGTTCACTCGGTCACATATACTATCCGGGTACAGTCATTCTCATAACTGATGGGCGATAAAATAATAAATGAAGTACGGAAAGGAAATGGCTTGGAAAGAAGTTTCCAACGTATAGCTAGCATCAGTGGTGATTTTTGTAGAATTCAGTAGAATTATATTACCTGTCAGTCTCGCGCAACACTGTACCCAAGATTGTGAATATATAGATTGATAGTAATGTGACGTTTAGCATGTGCGATCACTGATGATAAGCCGCCAATGGCGATCAAATTGAAATCAATCGCTCATGCATGCGAACAGCGTCCTGGCGACAGAATTCGACCTGAAACGATGCCTGTGTGACTCTTAAGGTCGAATTATGAGTCCCATCACTTATTCTATTTGAATGGTGGTTCGTCAATTATAGTACCGCGTTGTCGCTGTTGCCAGCGGCTATACAAATGAGCACTCGATGATGGGGGGGGGGGGTCTGAAAAAAAACGTTCACACACAGGGTTGAACATAAAAAACCATGGGTCTACCATCCTCCCTACATGCAAATCTATTTGTTTTTCTCGGGTCTCATCCCCTCTTTCCCCATAATTTTTACTGGATATCATATGTTTGAGTACAAATGTTTTAAATGAGCTTTATTCAGAAAGACGATTTTTGTCAGACCTAGCTAACTATAAGGTAAAGAGTTGAAAGATCTAATTCAACCACTTGAATCGTACATTTTTGATAATCTTGAGTGATAATAACAATTACATACATAAAACTCCTGTAATCTGGGTTGTGATCGTACTATATATAGTGTTATATACGTTTCAAGCTGGAATACAATATGCATATTTATGCCCAACTACATGGAATTGAACCCTCTATTTCTAATTATAATTAGCTAGATATATAATTGTGTCCTCAAAAATTATGTCATTTTGATGGCATGGCTCGTTATACTCAACTTATACCTGAGTAAATCTAACTGAGGAAAATTAAAGTTAATGTGTCAGCATATATAGGCCTGTATGTGGTCACCCCCCCCCCCCCAACCGAATGTACTTTATCATCCTCCAACCTACCCTAGACCTGTGTGTGAATGTGTTGGTCAGACCCCCACCCTTATTGGGGGAACTCTTAGCAGTGGGATGAAGGAATGCCATCGAACACACATAATTATAGAGCCGCTCGACCTTTAAAAACGCTGCGATTAATCGCACGCGCGTGTGCAACGAGAATAGACCCTATATCAGGTATCAATATATGGTCGATTATTGTGCCGTTATTGTCGCCTCTCTGACCAAATGGTAAACATGTAGCTCGAGGCGATATCTCATAATTGGCTGATTTTAATTCAAGGGCTTTAACAAATTTAATGAATGCTGAGTTTCGCTTATCTGATTTATCGAAATTACCATTCAGATCGCCCATTATGATGAGGTTACCGTGTATTTTATATATATCGCATATATATCTAAGCGTATTTATATATGCTATATATTCTTCAGCGGGATAATTCGTGGATGGTAAGTAAACTTGGAAAATATACAAATAGCTCCCACCTGGCAGCTTTAATTGAATCCCGATGATGCGATCATCTGCAATGTCAAGCGGGCATATGCAGTGTGACAGCCTGTTGTGCCACATTAGTGCCACGTCGCCATTGGGTCTAACTGACTTTATGGTATGGATGGGGATTTGTTGACTATTATCGCAGACAGCATGATATTCATAATTTGACCCCAGCATTCCGAGAAAATCTACATTGGTTTGGTATAACCAATGCTCACTTAGCCCCATAATATCATAATGACCATTTCTCATTAGTTCTGTGATATATGCACCTGATGACATAATTCCCGTACAATTCCAGTTCATGTTCTCCATATATTTAAACTTGGTGGGATACAATAAGCTGGTATGGTATTGATTTCGTGTACGGAAATCGAATATGAATACAATCAATAATGATATACATAGATGGAGCACATTAGACATCGCTAGAAAAGAAGAAATGAATCAGAAATCATTACATTGAAGAATGGTATGATAGTCGACTATTTTAGAATTCTGGTTCTTTGCGGACCCACATCCTGCAAGTCACACCAACTGGCCAGAATTTCGGACCGAGGACTATATCGAAATCTTCGTCACAAATATTGATTCGAGCAGAGTTACCTCTTAACATTCTGATGACTGTGAACCGAATTTTACAATGAAGAAGGTGTGATTTGATATCGAACACTGTTACCGAATCGTCAAAACCGGCGAGATATACTTGTGATGTTTTAACTGGGCCATCCATTCTGTTAAAGTAGAAATCACTTGGGGACTGACGGTCATAGTATCTGTGAACTTCCTGTTTATGTGATGTCTGTTTATAACTGTGATTCGGGTATTCGGGTGCAACTTTTGAAGAAACAAAATTCTCTTCAAAATAGTCCATCGATATATAACAGCGACTAAACAATTCGAAGTCGGATAATCAAACGCATTTCAGAATAGCCACAAAAAGCAAATTAGTCACAAATCGGTTTTGGCACCTCCCACCCCAAACCCCGAACCCACTCATTTGTAAATGTAAATATGTTTAACCTATATATGATTTTGAATCTTTCCTTCACCATTTTGTATGAATAATATTATTGTAAACAGGGAGAGGGGCAAAGTAAGTTTTGTAACTTGTCCCCAATCCCTTTTGTATTATTCGATATACAAATAAAATATGTTTAAAGAAAAAAAACTTTTGATTCAACAGATATATTGTTTATGTCTCTTCGTTCACTGTTTGTGTCTCCTCGTTCACTATTCATGTCTTCTCGTTCACTGTGTGCCGATTGTGAAACATTATCGTCGTAGCTGTAGTTCATTGCCATATCAATTAATGTAGCCATGTCACGTTGTGTCATCTCTCCCATTGATCTGTCGACCACTTCAACAAACTCAACAAAGCTCCACCCTAACCTCTAATTAAAAAGGTTAGGCAACTGATGAATACTTTAAACTACACTTTGTTTATTTATGTACTTGATTCTATACATGTATTGATGTAAATGTCCTTTTGTTATGTCCTTTATATGTGTTGGTAATAATCTTATAATTGGATTCTATACCAAATAAACAATTTGAATTTGAATTTATAATACCGAAATAGTTTTGAACTTTCCATAAAGCATCTAGGGCGGGCAATTCCATTTTATGTTGGTCAACGGAATCAAAGTTTCTAATACATATACATGTATATAACGCAGCCTTGTTGTGTAAGTACATGTAGTAAATCGTAACCATTATGCCGAATCTCGGCAAAAACTCAATAATAATCTTATGCAACATAATATTAACTCTGTAGACATACTTCTTTATGGGAAACCCGAACTAACTTATACTGAGAATAGTGATATCTTTAAAGCTGTACACTCGTATATTAGAGATTCCGGCCGTTTTGAGAGACCTAACACTTTGGCCATGCCATTCTACACCAAATCTACTTATAATATAATATTCTATGTTTGTACCTTGTTTCCTATGTACAATATATCCCAGTTATGCACTCAATAATTGATATATGCCTGTAGTATCGTAGTTCTACTTGTTGCAAGGGAATGATCACCGACGGGTTGATGAAGCATACTCACACTCATCCCATCTCTTCACTGTAAACCAAACCTCCAATTCTTGACTTGAAACATATTTTATTTGCATAATATACAAAAGGGATTGGGGCACAAGTTTTTACAACTTATGAAGCCCCTCTCCCAACACAATATAGCAACACACATGAAATCAAGATGACGATACAAACGTATTTACATGGTGATAAGTTTTGATGTACGTAATATGTATTGCCTTCCAGAGATGTGAAATTTCTGCGTGACCTTGACATAGCCTTCGTGGAATTTCCATCTGACCTTGACCTCTACGATGCCTGACGAGAACGACGTAGTTCCAAATGCTGCTCCTCCAACGAGCTTTTCGTGTCCGAATGTATCTCCTCCTACGCAGTTGGAACTTGATGATAATGTCGTGGATAACTGGAAACTATGGAAGCAAATGTGGGCGAACTATCTGATCATATCCGGTCTTCAAAATAAAGAACCGAAGTTTCAAACAGCCCTCCTTCTCCATTGTATTGGAAAGGAGGCCCTGCGAATATATAACTCTTTGACATTTGGTGATACTGAGAATAAAGATGATCCTGATACAGTCATAACAAAGTTTGACGAGCACTTCATTGGTGTCACAAAAGAATTCTTTGAAAGGTTCTGCGTCAACCAACGCAATCAAAATAGCGGAGAATCAGTTGATCAGTATGTTTCGATCCTGCGAAATCTTTCAAAAACATGTGGGTTCTGTAAATGCATGTCTGAGAGACTTATCATGGACCGTATCATCCTCGGTGTCCCGTGATGATAAAACAAGAGAAAAGCTAATCTCACAGCAAAAGCTTGACCTAAAACATTGCATTGACATTTGCAGAGGAATGGAAGCGGCCCAACTCCAAATAAAGGCAGTGTCAAACTCTAACTGCGTACCATCTGAAGTCAACAAAGTTACAAATCAGTTCAACCCAAACTATAAACAACGCAAATCTCAAAATCAATCTCCAATTCACAACACTGCCAAGCGATGTAAGTTTTGCAACAAAACTCATGTGTTCCAGAAAGAGTTGTGTCCTGCATGGGGTAAAACGTGCAATGCGTGCCATAGAAAAAACCACTTCAGTTCTTCATCTTAGTGCAGGAAACAAGTGCATGCTGTACAGCAAAATGCTGGTGCTGATTCTGATTGCGACAGCATTTATGCGGTTGAAATTGCTTATAATGTTAATTCTGTTGAACCGGTATATTGTGAAATTCTGCTAAATGACAAGCTGGTGAAATTTCAAGTTGATTGTGGGGCATCCGTGAATGTACTGCCACGATCATTTGCAAAAGATAACCAAATTCAACCTGAAAATGTTCAACTACGTATGTGGAATGGATCTACTGTTTCTGCATTTGGACGCTCGAAAATCAAAGTGTTGAATCCAGCAAACAATCGTGAATACAAGGTGCATTTTGTAGTTGTCGACAAAAATCTTACACCATTGCTAAGTCGAAACGCGGCAGAGAAAATGAAACTAATAAACATTAACTATCACAATATGAAGATAACAATCGACGCTGTGACACAAGCAAACACATGGACTGATTTGTTTCCAAAGGTGTTCGATGATATGGAAGTTGGCACACTTCCAGGAGGACTAGTACATTTGACAGTTGACGGAAGTATCTCTCCCTCCGTTAAGGCTCCCCGTACTATCCCGGAGGCAATGAAACAGGATGTGAAACACAAACTAGACCATATGGAACATGCTAACATTATTGCAAAAGTCGATCGCCCGACAGAGTGGGTTAGCCAAATGGCAGTGGCAACAAAACGGAATGGGGACATAAGGATTTGTCATGATCCGAGGTCACTTAATCTCGCACTTAAAAGAGAACACTATCGGCTACCTGTACTCGATGACATCCTCCCATCGCTTGCGCTGTCAACCACATTTTCCATCCTGGATCTCAGGGACGGATACCTACATTGTGTTCTTGACGAGGAATCCAGTCATCTGACAACATTTAATACGCCATTTGCCAGATATCGTTGGCTCAGAATGCCTTTCGGTTTAAACGTGTCAAGCGAGATCTTCCAGAAACGACTGCACCAAGCTCTTGAGGGGATTGAAGGTGTCAGCTGTAATGCCGATGACGTCATCTGTCATGGAGCTAGTGATCAAGAACACGATGACCGATTGAGACAGTTGCTACAGCGTGCGTCGGAACATGGTATCAAGTTCAATATTTCAAAATGCAGATTTGGACTGTCTGAGATAAAGTTCGTGGGCCATATTGTGAGTTCACAAGGGTTGAAAGTTGACCCAGAGAAAGTGGAAGCGATCACAAATTTGGAACCCCCACAGAACAGAGAAGAAGTTGAAATGTTAATTGGAACTGTGAATTACCTTTCTCGGTTCTTGCCGAAGTTGACTGATACAATGATGCCTATTTCTCAACTGATCAGGAAGGATGTCGAATGGACATGGGGTCATTTGCAAGAAGATGCATTCAAACAGCTAAAAATCTCTTTGACAAAGGCACCAGTTCTAGCCTATTTCGACAACCAACAGCCGGTTTCTATTCAGTGTGACTCATCCTTATGTTCGCTTGGTGCAACGCTGTTACAAAATGACAAACCAATTGCTTTCGCTAGCAGAGTGTTGCAAGAAGCTGAAACACGATATTGTCCGTTAGAGCGTGAAATGCTAGCCGTTGTGTGGGCGCTGGAGAAATGGCACCAGTTTACGTATGGACGTGCAGTAACAGTGTATTCGGACCATCAACCGCTTCAGTCCATCAGTAAAACGGACTTAAACCGAGCACCAAAGCGTCTGCAAGGAATGCTCCTTCGTGCGCTTGCATACGACTTCACTATCCAGTGGATACCTGGGGGAAAAATGGCTCTTTCTGACAGTCTAAGTCGACTTCGCGTGAGCGCGCATTCTTCCGATGACAAACTTTCTGAATTTGAGAATGTAAATGCGGTTCAGCTTCTTTCATTGAATGAAGATCGGATTCTTCAACTTCAAGCAGCAACGGCAAGTGACTCATCTCTTCAAACTCTCAAAACGGTAATTCAGAGTGGCTGGCCTGTAACTAAAGCAGAGGTTCCAGATGACACGTTACCGTATTTTCACATCAGAGATGAACTCGCCATAGCAGATGGACTTGTGTTCCGTTGTAACCGCGTTGTTGTTCCCAAAGACATGCGCCAGGACATGAAACAAGACCTCCATATTGGTCACACTGGCATTGAAAGTTGCCTTCGACGAGCTCGAGAATCGCTATATTGGCCAGGTATGAATGCCGAGTTAAAGTCCTGGATTCAAATGTGTGATGTGTGCAGGACATATGAAACAGCACAGTGCAAGGAGCCACTAATGTCACACGATATTCCTCCGAGACGTTGGCAGAAAGTTGGGGTCGACGTCATGACAGATCAGAACAAAGACTACCTGATCACAACAGACTATAGATCCAATTTCTGGGAAATAGATTTTCTTCCCAGTACCCAGGCAACGACAATCATCCATAAGCTGAAAGCTCATTTCTGTCGATATGGCATACCTGATACTGTTGTTACAGATAGTGCTAGTCAATTTCTTGGTTCGGAATTTCAAAACTTTCGCAAAAAGTGGGGATTTGAACACAATCCATCCTCACCTCACTTTCATCAGTCGAATGGCAAGGTCAAATCTTCTGTAAAAGTTGCCAAGCGAATGCTAAAAAAATGCAGGGACGCTGGTGAAGATCAATACTTGGCATTGTTGAATATACGTAACACTCCAAGTAAGGGTATGGACACCAGTCCAGTGCAGAGAAGTGTGTTCAGACGTACAAAGACTGTTATTCCTACAACTAATGCACTACTTCAACCAGCCATGGACTGTCAGTCTGACTCAAAGCAGATCGCGAACAATCAACAAAATCAAGCGCGTTACTACAATCGATCGGCACGCCCATTAAAACCTCTGAACGAGGGTGATGTTATTCGCATGAAACCATATAAGGTTGGGGACAAAACATGGAAAAAGGCTACTGTGACCTCCAGGTTGGACGAACGGTCCTATGAGGTGAAAGGACGAGATGGTGAAATTCTAAGACGAAATCGAGTACAGTTGTCTAAATGTGGCCAAGGAGACCCACATCTTAAGGAACCACAAGCCGGTGATCCAAATCCCAAGGAACCACAAACTGATGTTGATAGTGATCGCGATATGTATGTGGAACGCAGCACTACAAGCCATGTGGGAACACCACCTGTGTGCAGTCATAAATCAGTCACACAAAGTCCACAATCTGACCTGGTATCCACAGAAAGACGATCAGGCCGTATGCGACAGATGCCCAAAAAGCTCTCTGATTACATCACAAACTTATTGCAGGAATCATAATTTCTGTAAACCCAGGGGATGTTATAGTATTTGGTTATTTGTGTTCTTACGGGTTTCCGTAGTTTTATTTGTTTTGTATTTTCGCTATTGAGTTATCTATCGTGGATAAAGATCGTTCACAATTGTCTCGTTTAATAATCTTCTAATACTCTATATTGGGTCACAGTAATATGGACATAATAATAATACACTATCACTGGGAAAAATGATTGTTTGAAGTGTTCAGTGTTGCTATAGTATGAATAAAATTTACTGGGACGACGCCAATTATAATGTGCAACTTCATGTGATCTGGGGGAAGTATGGCGGATAGATAGGAAGGTGCTAAATTATTAACTACTTTATAGAGTGCCTGCAATTTATGTATTTGACGTCTTTTGTATAGTGAAGGCCAGCCAACTTCCTGTAGTACCATATTATCCGAAGCAGAACGGGTGATACCACTGACTATACGCCCAGCGTCGATATGAAGCCGGTCAAGCTTCTCTAACAAGTAATCCGAAGCATTGTCCCACACTGCATCCGAGTAATCAAATAGGGGTAATATATATGTTTTGTAAATAATTTCAATGGTTTTCCTGCCAAGTTGATATTTAAGCCGTCGGAGTTGAGATAGGCGCGAGGCAATTCTTTTGACTGAGCCTTCAATACGGCCGTTCCATTTGAGATTTGATTGGAGTTCCAGACCTAAATGTTTATGCTTGTCCACGAAGTCAATTGAGTTTCCTACAAAATTTAGGTTCGGTTTCTCTGTTGAGGGCGCAACTAATGAAAAGGACATGCCAACTGTTTTAGTTGGGTTAAAGCTGACCAGCCAGTTTCTGGACCACGCTGTAATTTTGTCTAAGTCGCTATTCATAGTATGTTCAAGTATATTATGATCAAAGTGGCTGCTCGTGAGGCAGGTGTCATCCGCATACATTCTCGTTACAGATTCAATACCGTCGGCTAAATCATTTATATAGACGAGGAACAAAAATGGTCCCAGGATAGACCCATGTGGCACTCCTGCTGGGATGATCTCATATTTTGAAAATGTATCATTGACTAGGACTCTTTGTGTCCGGTTATCTAGATAGCCTTCTATCCAATGCATTATGTTTCCTTCTAATCCGTAAGCATTCAATTTATGAATCAGTCCCCTATGCCAAACCCTTTCAAAAGCTTTGGATGTATCACAGAATATAGAACATGTAAATAGTCCTTTATCAAGGGATTGGCACAGGTTGTGATATAAGTCTAATAGCTGGTATGTTGTACTGTGACCTGAGAGAAAACCGGATTGATGGAAATACAAGAGTTCATTTTCGGTGAAAAATTTACTAATCTGTTTCAGAACCATTTTCTCAAAGATTTTGGCTACACAAGGTAGAAGTGAAATTGGTCGGTAATTTTTAGCATCAGCGGGATCATCTTTTTTGAAAATCGGGATCACGTTTGCGGATTTCCAGGACTCGGGGAATTTCTCTGTATTGATAGATTTCCTGAATAGAAGGACGAGTGGGCGGGCTATTGATTTTGCTGTTTCGCGGAGCATTCTAACACTAATCCCATCGTGCCCATGGGCTTTGTTAAGTTTAAAAGATTTTATGGCTAACTCAACTTCGGATTCTGTGAAAACCAAATCTGGCATAGTGTTTGCGCTGCGTTTCGGAAAGTTAGGCAGATTATGATTCGCGTCATTAATGGTAGAATTCGAAATGAAGCTGTCGTTCAAAATTTTTGCCTTTTCGATGTCATCGATTGCATATGAGATATTGTTAGCCGAGATAGTGCCGGATGAGCTGAATAGTGGGGGGATGTTTTTTGCTCGTTTCTTTTGTAGCAGGTAATGTATTATTCGCCAAAAGTCTCGGGGGTTAGATGCTTCACTTATTCTTTCTTCAACATTTTCTTCAAATTTGATTTTCGCGTGCTTCTTCATATTATTGACTTTGTTTCTTATGTTTTTATATTTTCTCCAGACTTCGGGGTTTCCTGTTTTTATGGCCTTTTTCCTAACTCTGTCACGTTTTCGTATTTCAAAACGAATGTCCGAATTGAACCAGATTTTATCAGAGGTTCTTACTGTAACTTTCGATTGTGGAATTGTTTTCGTCATTATGGATAGAAATTCTAGTTTAAAGTTATTGGCAGCTATGCTCACATCAGAAGCACGCGTTATGAGCTCATTCCAGTCGACTTGGGCAAGAAGGCTATTAGCATGGGAAAAGTTACCTTTTCTGTAGTTCCACACATTTCTTATAAAAGACGCTGCGGTCTTGTTTTCAAATGATAATGTAGCATAAACACCTAGGTGGTCTGAAACTCCGAGATCTAGGACATCGGCGTCTATTACACGGAGAGAGTTTGATGTGATAATTGGGTCAAGCAATGTACTTGAATTAGCGGTAACTCTCGTTGGGACCTTTATAGCATTTTTCATGCTGAAACCATCCGTTATATTTTTCAATTTCGATGAACTATTCATGAAATTGGAGTTAAAATCTCCAGTGATGACTACATATTCTGAGATTTCGAGAGCGGTTGCAATTGAGGATTCCAGGAGTGTCCAATAGTTTTGAGAGCAGAATTGATCAGATCTATACGATACTCCAAGAATAATTCGAGTTTTCGTTGAGTGGAGTTCGAACCAGAGGCAGGAAGAGTCAAATTCTAATTCGGGCTTACGATTAAATATTAGGTGATCGGCGAACATTACACATATACCGCCACCCTTTGAATCACGGTCTTTGCGAATGGGGGTACAAAATCCATCCAGTTCTAGTTGGTCTGAATGATAAGATGGATCAAGATGGGTTTCTGTGAAAAATAAAATGTCAAATTCGTTAATAAAGTCTGCAATCTTTACAAGTTTATTTCGGATACTCCTTACGTTAAAGTGAAAAAGTGATATACAGTTCTCAACGTTAGTCTGAGACAACGGTCCTGGGTTAACATGGATATCGCCGGATAAAAGTCCAAACCTCCAATTCTCCTCGCAATTGATCGCCATTCTGTTTATTTACTTATATTGTTCATTATATGTATGTATATAATATACCTTGTGTTTTGTTCGTCTTCAGTGTCATAAAATTTGTCAGTAATATACTAGGGAGAGGAGGGTATTCTAAGTGATTTAGCACTTGTCCTCCGATCCCTTTTGTCATAAACTAATTTAATTTATTAACAAATAAAATATGTTTAAACAAAAAATCGCAGGCATGAATTGACCAATTTACTGTAGCTTCACAGAAGCGTGATTGTGCTATAGCTGTCGGGGTTTGGATGGGCTTCGGCTCCCCTTTATAGATGGGCACAGTGTCCTTTTTCATAGCATGTGGAATGTGTACGAGACGTAGCATTGCATAAAACAATAAACACAGTGCATGATGAACAAATCGGAGGAGCAAGTAGGATATGTCCATTAACTACTTTATCTGAGCCACCTGCTTCATTACGTTTTTATTTCCCACGAGCTGTACTAATATCAGCCAATGTAACCACATCTGCACTGTTATTAGAGACCTTTCGCAAAATTACGATTACGGTTATGGATAATATCCTGCCAATATACGCCGAAAAATTCGAGGGTTCTTATGTGAGATGAAATATACCCCACGCAGTTTAATTATGTGCAAATGTTTCAAGTTTGAGCCACCAGTCCTGCTTGGGGACACTCTAACATCCGGGTGGTGTATAACACACGGATAAGAGCATGGCTCTGTAAGAGGCACAGTGTCACATTACTTTTTACATTAAACATACATGTATGTGTATATTCAGTGGAACATTCATGCCGTCTCACCAATTAACCATCGTATATAAATTGTCATGGTGTCCACCTTACTACTATCCTATCCGTATTCGTAATAATGATTTTGCGAAATGTCTCTATTATTATCCATGCCTGTACTAGTGCGCATAAGAAACTCTTCTACATTCGAGTGGAAATACTGTTAAAAATATGGCTGATTTTGTTCGGAACGCTTACATAAATCTGAAAAATACTGGTGCCACCCTTTAACAATAGCATGAGGGTCCCGACACATCTTGTCGTTGAAGAGCATGTCTGTTCCCGGACGTATGCTACTTTCCGTTTCCGTTTTCGGACAAATAGCTTTCCAAAAGCTTTTTTGATCGGATGTGACAAATGCTTCTATTTTTCGGACATAATGACGCATATGTGATTTAACAGCAAGTCTGTGCGCCCTACGGAAAAGACATTTATGCTCTCTGTAAGTTTGGTAGCATTCGTCGTTAAAATCTGTGGGCCGGCCAGCGGATAGCCAAGCTATCCTGCTCAGTATCATAGCGTTATGGAGACTTTTGATCTCGTTATTCCAATATGGTTTGAATTTGCATCTAGTTTAAGGTTTCTTATCCGATTCAGACGCGGCAGACAATATAAGGCGTTGTTTTAGTGGAACAAGTCAATATCGCATGGTGAATTGAATTGAACTGATATGGTAGGATTGAAAGTCATCGTGCAGCAGTGAACAGTACCGCTCAATGTCAAATTTCTCCCAGTTTTTTTTTTGGATTACGTTTGGTATATGGCTGGTAGAGTTATCGCTCATTAGTGAGGGGATGAGTGCAGTGTATTTTACAGGCCGATGATGTTATGTCATCCACTATTTCAGCATCGTAACCAGATCTATTCTGGAGTTACTAATGGGGTCCAGAAGTGAGGGAGAGTACTCCAGAGGGTAATGTACGTAAGATATATACGGTTGGAACTTTGATCGTAGGCAATGTTATCACTGATGCCATATTGTGTCTACCGAGGAACCGTGTATATCAGTGACATATCTCTAGTGTTATATCGTCGTGGTTCAAATTCGGACTGTGAATCTAATCTTGAAAGATTCGCATTGAAGTCTGCCATAAGAAGAATAGAACCGTGTGTTAAACAAATATCGATGAGATCAGATCATTTCTCGTACGATTCACCTGGAAGGTTCGAATTTGGAAGATACACTTTAAAGATGAGAACAAGTTGATTATACTCAAGTCTTAAACGAATCCCAGTGATTTGTTCATTATTCACAATTAATGTCGAAGCACGCAGTATGTGGCGTCTATTAATGAGAAATGCCACACCGTCTCGTCATTAGCTGCCACCGTTCTTCGTTTCTATAGTTCTCCCGCTTTTGGCGACACTTATTTAGTTTGGGTGAATTTCATTTAGAAAATGGAGGGAACTATCGTCAAGCCAGTGCTCAGATATACCTACTACAACATGTACTTGCTCATTCAGTAGTGATGTTAAGTAGAATGCACTGGACTTCATTCCAGTGGCATTTCAATATTTAGTATGGATGGTCCTTGGATGACTGGGGTTCAGATTTGTTAATATGGGCTCATTTTAAACATGTTAAAAAATTAGAAAAACTAACACCATTGTAACATCTGCAGAGTTATGAAAATATTTAATGAAATCATGGAAACTTTCCATCACCCTTCCCACATGACCCACACCACCACCCTGGCCCCAACCAACACCACCCCACCCCATCCCATCTCCCAACTTACCTCTCCCATCAGCAGATTCAGTAAGTTGTATTAGCTCCATACAGAGAGAGTTAATAATACACAGTCATCAATTGAAATGTTATCTGTCAGACATGTGTAAACAACTGCTTGGCTAGCTCTCATGCCAGTGTGTGTCATTAAAATCAAATCAAACTGTTGTTCCCAAACCTGAAATTAGTGTGTCTGACATTTGCAGAATGAGGTCCCCAGAGGGTGAATTTAGTTATGCTACCCTGCACAGTAGGCTAGCATCAGCAAATACACTATCCAGGGACCCCATTCTGCTTAGACCGCAATCTGGGAAGTATATAGGGTCTTAAATTAACATTTTAGTTACTTTTCTCCTTCTGTTCAGTTTCTATATCCCCTAATTTGCAGAAGATAAAATGCAGAATTGAGGTGCCCAATGGGTGCACAATGAGTCTCCCATAGCAGTTGAGGCATAAACAGAATGAGGTCCCCAACGTGTGGATTTTGTGATGCTAGCCCGCCTTGCAGGATTGCATCACTAAATTCACCCTTTGTGTACCTCATTCTGCAAATGTCAGACACTATATTCAGCTTGGCTGTTCGTAACCACCAGTATCCAGTTGAACTCATTATACCCTGATTTTGCAAAGAAAACTTGGGAGTATACTGGATTGAATTTGTCTCTCTCTGTCAGACTGTTCTCCCATCCATCCGTCTGTCAAGATGTCTTTCCAGTCCGTCCATCAATTGTTTTCTTCTCCAGATACATATTAAAGACCGAATGGGTTTATATATTTTGGTGTGGATGTCCCCTAGGTGACTCACATTCAGATTTGTTCAAATGAGTTCATCAGGTCAAATAGGTGAGAAGCCAGGGCCATAACTCTTTCCATTCATAGTAATTCTTTAAATAACTTTTTCTCAAGAACCAGCGGGCCTATTTAGCTTAAGTTTGGTATAGAGGGTCCTTCGGTGACGGGGGTTCAGATTTGTTCAGATTTGGGGTAATGTTAGGAAATATTTTAGGAATATCAGTTCAGTTCAACTCTTAAAATCTAGCAGAGATAAGAGATTTAACCCTCAACAAGCCACTCTACCTTGTTTGATACTGGTATAATAATATATAGATTCCTATTTATTTCTAAGCTGCCTGTGTGGGGGATACTGAAGCGGAAGTGTTATTTATTGAACATGTCTAACTGGCATTCGAATGGTAAGGGAAATTGACGTATTTTGTGGATAAGACCATACATAGCTCTGGTGGCTCTTGTAATTAGGTCATTGTTTTGCTTTGGTAACGTGTTTAATTTATTAAAAATAATTCGATGATATTTGTAACGAGTCACACATTCAATATGTGTTCCATTAATGTATAACTTAAGTCTTGTGTACGACCTTTTCCGAATACCATGATCTTGGTTTCTGATGTAGACTTTTAATTTCCAAAATGAACAATAGTCGTCAAAAATGCTCAAGGATTTTTTCATATCTTCTGTACTTTATGCGAATATTTCAGTATCATCAACATAAAGCATTAAATACAGTTTTACATACGTTTTAAGTTCATCAGTTATTTCCGTTTGCAATCGGTGCAGGCCTGGGACATTATTAGTTTCTAAGAAACTCTCTAAATCATTGGGGTAGATCGAAAATAAGATGACAAATTCTCACCCTGCAGCATTTCCAGAGTACGTTATATAAGTATCTGATGTGTCGCCATTGATTCTAACAAGGGATTTGACATTGCTGTACATGTCTTAATAAGTCTGAGACATCTTCCGTTGATACCAGACGTTAAAGGATTTATTCGGTCTAGAAACTACAAAACGCAATCGGAAAGCCCTCCCTGTTGTGATTAAAATGATCCAAGTCCCATTCCGATCGCATAATAAATAACCCGTAAAATAAATAAATAATACCACCACCGGTATTCGGAGATTTCCGTGACTAAACTACGAGTGACGTCTTGTGGGGAGCAAATTAAAAACACAGATTCGGAGCCGGGGTTTATTATGCAGACTACGATGACGTAATCGTAAGTCAGTCGATACTAAAATGCGGAGTCGTATGTGCGCGTGTGGTGTACAGATTACGTTACGCTTTGGCCGTTTATCTGGAATAGAAGACAATAATTCTGTGAATACAGTAATTAATAGCGCCTAGAATGGTTGTTGTTTTTGTAGCCATTAATAACATGCCGGCACGTGTCTGTTTTGGTGAATAGATGGCAGTATTAGTGCTTTGATTGTCTCGCGTATTCACTTGGTGATTTGTAATCACTCAGCGACTATTCATCAGTGTCATTCGCGAACTTGTTTGCACTCTAAAATGCCACAAAGTGAATAGAAAGAACATTATCTCTCTGGTCATACTTATATAAGAAGCGCCCAAATTTATATAAACACTGGGCTG
This sequence comes from Siphonodentalium dalli, assembly GCA_032622095.1. Classification (NCBI taxonomy): domain Eukaryota; kingdom Metazoa; phylum Mollusca; class Scaphopoda; order Gadilida; family Siphonodentaliidae; genus Siphonodentalium; species Siphonodentalium dalli. The sequence continues at coordinate 57,138,948 of CP136061.1, forward strand.
AATAATGTTAACTCTATTTAGGCGCTTTTGTTTTGTGTTTGTTAGTTGTTTTACTTTCGATATAAATATCCCGAGTATCTGTCATCGCCACATATTCCAAGATGCCTAGTAGATGTAGTGTGTTCAGTTGTGGGCGGGCTAGCGATCCATTATTTAGTACCTCCAAAAAGACAACACAGTGCGTAATTTAGAACGCTCTTTATTGTCTACCACTTTTGGGAGACGGAAGCATGGACGCTCTTTATATTTAATTGTCACAATACCACATACAAAATCACCCATGACATATCGAAATAAAGCACGTTCATAATTGAGAACGCTCTTTATTGTCTACACCGCGACGAAAACATGGACGCTCTTTATTAGAGGCAATCATTGGAGTTTTGCTATGCTAACAATTCAAAAAAATCCTCTCTAGAAAGTCAATATGTGCCATCAAAACGTAAAATAAAACGAACAACAAACTGAAAAACAATGCCAGGCTAGCCTTCAATTAAAAAAATGTCATTATGCCAAACTGCAGCCTAACTAATAATTTTTGTAGTTTCAACAGTCTGTTGTGTATCCGAGTGAATTATTTTGTTTACTCACTTATCGATCTTGACTGGAAGGATTTTTAGCAAGCTGTTCACAGTCGTGCACTTCTCCACACAAAATGTTTCGTGTGAAGAAACAGACAGGAACATCATTATGACGAATATAAGCCATCATGATACATGTACTAGTACAATAACCACCACCTTTTTAATCGCACCCCATTTGTATTTAAAATTGTACGCATATAGCGCACAACGGGATGACACTAGTGTGTAAACTATCCTCCGAAATTGGTACCATACAACGAAGAATGAAGTACCGGCATATGGCCTAACTTGTATTCTTTCAGAAACAGTTAAATTTGTTTCGCACGATATTCCGCTCGCTCATTGCATTTCTGCATAAATTAATCTCATTTCAAACAACTTTTATCGCCTCAAAGTGCATTTTAGCCATCATTATTCGTTATATAATCCAACATTCAAGCAAATCCAGTTCATAATTCAGCACATTCAAACAGTTTTATTCCGTAATCGCTATTTATCGTAAAGGCTTAGGTAATTAACCAGCGTAATTTATCAACTCGTTACGCGATTGGCGGAATTATTTCAAGCTCCACCCACCGCTGTCATCGGTAAGCGTTGATGCAGATGATCGGTCATGTGACCGCGTTGTGGTCATGTGATCGCACTCACGTGACTGACTTCGGATATTTCCGCGATTTTTTTAATATCATAATAATAAAAATACTATCTGCTCGATTTTGAATTTTCTTGGCGAAATGGGTCTGTTAGACATATATTATTAGTATTATGACGATAAAAAAAATATTTTTTTCCAAAGGCCAGTATGCCATACAGTGTCAAATGCCTGTTTAAAATCAATGAAGGCACAGAAGAATTTCATTTCGTATTGCTCTATTGTTGGACACAATAAATGTAATGCAACAATGTTATCAGATGTAGAAAAACGTTCTCTACACCCGGCTTGATTACTTTCGAGTAAACATACTTCATCCGCGTACGCAGTTAATCTAGAATTAATAATTTTGGTGGAATAATTTGCCAAGGCAACTGATTATAGTAATAGGACGATAGTTTTCTTGACATAATATGTCGCCTTTATCAGGACTAGACCAATCCGGTCGCAATTCGTTACAATTCGTTATGCCCAATAAGTTCTGCATAATAAGAGTAAATTTTTATATCCCAACCTGCAAATTTAAAAATCCTAACATCAAGTGGTCTAGCACTGGACAGGCAAATTGTAACCTCGATTTAATATCCTTAAATTGATTAGTGGGTTTTGACTGGCCAATATGAGTGACGAGGATACACCGGTCTTAAAACGGTTCTATCGTGTGTGAGAACAATTTTAAATATGTACACAAATATTGCAAAATCCTAGCTTCTAGACCGGTCTCAAGCTGTCCAAGTGTTTGAAATAGTCCAATCTGATACCCCTTGAGGTTTGAAATATTCCAACTATATATATAATGGCCTTTCCATTTCAAAGTTTGAACAAAAGTAGGAAAATATGAAAATGAAACCACGAGAACAATTTAAACCTATTTCCAACTAATGTCATGCCAGGTATGAAATTTCAAACTAGAACAATTTGACCAAAGTTATGTGTGATACACGACAAAACGACCCCTGTCACTACCTCCCAAATCACATTTCATGAAAATTGGTCACTGGCGAAAAGAGATGTCGTATCGTTACAAAAGAACGAGCGAGTTATGCGCGTGTTTATCCCCTGGATACACACTATTTATAATACACAAGCTTCCTACATCTCACCGAAGGCATTCGCAGTGGGTATAAATCACAGTGGGTATAAATCACAGTGGGTATAAATCGCAGTGGGTATAAATCACAGTGGGTATAAATCACAGTGGGTATAAATGTGAATAATCACAAACATTTGTAAAATAATCACTAAGAAGAGCATGGAAGATAGAGAGACTTTGTACTTATTGTTATTATTGATAATTCACCAGGGACGAGATTTCGCATCCTGGAAACTGTGTCATGTAAACATTACTTTTACAGTGAAAGGAATTTCTTCAACTGACATCAAACCGATCAAGCCAAAAGCATTATTTTTTCAATCTAATGTTTTAGTTGAACATTTGTTTTGTGGAATATATTTCATTGCTCTGAACTTTTGTAATATAGACCATCACGTTTTGATTAGAATTTGCTTTAAAAATAAATTGATAAAATAGCTGGCACTGTAACAGTAATGTTTACATAACAAACGTTTTAAGACACGATGTCTCGTGGTTGAAGAGATATCAATAATACAAATAAGAACAAATTCTATCTATTTGTTCATAATTTCTTAATGACGATGGTTGTACAAACTTTTGTGATCTTTAAAATTTACCTATTGCGAGTACAGTATGCGCCTTTAACTTAAATAACACGAACATGAGTTGCATATGGGAAGAGCGGTCTCAAATATAAAACATTTAGCAGAAAATGAGCAGTCGTATTGGAATATTATCGCGCACATTACAAAAATTGTGTTGTCAATAGCATGAATATCTAGGCCATGTCCTCAACATATATGGAACGGAATATCTAAGATCTCGATTCACACGAACGACTGATAACCAATTAAATAGATCATGCAAAAAATCAACCATGCAACTGATCTTTCCTGTAGTACTTGGCGATTTTCCGTTTCTACACATATAAGGATTGGATCAAACTTTGTCACTATTTGACTGTCTGCTGAGTACGAAGTAATTTTACAGATGACAGATAAGCCGGAATGCAAAAAACTGAATACTCGTCGTCTACATATATTTGTACAGTTTTCGGGAAAATGTATCAAATAAATGTTATGTTTCATGCATGTTTTATTACTTCCAGATATTCATTAATTTTATTTTATAGTCAGTAATTGGCTTGAGTTCACGCCCGTATCAACATAATGGTGTGTGCCACGCATTGCCCACTCCAATATCCCGTCAATTAATTTGATTACGTTTTGTGCATGGAGATTTGTAGCTTAGTTTATGGCTAGAGCCAAAGTCAATTTATACTAAATTATTAAATTTGATTTTAATATAACCTGTTAAAGGTGACATGCAACGGTTTTCATCATTTGGCGAATTAAACATCTAATTGTTCGCCGATTGGTCAGCAAACATCCCGCAAACGCGATATTTACCGACGCGCCTAATAAGGAATAGTTTTGTTTGTTTAATTTCGTGTTACAGGCTAGGCGTATTGTGCAATCAATTCCTTGAACTACCATTATATATAGTATGGATTCTAATCTCACTGAAAGGTTTCGTAGTAACGCGTGTCTACAACATAACGTACAATGTAATAACTCCATGACATATGGCCAGTAACTAATGGTGTAGTGTAAATGGTTTAGTGTAACACAGGGCGCTCATATATGGATGCCATTACTGTGACTACCAATCCGTGGCGTCACAATTAATGGGAGATAAGTCATGACATTTTGTCTTTGCGCTAACTTTGGTGATTTCTCGGATTCCCGGCTGTCCAGAGACTTTGGGATTCACCTTTAACCTGAACGTTTACAGAACACATCTTCGACTCAAATTAATATTTTCCTGTATAATTTTGATCGATATTAGATCGTTGTTATTATCGGTTCATTTATTGAATTTGGCGTACATAATTTCTTCATTCTGTTTTCAGTGAAATAATCCCTTGGTTATGGGGCGTGTAGAAACCACTAAACACATCATATTACTGCATGGTTTTAATAATATAGTAACTCTGACTTTGTTTGCAGACAATTTTCGAATTTGATATGTTCGATTACATCCACTTGGTGTTACCTCAATGTAGATCCAAAATACATTGCTCTAAATGTCTGCGCAGACAGCACATCCTGCTACAACAATCTAATATGTGGTTCTTATGTCCTGGCATGCAGATATGTACATGAAATATAATGCTCTTCGTGTATGGACAGTATAGTGGTGTATCCGACTCGTCATTCAGTTATGACTGTTTCCATTTGTCGCCTGTCCAGTCACGTGGTATTTGGATATTTATGTTTTGTTGCTATAGACGGTCTGCATGTCGTCGACCTTGGAGCGTCGTTTTGAGATTCGTTTGAGTGCGAAGTAGACAGTCGCAACAGCCAGAAGAAGAATGAGCAGACACAAGATGACGATGATGATAATAAACTCCTGAGACAGCGAGCATTCTTCCGCGACGACTTGTTGTTGGCCTGCAGAGATCGAATATAATAGCAATGATCAGTACACGTACATGTATGTAACTTGTACAGTGTACTGTGTGTCGCCACTACCAACGAAAGTAACCTGATCCGCGTGACCATCCCGCCTATATACGTAAACGGTCAAATCGTTCCGAAGTTTGCTGCCTACTGTGTTTGGTGCGTCTTTCACCTGTGAGTTTTCCCGCCATTTTTCATTTGGCGCCATTTGTTTGTGTTCGTTAAGGTCATATTTGCGCGATAAACACGTCTGTGTATATCAATGTCTATCTTCAATTGATTATTCATTCGTGTACCGACGAAGTCTGTATAGCCGAAAGCTATAGTGCAACATTAAAGAGGAACTGTACACCAAATCCAGCCATTTATGGGGCCATCTCCTATTATACTCAACGGAATATAATTATGCATCAAATTAATGAATTTGAGCCAAGAATATGTACAAAAGACACTCATCGTCATATAGCACATGAGTGTCTTTTGTACATATATCGTGCATATAGCACATGAGTGTCTTTTGTACATATATCGTTCATATAGCACATGAGTTTCTTTTGTACATATTCTTGGCTCAAATTCATTAATTTGTTGCATAATTATATTCCTTTGAGTATAATAGGAGATGGCCCCATGAATGGCTGGATTTGGTGTACAGTCCCTCTTTTATGTTGTACTCTAGCTTTCGGCTATACAGACTTCGTCGGGTACATGAATGAACAATCAATTGAAAATAGACATTGATATACACAGACGTGTTTATTCTGTTGAGTATAATAGGAGATGGTCGCATAAATGGCAGCATTGGGTGTACAGTATCCGTTTAAAGATTTAAACTTTTATAATTGATGTTATCCAATTGATGAGAGCTTCCAATATATATAATATTAAAGCTAATGTAATGCCTAAATTACAAGGCAGCGTTATAAAGAAATGAACAATACGAAAGATATAAATAATAGATAATAAAACAAAACTGACGTATAGTTAAAATAAGCGGAAGTCCGAAATATTTCCAAGACGCCATGAACCCGCATCTTTATTTATGCCCTTGGGAAAACTCCCGAAAGTGAATGTTTTTTTTTTACCAATCTACCAATTGTCTCTGCCATGCATCAAACGAATCCTCATATCTTTAACAGAATGTCACGTCTTATTAAAGTGCAGTGCCATTTGGTAGACCAAAGTCCCGCGCCCTGATGTTTTGTCGATGACCAGTCAAACTGCATGCGGCACAATGGCTGACCCGTTTCCCCGATGCAATGCATGTCAGGGCATTTAACACACATGAAATAAAATAGTAAACAATGGCCTGCGACGCGCATAAAAATGATAATATATATTATATATATACATACGGAATACTGCTGTATTTACAACAACTTACCCTGTATTCCGGCGGGTCTTGCGACAGGAAGCCGAGCGGTAAGACGGGCGATGGTGTCGTTGTTACTTACTACATCTACCGATCGCTTCTTTCGCCCCGCACTTGGGTTATCTAGAATACCGAAAGTTGAATTGCAAACCGGCTGAAAGGAAAAGTGGTGATTTGTTAGTGGTAGGCAGCATTCACACCCCTGCTAACTGGTACACGGGATTAATTCATACATAAATTCAAAACTTCATTGGTATTCAAGATGAGACAAAAAGCCTGGTACACACCTTGATCATTCTGCAAACAGCGCCCACCGTGAGTGTGACCGCTGCCATATAGTGCATGGCGGGGATATATTTCGTGATTTTGTTTTCGCTTTTGATTAAAGCACATAACGTTCAAAACCAAAATGGTAGGTGGTCTACTTCTATCAGTTAGACTGTAACCAGACCACCTGTACCCGGTTTACCCCAAATTTGTCATTGACCATGATGCTACCTGTTTGCGGAAGGTTTTACATGGACGCAGAACTACATGTCAGTTGGTTCATGCTGAATTTGCCCCGTTGAACTGAAATTTGCATTGACCTTGATGCTCCGCTATAATAACCATTTGGACGGTATCGTTCCCAACCCCACTATATATATGGTCATGTCATAAATTCAAATAACGTGCAACGCCCATACATCAGTGCATATACTATATATGTAATATATAGTCTTATGATAACAATTAATTCCACATTAAATATATATTATGTCGTTTCGGACAGTGCCGACAACACATACACGTTTTTATCCAAAGTGCTGTGCCGTAATTGGAAAATAAATCTTTGGTGAAGACGTAAACCGTGGTGTACATGTAGCTGTGATGTATCTCGCACTGGTGCGAATGCATGTCTTAATCGGTTGCGTGCTTGTATGGCTATAGTAGAAATGTGGGTCAAGTTATTTCAATGTATATATGTCATACACCCACTTAGATGTATTTTGGCATAACCCGTTTGTCATGAGAATTAAAACTTCATAGATTCATTTGTCAGCTGACAAGTTTCAAGGGTTATCAAAAACTTTCTGCCTTCGAAGAAGAAGGTCCGAGAATTTGATCCAGTAGACCGATAGAAATTCACCATAGGCCTACATGTTCTTATCAGTCGAAAACAAATAATGATTTGATGACGTGTATACCCATAAATATGACACTGTTGGAGAGATCGTCGTGGCGATGATATACATAACTGTGTAGGAACCTCGGCGAAATCAATGTACTATCAATGTTTGCGTCTTCCTGTCTTAATCCCCATTCCTGACCCGAATGGTGGCATTTCGGAAAATATAAACTACACCATTATAGGTTTTCTTATAGATATAACGGAGATGTTAATATCAGCTTGGAAGACATTCGCGATAAAGATGTTTTATCTGTTTTAGTGCTCCTCCATCAACACCAATCCCTGACTCCGGCACCACCACTTTGGCATCTTCGAATCATATATACTATAGGCACAATTGGAATGAATAGTATATAACTTTGGTGAAAACCGATGATAAAAATGATTTATTATTATTGGTGTGACCCCTCCCAACGCTGGCACGGACGGCACCACCTAGGTATATTATAAGCCACACAAGTATAGTCCATATATGTTTGCTAGAAATCGACGGCAAAAAGTATTTGTTAATTTTGGCGCCCTCCATCCCAACTTCCATCCCTGATGCTGGCGGCATCAGCCCTGAGTGACTTCATATCAGCCTTCCACCTTCGGTCTCAGAGTGATATGAAGTTACCTCGTGCTGATATATCGGCCGACACCCAACTAAACAAGTAACCCATCAATAACCTCTAAATGTCATGGAGATGACTATATATATACGTTTGGTGGAAATAGGGCAAAACAAATTTGGCGACCTTCCAATTTTTTTTTCATCCCTGACACCGACAACATCACTTCATGATTGTTTAATCTACACCACTCTCTTCCTCGTTACCCCTATTGGACCCATTTGATGGAGCCATCTAGATTTGTCATCGTTATATTATATAGTGGACAGACAGGCACTCGCATATATAAAAGCTTTAGGTTATTTAAATTTCCCGTTTTCGATTTTCTAGACTTTTCATGAAAATTGCCATATTATATACCCCCCCCCCCCCCACACACACACACACACACAAGCCACACATGCAAAATTGCGGACCGGGCCTTCGTCATATTATTTTGTTTCACATCGAAGTGAGTTATCATAGATGTCTTCACCTTTCCAAATAACTCAACCAAAAACAATAACGAATGAGCAATGTATTAACTTGGTCACTATGAATCCATCGCATATAAACATGACTTTTGAGAAGTTATTAGTGTTCAAGTGACTTCGGTCACAATTTTTGGAGGTTGTCAAATTTGAACGCCAAAATCTTCTCAAACCAATATGTTAGACATACAGTTTGTGTAGTCTCCGAGACGAGTTTTTGTGATAGTTCATTTGTCCAATAGCTTGCTGTAAGTTGATGATATCTTTGGAAAATATAAAAACAAAACGAAAATAAAATTGGCAGCCGTGATATCTTGCCGCCATTTTCGAGCAAATTATGGCTAAAATACTCACTAGGTCAGCGCATTGGTCGGCTTGACCAATAAAGCAGATTTTGACGTCACAATACAGATGTATATCTGTGGAAGGCCCTGGTGTCTGCATGTAAACTTTGATACTTATATCAATCATCGTTGTGGACACCCTCGCGAGTTTATGCCAGATTCTCAGTCCTTTTCCAGGGTCAGGGCACCTGAAAATAAAATATGTTAAAAATGGACCGATTAACTTGTGTTAACCAGGTCTGGGTGAACCACCGATCGAACTATAATAGCCCGATCTGACTAAAAAGAGACCAATCGGTCTTTGACAGCCAGCATGCATCTGGCATAATGGAAGCCACTCCAAATTGTTCCATAATTATTGTCCAACCAACACGTTGAAAAGAAATAATTCTGATTGCTTTTGAAAATAACGAAAGACATGGAATAATTATTTACTGAGAATATTCAATATAAACATGTACAAATCTTCAAACAATCAAAATGTCAGTATTCAAGAAATTTAGAGTTCCCTCTCTTACAACAGTGAGCACTGTGTCATGAAGATCAATCGATCAATTTTAGCCCGGTCGGGCTATTATAGATCGATCGGTGGTTCCCCTGACCTGTTAACGTAACCCAACAGTGTTTTCATGAATTTGTATCTGCCGTGTGACCAAAATTACTAACACAGGTCAGAGAATAGAAACGATATTGTATATAAGCATCTGCCATTTAAACAAGAAAACATATAACTCCTGTTTCCTATCGGTTAACAAATTTACACAAGAATGTAGCTGGCTATAGGTTACACTCAACTAAATATTTCCCATAGGCGACAGCGTTAGGGTTAAGCCATCCCCACGATTCATTGCCCTACTGAGCCAAACTTTAAATACTTTTGCGTGTAGAACTCCATGTCGGACATAAGTTGTCAAAAAAGAAATGGTGCCTCACCATACTTATTCCTGGAAATAAATTGGCATTTCCACAACTACCCCCTTTTGTGCACAAAATTTTATTATAGAAAAATACCCCCACCCCTACCAAATTTTTAGATCAATGTAGCCGCTTGACGAACAATCCCACACAAATGGCCGAGGAATTAACATAGCCTATGAATTTCTTTTTTCTTTCACATTAATCAACCGAAGTTATTATACACCATTCAGCTGCCGGTATTTTATTTATGCTGACTCGAGTTTCCCTACACAAATGCCAAGGGGCATTATTTCGTGTATTTAGTTGCTTATAACCTATAGAAACTGTTGTGCATTCTTTATCAACAATCAGCGCTAATTCTATGTGCCCGATTCCATGCATCCCCTAATTCGGTCAGTGCCACCTAGGAATATTTATTCCGTTATATATATATATATATATAGGATATGAAATGAGTGTTTCTCTCATATGATATTTATGAAACGAGTATAAGAATTTTCAGTTTTCTCGAGCCTCCGGCGAGAGAAAACTGAAAATTCGTGACGAGTTTCATAAATATCATATGAGAGAAACACGAATTACATATTCTATTTATCATATGACACCTATAAATTGATTATGATGTCCAAAACGCACACAAATCACTAAATAGCTATATGACATCGGCAGCAAAAGGTTAATGTGACGTCACTTCATTGCACCGGAAGCCCAATTACACCTGGTGAACTAGCAGAAATAATATGCACGCGAAGATATAGTGCGCTATTCTGTTCTCAGTTTATGACATTATATCGTATGTTTATTCGATAAATACGAATTACATATTCTATTTATCGTATAACAATGTCCAAAACTATATATTTCAAGATTATAATTGCGATAATTTCGGCATCGCGTTGATTGACGCGCACGAATTTGATCTGCATTTAGTTAGAGATGCGGCTCGGGTCAGGCTGCCAGCCAATCAGAACACACTTTTTGTCAACAAACCAATCAAATTATCGGAAGGTGTATGAACTAGTAGTTCATATGAAATTGATTTATGACATACTTTCCCACGTAAATAATGATTGAGTCATATGATAAATATATTTATACCATAATTGGCTGTGCTACTGTGTGTATACCACCTGTTTTGTAAATTTCATCTTTACACCCTACTGTGGGTATAACGATTCCTACTATTGGTATAAATTTCTACTGTTGTGTAAATGTTTCAACGGCACTTTATGTGTTAAAAGTTTATACCCATAGTAGAACGACCCGTCATTTGACCTCTGGTGACCTCGCTGTCGAAATTTAGCCCAATTTTTCGTCACGCCCGCTTCGCGAAGTAAATACCCAATTTTTTCCGACTCAAAACACACTAAAATGCGATAAGTGGTCTAAACACAGAGATATATACTATCCAATTCCATTTACTGGGTTTACTTGTCAAAAAATGACACATTAAAGTTAGTTTAATGATGTTTTATGATAGGTGCATGCACCGACAAAGTACACGTTTTATACAGGTCGTCGATAGCTGTTGGAAATGTAAACAAACAAACGCACGTGTTCGTCTGCCTTTCCGTGTGTGAAGCGAACGACGGCTCTACATTTTGACAACAACGTATAGATTGTTAATGGTATCTGCAATGTGGGAAATCTGAATGTGTGTTCACATCAGCTGACTGATGCCCAAAAAAGTGGCGAATTACCGAATTTCCTAGAAATATGTATTACTACGCGTGACCCACATTCATGATAGCTTAACATATTTGGGTCACTCGGTGCACATACATGTTAACAGTCACCAACATAGTAGCAATACATTTACGAAGCGACCGAAGAATAATAATTATGGTATAAACAAAATACACCCATAGTAGCCGAGAATACAAAATTTTCACCACTCGTGGAATTGTGGTTTTAACCACTCGCCAAAGGCTCGTGGTTAAAACCACAATACCACTCGTGGTGAAAATTTGTTATTCTCGGCTACTATGGGTGTATTCTATATATACACCACGGAATGGCATAAAACGTCGAAAAGAACAAAAGTAAGTGGGAATTTTGTGACATTAATAGCGCTATCGAGAAACTACATGTATGAATCTTTATTAATTAGCTATAGGTTATCGGCCGCAATAAGTAGAACGCTGCCCGCGTCATAAGTAACAAAAAGTCGGCAAATAAGTAGAAAACGAGGCCAATAAGTAACAAAAAGTCGGCCAATAAGTAGAAAACGCGGCCAATAAGACAAGGTAACGTAAATGAAGTCAAACGTAATTAGCTCGATCGGCAAAGAATATTGGGTCGACGGAAGATAGATTGCAGTTGATTTCGGATGAATTACGGACATTCACTGTTTTGGGGAATAAATATACATGTACGCGGATGAACTACACGTATCCGTATCAATATCATTCCCAGTGGAAACTGACAGTACTGTGAAATCGCTATGAGGCCGAGGTCTGTCGTATTAGCCTTCGGCCTGCGGCCTCATGCCAATACGAGAGACATCGGCCTCATAACTCGGCCAATATGGAAACAACCAATTAATAACATCTCATATATATTTTTGAATATCTGTCTGTCTGTGTGTCTGTCTGTATGTATGTCTGTCTGTCTGTATGTCATTTATACAAATCTACGATTCTCGACCGATCGGGACGAAACTTGGTACGTGTGTGTAGTTTGACCAGGCGGTCGTCGTTGTCGTATTGGCGAGCCCGTGTGGCGCACGCTTCGCGCATGCGCCGACGAGATCTCGAAAACGGGTTGAGCTATCGACTTGAAATTTGCTATGTGAATGTATCTTGCCCCGGATACGATTTTTATCGGGTCGCCGAGTCCTTGCGACGACATCTTCGCGCATGCGCAGACCAGATCTCGGAAACCGGTGGAGCTATCGACTTGAAATTTGCTATGTGAATGTATCTTGCCCCGGATACGAATTTTATCGGGTCGCCGAGCCCGTGCGACGCCAGCTTCGCGCATGCGCAGACCAGATCTCGGAAACGGGTGGAGCTATCGACTTGAAATTTGGTTTTTGAATAGCCCGGACAACGTCGGGCTCATCGGCTAGTCTCATAAATATTTTGAAGACCTCTTTATGTCTGTATGTATGTCTGTCATTTAAACAAATCTACGATTCTCGACCGATCGGGACGAAACTTGGTACGTGTGTGTAGTTTGAGCAGGCGGTGGACGTTGTCGTATTGGCGAGCCCGTGCGGCGCCCGCTTCGCGCATGCGCAGACGAGATCTCGGAAACGGGTGGAGCTATCGACTTGAAATTTGCTATGTGAATGTATCTTGCCCCGGATAAGAATTTTATCGGGTCGCCGAGCCCGTGCGACGCCAGCTTCGCGCATGTGCATACGAGATCTCGGAAACGGGTGGAGCTATCGACTTGAAATTTGGTATGTGAATGTATCTTGCCCCGGATACGAATTGTATCGGGTCGCCGAGCCCGTGCGACGCCAGCTTCGCGCATGCGCAGACGAGATCTCGGAAACGGGTGGAGCTATCGACTTGAACTTTGGTATGTGAATGTATCTTGCCCCGGATACGAATTTTATCGGGTCGCCGAGCCCGTGCGACGTCAGCTTCGCGCATGCGCAGACCAGATCTCGGAAACGGGTAGAGCTATCGACTTGAAATTTGGTTTTTGAATAGCCCGGACAACGTCGGGTTCATCGCGATCGGCTAGTCTCATATATATTTTGAAGACCTCTGTCTGTTTGTCTGTTTGTCTGTCTGTCATTTATACAAATCTACGATTCTCGACCGATCGGGACGATACTTGGTACGTGTGTGTAGTTTGACCAGCCGGTCGTCGTTGTCGTATTGGCGAGCACGTGCAGCGCATGCGCAACGAGATCTCGGAAACGGGTGGAGCTATCGACTCGAAACTTGGTACGTGTGTGTAGTTTGACCAGGCGGTCGTCGTTGTCGTATTGGCGAGCCCGTGCGACGCCCGTGTAGCGCATGCGCAGACGAGATATCGGAAACGGGTGGAGCTATCGACTTGAAATTTTCTATGTGAAATGTATCTTGCCACGGATACGAATTGTATCGGGTCGCCGAGCCCGTGCGACGCAAGCTTCGCGCATGCGCAGACCAGATCTCGGAAACGGTTGGAGCTATCGACTTGAAATTTGCTATGTGAATGTATCTTGCCCCGGATACGAATTTTATCGGGTCGCCGAGCCCGTACGACGCAAGCTTCGCGCATGCGCAGACCAGATCTCGGAAATGAGTGGAGCTATCGACTTGAAATTTGGTTTTTGAATAGCCCGGACAACGTCGGGCTCATCGGCTAGTATAATATATTTGCGAATGTCTGTCTGTCTGTGTTCTATAGAAATTCACAGGGGACCTTCTAGATAACAACAGAGGGGTCTATTTTGGGTACTTTTGTACGATAAAGATAATGGCGCGGGTTAGAATTTTCTAAAGTGACGCTGTTGTTGTCAGGGGCACAAACGAGGGAGGGGCAGATAAAACATTTTCGCCGATTTCCACCAAACTTGTACATAATCTTCTCCATGATATGAGGAATCTAATGGTGTGGTTTATATATGTCAATAGTGGGGCCATTTGAGTTAGGGGCACACGGAAGGGGAGAGGGGCACAATAATTGATAAATCTGTTTAGCGCCGATTTCCACAAAATTGATACACATTCTTCTCCATGAAACGAGGAATCTAATCGTGTGATTTCAAGATGGCAAAAGTGGCGCCATTTGAGTCAGGGGTGCACGGAAGGTGAGAGGGGCAACAAAATTGATAAACCTTTTAAGGCCGATTTCCACCAAATTGATACACATTCTTCTCCCTGATTCGGGAAATCTAATCGTGTGATGTAAAGATGGAAAAATGGCGCCTTTTGAGTCAGGGGTGCACGGAAGGAGAGAGGGGCACCAAAATTTATCAAACTTTTTAGCGCCCAATTCCACCAAATTGATACACATTCTTCTCCATGATACGAGAAATATAATCGTGTGATGTGAAGACGCCAAGTTGGTGCCGTTTGGATGAAAGATGGAAGATGGCACTTAATTTTATAAGAATGTATTTGGTCGCCGATTATCATCAAACTTATTTTGATATATAGAAATGAAAAAATGCGAGGGGGTGCAACGAAACTTTGAATTTTCAAGATTGGCGTACAGGCTATATATATATATATATATATATATATCATATTAGTATGTGCACATGGACGAATTTGAACCCCCCCCCAGGCCCGATTAAGGTCCTTTATGTTTATTACTGTTGGGTACACGCTGGCTATTAAATGAGCCTGACTCAGAAGCGCAACGTCTGTTCTTTTTAATTCTCATTTTACGAATTCTCCGGTGGAGCTGTATGGTCAGTCGGTCACCTCCCTTCGTCAATTTAAAGTTATACTTATAATTCAGTCTAATTACAAATATGAACGAAATGCATGTATAAATATGTCTGTCACTTTGTAGAATCCATTTAGTAAATGGACGGCAGTTAAAGTAAACTACAGACCCACAAGTAAATAGTGGGACTAATTGTCTGTCGTAGACTTTCTATTTCCCGAAGAGGTATTCCACGACAGTATCCCCAATCAGAACTTATATATTAGTGGCACCAAGATCAAAGTGTCAAATCGAAGCGATTATCGTGACGCGATATGACGTAATTTCTGGGAAGCCTGCACGTTTCCTGGAAATGCCATAATTGCGATAGACTCATGCAGTGTGCATGGCAGTATGACTCCGAGTGTTTGTTTACACATCATGGTGAACACCCCCGTGTACGTGGTACGGCCAAAGCCGAGGATACGGCCAAAGCCGAGGAAATGGGAAAGTCATTTTCACGTATATGATATGGGGATATGTTTGTTTCTCATTGTAAAACAGACATCGAGCATCGTATGTGTATGACCACACGAAGCAGAAGTATTTATCCACCAGTTGTCAATCAGTTTTCCCAGATCAGACCATTAATTTTTTATTTGGGGAATTTTTTCAATGGTGTTTTTGCTTTTGCTCACTCAATTTTTCGAGAACATCCATTCACTAGTATAGTTCCTGGACTTCCACGCTTCCAAAACAAATGCCGGTATATAGTTGAATCTGTCAATGAAGCATAGGATTTGACAGAATTTTAAAAATCCATGTCGTTCTCAATATCCGCGCGATATGAAGGGACCACTGTCGGTCCAGAAAGATCCGAAAGGCACAGATGAAGATCCGACCAAACGCCGAGTTTCTGTGCAGTAAATATGCGTATTACTTAAGGAGTTCTGATGAGTTTTCGAGTGTGTATGTTTATCTGAGACTGATCAATTGGACTGCGAATGACATCGGAAATATGAATCCATAAGATATTCGAAATATTGTGTGCATATATATTATGAATATGTTTCAATTGAAATTAATTGAACATCCATCTCAGCATTCAGATTTGCGATCTCAAGAACGTGAATAAATGATAACGCGATGCCTTGATCACACGCACGTGAATGCTTCCGTTCGCATGCATGCAGTTAATCGGATATTCGTTTAGTATTAACATGCTTGGAGTTTCTATATAGACCACACATGCCGCACGACACGGCGTATCAACGATTTGTTATAATCATGTTTATTGTACAGACTTTATGACTAATTTCCCACTCGAGTAGACCGTTACGCGACAATGAAACCGAAAGAATATACATATATCGTATTGCTCCAAATTAAGCAATTCTTGCTTTTTAAAGAGTCGTCAGATAAAATTGTAATGATTCTATGTTAACACACTAAACATCCGAACATATATCATCACAATGTGCTATGTGTGGCACACGTGTGTGCCGTCTTATCCGGATATCGATGGGCCTCTGTATTGTGTCTATATGGCACATGTAGTCAGCTTACCAACCTACAACACCATGTTTAAACAAAATCAAACCAGACCATGCGGTTTTGATAAATAGCGTATCTTCCTCAGATGAAGCTATATATATATATATATTATATATATATCTGGGGAAGTGTTATGTTACACCAACACACCACTGCCACATCCCTATAACCGAGTGGATGAATTAGCCGACTAAACGGCAGAAAATGTGATCTTCGGTTGTAGCCTAGTATGTTCGCGGATAGAGCACGTATAAATATTTATCTTTTTTTCTTGTGATGTTTTGTATAAGAATTATCATTGGAAAATTCTCGCCTGACTGCCACCATGTGCTATGGTATACAGTTTTCTCTGTTGAATGGTTTGACAGAGGTTAAGACCCCCACAACAAAGCAAAAACAGCCAGTCCGCATAAAATCACCCGGCACTGAAGGCTCAATTAAAGTATAATTAATCCCTTGATCGGTCAATTCATCCGGTCCCTTATGTGTTGCGCGGATATTTTGTGGCATCTCGATTTAGTATTATGAAACACCATGTCTGAATCAGACGCGCCATTGGAAATTGTGCCTATAGAGGAAGCGTTAAGGAAAGCCAGATGCGACTTGTGCGGAAAATATTTTTCCACAAATTACAACCTAAAGCGGCATCTTAAAATACATGTTGGTGACGAATCCCCGAAATGTTCGGCGTGGACTCAGTTTTTTTCAACAGAAGAAGAATGAACGAGCCACAATCGCTCCAAGCATGCATATCACAGCCTCTGTTCGGAGTGAGGACACACATTTAGGAGAAAGCGTGATTTGAATACACATGTCAGACGGAAACATTGTTCTAAAAAAGACCCCTTATTTCATCATCATTGCTTCGGGTAGTACTGCCCTGACAATATCAAGTATACCATAAGTACCAATATATTTCAACATGTGCATAGAATTGAAATTGAAACCAACAACTCGTGATACAGTCGAAATGAACAAGGCCACGGCCAAGTTGCAAACAATGCCACGTCCAAGTTGCAAAGGTTGATTAATTGAACAGTGCGTGCATACAGATCCACTGGCCAATCAACCTCGACGAATTTATGACGTTATTTGATTAAACGATAATTAGATTGTTTTGAGTGACAACGTGTCACAGCGACTGTATGACTTGGTTGTCGGAAATAATATCAAACTTTTGCGGTCGTTTTAATTGTACTGTCTACTTTGGCGACTCTCTTATGAAATAACGCGTGTCATTATGAGAAATAAATATTCCTATTAAGCCTATGCAGTTATAAGTTACCATATAACACGCTGGGCGTTGTAGAATTTGTTTTCAAACTTTTCGGTTATATCTGCAGACCATTAATCGAAACAAGAATCAATTCTGACCTCGTTAAACTAAGAATAATAACGTTAACATATTGAATCTACCAAAACAACAACACATGTATATATATACGATGAACGCATGTAATAGTTCCCAAAATGGTGGAGATTTATGCACAATTTAATTTAGATTGTTGTGTGCAAATCTTAGCGATATTACGTTTTTTCAAAATAGGTGAAAAAGAATAATTCTAGAACTTAACAAGCCGAAAACTAAATCTGCAAACAATACGAATTGAAAGTCATCGTGACGCTGAACATCCATAACAATTTTGGTTAAAACCATAAACCAAACTCAGGACGGAGACCATGATAAGATAAGATTCATTTCGGTTAAACATACATATCAATTATACAGTACATGCAACATATACGATAACATAATGAAGTCTTGTGTAAATAGTATGCCCACTAAATATGTTGTCCTATAAGACTGAATTAGAAAAGTTATAAACTATAGTGTAATTTACATGTGCATATAACAAGCATGGCAGTATACACATGTTCCACAGTGAAGTGTTTATTATAAATATAAATAACTTTGTTGTGTGTGTACATATATGTTCGGATGTTTAGTGTGTTAACATAGATAGACTCGTTACAATTTTATCTGATGACTCTTAAAAATGCCATAATTGCATGCGAACGGCAGCATTCACGTGCGTGTGATCAAGGAATCGCGTTATCATTCATTCACGTTCCTGAGTTCACAAATCTGAATGCTGAGATGGATGTTCAATTAATTTCAATTGAAACATATTCATAATATATATGCACACAATATTTCGAATATCTTATGGATTCATATTTCCGATGTCATTCGCAGTCCAATTGATCAGTCTCAGATAAACATACACACTCGAAAACTCATCAGAACTCCTTAAGTAATATGCATATTTACTGCACAGAAACTCGGCGTTTGGTCGGATCTTCATCTGTGCCTTTCGGATCTTTCTGGACCGACAGTGGTCCCTTCATATCGCGCGGATATTGAGAACGACATGGATTTTTAAAATTCTGTCAAATCCTATGCTTCATTGACAGATTCAACTATATACCGGCATTTGTTTTGGAAGCGTGGAAGTCCAGGAACTATACTAGTGAATGGATGTTCTCGAAAATTTGAGTGAGCAAAAGCAAAAACACCATTGAAAAAAATCGCCAAAAATAAATTAATGGTCTGATCTGGGCAAACTGATTGACAACTGGTGGATAAATACTTCTGCTTCGTGTGGTCATACACATACGATGCTCGATGTCTGTTTTACAATGAGAAACAAACATATCCCCATATCATATACGTGAAAATGACTTTCCCATTTCCTCGGCTTTGGCCATATCATCGGCTTTGGCCCTACCACGTACACGGGGGTGGTGAAAGGGTTAACTTACGAATTGACTAACAGGTCGATTGTATTTGAACTGGCTCCATTATCCGACCAACATTTCACAAGGCGGATGCTATCGTATGCTGAAACAAACATCAATTGAATTATACTATGAGTATTCCCATATAAAAATGTACCTGGGTAAATCTTGGTGTTTACCTAGGTATACCCCGGTACATATAGGTTTTACCCTGGTTCCACCCAGGTCACACCCAGGTTACACCCAGGTAAATCAGGGATTTATATAGATTTACCCAGGTGTTTTCTATATATGTTAGGTATAAACCCCAGTTTACCCGGGTTTTTACGGATTTGCACCCAGGTATTTACACCAGGTATTTACACCCAGGTATTTACACCAGGGTTTCGCCCAGGTATTTACTACAGTGTTCACCCGGATATATACACCTGTGGTATTTTGTTAAACTGTATAATCTGCATTGAAGTCACCTTATTAACCCTTTCTATATTACAGCACCATTGGCGTGTAGTTACCTTATTAACCATTCTATATTAAATCATTAATTGACAGGTAGTTACCTTATTAACCCTTTCTATACTAAGTAACATTGGTGAGTAGTTACATTATTAACCCTTTCTATATTAAAGCACCATTGATGTGAAGTTACCTTATTAACCCTTTCTTTATTAAAGCATCATTGACGCGTAGTTACCTTATTAACCCTTTCTATATTAAAATATCATTGATGTGTAGTTACAATGTTAACCCTTTCTATAGTATAGCATCATTGACGGGTAGTTGGCTCCTTAACTCTGTATATACCAAAGTATCATTGTCGTATATAGTTACCTTATTAACCCTTTCTATACTAAGTACCGTTGGCGTGTAGTTACCTTATTAACCCTTTCTATATTAAAGCATTAATTGACAGGTAGTTACCTTATTAACCCTTTCTATACTAAGTATCATTGGTGAGTAGTTGCATTATTAACCCTTTCTATATTAAAGCGCCATTGGCGGGTAGTTACCTTATTAACCATTTATGTATTAAAGCATCATTGACGTGTAGTTACCTTATTATAACCCTCTCTATATTAAAGCATCATTATTGCTGGGTAGTTATCTTATTAACCCGTTCTATACTAAGTATCATTGGTGAGTAGTTACAGTATTAACCCTTTCTATATTAAAGCATCATTGACGTGAAGTTACCTTATTAACCATTTCTGTATTAAAGCAGCATTGACATGTAGTTACCTTATTAGCCCTTTCTTTATTAAAATATCATTGACGTGTAGTTACCATGTTAACCCTTTCTATATTAAAGCATCGTTGACGGGTAGTTGCCTAATTAACCCTCTATATACTAAAGTATCATTGTCGTGTAGTTACCTTACCAACCCTTTCTATACTAAGTATCATTGGCGTGTAGTTACCTTATTAACCTTTTCTATATTAAAGCATTAATTGACAGGTAGTTACATTAAACAACCCTTTCTATACTAAGTATCATTGGTGAGTAGTTACATTATAAACCATTTCTATATTAAAGCGCCATTGACGGGTAATTACGTTATTAACCATTTTTGTATCAAAGCATCATTGACGTGCAGTTACCATATTATAACACTTTCTATATTAAAGCATCATTGACTGATAGTTACCATATTAACCCTTTCTATATTAAAGCACCATTGGCGTGTAATTACCTTATTAACCCTTTCTACGTTGAAGCAATAATTGACAGGCAGTTACCTTATTAACCCTTTTTATAATGAGTATCATTGGTGATTAGTTACATTATTAACCCTTTCTACAATAAAGCATCATTGCCATGTAGTTATCATAGTAGCCAGTTATATATTAAAGCATCATGGACGGTAGTTACCATATTAACCCTTTCTATATTAAAGCACCATTGGCGTGTAATTACCATATTAACCCTTTCTATATTAAAACATCATTGACGTGTAGTTACCCTATTAGCCCTTTCTATATTTAAGCACCATTGACGTGTAGAACTTTATCTTATTAACCCTTTCTTTATTAAAGCATCATTGACATGTAGTTACCTTAGTAACCATTTCTACACTAAAGCATTATTGACGGGTAGTTACCTTATTAACCCTTTCTATATTAAAGCATCATTGACAAGAAGTTAAATTATTAACCTTCTATAATAAGTATCATTGCCGTGTAGTTAGTTACCTTATAAAACCTTTCTATATTAAGACGTCGATCATTGACGGGTAGTTGTTACCTTATTAATCATTTATGTATTCAAGCATCATTGACGAGTAGTTACCTTATTACTTGAAGTTTATTATGACAGTATGACAATACACTACCCCGGACAAATGAAGCAATATCATACTTTATCTAACAGCCTAGCTATAATTAGTGAACATTAAACTGACAAACAGACAATTTTCAGGGCCATTATTTAATATTAAAGGGATACAAAATAAAGAGATTTCTAATTATCAGTAAGAATTATTCTCTAAGTGATACTTATTATTTCAAATAAATGATTGCATATACTATAGTAGACCATATACCAACAGGAAAATATTAGTGAATACAATTATTGTGTTTCAAAATTCGTTTCGTTTCGTTTCTGCAGCCAAATTACAATCTTAACTTTTAGTTATCGTTCTTCAAAATAAAGCGCGGATAATTCCTTGTGGTATTTTGAGTTAATTTTGTCGCGAATCAACGCGGATTGACAGAAGGAAATGGTGTATTGGCTACAAACGGATAAACTGTGGACTTATATATAAGATTCGCCGATTTCTCCTCATGGATGTGCGCAAATATCGAAAAAGACTGAATTTCATGTGACAAAAAATATTTCAATTCCCGGAACAGTAAGAATTAAGCTACGATAACGAAACGGATCAACTATAGTATTGAACAGTACCTCAGCTACCTGGCCATAACCAGAATATTTTCTCAAAATTGAATTTGTGGTACCGGTACAATCATGATGTAGTGCCAGTGGCCTGCTCATAATGCACCTGTCCAGAAGAAGAAGAATTGAGAAGTTTGAAGATCATGGACTACGCAGACACCATCTGGGACCCCTACCAACAAAATCACATCGACAAGCTGGAAAGAATCCAGCGTAGAGCAGCCCGTTTCATTAAAAGAGAATATAAGAGCAAAGAAGATGGATATATGACCAAGATCCTCTACGAGCTATATTTACCAACATTGCAGAAACGGCGGAAAATAAATCGGCTGGGATTCATGAGTAAGGTGGTGGGTGGATTGGTCCCGGCTATACCACCTAATCAATACTTTACACCCGAAACAAGGCGTCTTAGATCGCAGAACAAAGTTCTGACAGGCTACGTCACCAGCCAAATTCCTCGGCACCTAATTTAAAGGAACAACAGTCAGTGCTACGAGGCTATACCATACGTGTCAGCTCAGTTCGCTAATTCCACATTTGTTCGAACTATATGCGACTGGAATCAGCTGGAGGAATCCTTAATCCTACAACAACAGCCTGTGGATTCCTTCAAGAGTGCGCTGAAGGAAAATATCTGAGACTCTCTCGCCCGCTGCGAAATTACCATAATTGGGATCTGCAGCGTAACCATTCAGATTCAGATTGATCCACGATAGTAAGGGGTCAGTACATGTAGTAAGTACTGATAGTGATAAGCCTGCTGTACAATAATACTACTTTTGCTGTTTTACTGGTCTTAACTGAGTACTGTGTCAATGTTAATTCAGTTCCACTCTAATGTACATTAACTGGCAATGATGCATCTGACGCTATTAAAGGCACCGGTAATCCCTAAATACCAGGAGGACGCGGCGTAGAAACTTGGTACAACAGTTGTTACACGACAAAGAAAATTATCAACAAGCTTAGTGAGCGTCATCATCAAAATTGCAAATTAAAACACGGCAATGGTAAATTGGTAATCCTACATACCAGGAGGACAAGGCATTGAAACTTGGGACAACAGTTGTTACACGGCAAAGAAATTTAAAACACACTGTGCACAGATGAATGTTTATACATGTACTGTGCAGTCGAGATCACCTGGACTACAAATATTTAAGGATTATACTATTTGATGAGTAGATGCGTGACTGATAAAAGAATTAGAGACTCCATATTTACTCGGAAGATAACAGTATACGATGCCATACAGTTGTTCCATAACACCTCAACCTTTGGTGGATATTAACAGTAAAACTAATGAAAATGATGAAAGCCAGACTCAACATCAAGACAATATGTGCATGCATAAGTGACGGTTCAATGATTTTGACTCCATCAGATGATATTTAAGCGACACCAATTTTTAAGTCTGGTTTACGATGTGGGGAGAAAAAAAGTAGATGCAGGAGGGAAAAAAATAAAAATAAAAAAGATTGTCCCCCCAATTTATATCAAGTAAATCGTGGAATTTTACATAAATTTTACAAAAATTGTGAAAAAATGTTTTTGAATGAAATTCTGTTCAAACCAAACAAGACATATCTTGTCATGAAATACATGAAAATATGGATCTGTAAATGATCATAAGCAGAACCGGATGCGACAGCACATGAAAATCAGTACGCGTGTAAAATATTTTGGGACAAAAAAAGTTAATTTTTTTTCATGAAATGGAAACAAAGTTGTAGGAGGTGTTCGTAAACCAGACTTAAAAATTGGTGTCGCCTTAGGCTCATGTTAACACAGGATCACATATTCTCAAAATAATTGTCTCCCTCAAGTTGGCCTCAACCATACTAGTATTTATATTTGATAGAACCTCAGTGAGACCATGTTGAAAATTACCATCAATGCAGTTCCAGTGTTGACGCAACGCGGTCATGTTACTTCAAACCAGTTGCAATGTTCCTTAGGCCAAAGAAAAAAGATACTATGTTTCCGTACATCGACCGACCCTAAAAATAACCCGCCGACCCTAAACTTTTTATTGATATTTTGAGAAAAAGTCAAAATTTTCGCAATTTTAATTTCCTGAGAGTGGATCTCCTGCCTGCTTTATGTCTTGTTTGGGACTTATGGAACACTATCAACAGACATGGTGGGTGTGTATCTGTGTATATACATGTAAAGAGGTAATCACTGCATATATTAGGGGTATACATGTACTAGTAGCTACTGTTTCCAAAAACCAGGCATGCTCGGTGGGTGTACTGGCTACCCCCAGACAATGGGATGTAATCGTCACAATACATGTACGGTATAATGGCGGTATTATTGGTAAAATTCTTATAAAAAGTTAGTGACATCAATTTTGTACCAAGTTTATAGCCAAATTTATGAAAATGTGGTATTAGATATAATAAAAAACATACGTAAGCATGAAGTAAGTTTGATTTTTTATCAATCTTAATGTATATTTCCACTGTGTTGATCAAGTAATACTTTCCCCATGGCACGGGTTGGCATTTTATGTCACTTTGGTCGAGGTAGTTCAATATTTCTGCAGCTGGATAAAAAATATCAAAATAAAATAAAATAAAAAAATTTCCCTACCTACCTACCCTAAATTTTTTTACCGGAAACATACAATCTTTTTTCTTTGGCCTTTAGCATGGTAATTCGTGAAAATAAATGTCAATGCAACTTACTCTCAGGCTCCAAATAAAAGTGCAGGCCCAAATAATAGTGAGGGGGGGGGGAAATTCCATTGAAAGTTAATAAAAGTACAGACCCAAATAATAGTGCAGGGGGAACTCTGAGAAAAACATCAACTGTGGTTAACCAAATAATTTTTATAGCAGGTTCAGGTAAACGAGTCAACATGTAGTACAGGTACATGTATGTATCATGTGGTGTTTTTTTGGTTTGCCACATACTTGAATATGTACTCTTGAGTGCCTAATGTACGATTATTAAAATTGAGGTAAAATTCCCACCTGTACGATCGTTATTTGGTCCTGTACGTTTATTAAATTAACCAAAAGAAATAATTCACCAATCTTAAATTGTGTTATTCATATAAGAAATGAACGGCGGTTTCAATGCGGTCATGGGGTTTTGACCGCGAGAAAAAATCAGCAAACTTCGGGGTTCATGCAGAGTTTGCTGATTTTTTTAACGCGGTCAAAACCCATGACCACGTTGAATCCGCCGTTTATTATTTATATTTATATACTTAAATTCATTATGAACTAGGATTGTATGTCTTTCCCATTATTTATTCATCTATTTAAACAAACGCATGGAGTTCAGTTCAGACAGTTCGAATCCTTGTTTTTTGGAAAACCAAACATTTTGAGAATCCGTTCATGGAGAACGGAAGAAACGCAATTTCACAGTAAAGTATAAACATATGACAAAATGTCTTGTTTAGCTAGTAACTAATGTAGACGTGTTGATCATTTTTACATCTGAATCATATAGAAATCTTGAATTTGTGCTGATTTAAATTTTCATAGCTTCAAAATATTATTAAACGTGCAGACCCAAATAAGCACTGTGCAGGGGGGGGGGGATTTCCCAAGAAAAATAATAAACGTGGATGCAGCTGGTGCATGCATATTTATTTGGAGCCCAAGAGTAAAGAGGTGGAGGTGAATGTTACATGTAAGTTGTTATTAACGAAATGGAACGATGCCTTTAATAGGTTCCACCAGTAATAAGTCGCGACTTCTTTATATTGGCCTGACAGATTGGTTTTTGTTGGCGTCATGCCTGTCGACCATTATGATGGCCACATATATTGTCATATAACAGCGATTTACGATCTGTCTTGTTGGCTCATAATATAAATTAAGAAAGTGGCCTTGTGTTCGTTCCTTGCGTAAAAAAATATTTTTTAGTACAAACGTCCTCATTGATTGTGTCCCTCGACTCCTTGTGTAATTGGTCAAGTAACTTACATGTATGTACATGTACAGACCACTCACAAATTTCTTAGAAAAGCGACCACATGTTCGAATCTACTTTGCGATTTTGGAGCAACGCATTTGTAAATGCGTTCATATTTTAACACATTTACCTTGATTTATTCACAAACAAATGTCTTGATGCAGGCCTTAAAATCCATCAGATTTTTGGCAATAATCAAAATGTTAGTGTTTCACTTTCTACAGGGAATCAAGACTTTTTACTAGAATCAAAATGAGAATCATGATTCTCATATTCTGATTATAAAACAATTAATGTCAACAGTGTTTATTTATGTTTATTCCATTTTGAATGGAAAACTACATCATGAATGTCCGATTCCGAACATATACATGTACACCAGGAGTGGGAAAATAACACAGAATTATTCAGATGTGAATTTAAATTAAACAAAATTATAACTAAAATTGCAAAATACACTATCGTATCGTTATTTGGGTGTTCATACTAGTATACTTTTTCGGCGCAATGATCGGTAATTTCAATGCGACTGCGATTATTCCCAATGCAGTGCATTTGATTTAAATGCTGTCATTAAGGCATTTACAAAGTGGCGTGACACAATGCACCATCAATGCATTTTAAATGCAACAACCGCATTTCATTGATCCACGTTGTAAAGGACATTTATTTTTAGAATACATGTATGTACGTGTATATAACCACAAGAATAAAGAACAAATCAACTGTTTTTATTACTTTGTAAACCTCTGATGTTTCCCATACAGTATACATTTGTATATTATAAACCTTGTTACAGTAATTCTAGAGCTAATTAATCGACTCCTTAACTACAGCAGAATTATGGGTAACTTTTCAGGATTTAGTCCGAAATATGGCTTGTTGCCATTCATCGGAAAGCTCTCACCGAGAGCTTTCCGATGAATGGCATCAACCCATATTTCCGACTAAATCCTGAAAAGTTACCCATAATTCTGCTGTAGTTAAGAAGTCGATTAATTAGAGCATTACTGTATATCCTCTATAACTGTTTATTCAACATCACGTGCTGCAATCCATAAATGCGGTTCAGATTTCGATGTCCGGTTCAACATTATTATCATATGGTTTGATAGCAGAAATACTCAGTTTGGAATGTTATACCATACAAGTTTTACGAGTTGCTCTTGCTCAAGAATGGATAAATTTATAAACCTGATTTTTGGCGCATTAGTTAGAATTATATTTTTGCACAAGAACACACCACAAATATCGAACTGGACATCAAAAGCAGAACCGGATTGTATCGATTGCATAAACATAAGAAGTTGGTCACTGACCGACAATTGCTATTCTCCGGTGTGGTTTATAGGACTACCGTATGCAATGCCGACTTAAAAATAAAAATTCACATAAACATCGCATGAAGCGGTCTATCCACAAACTCAGGTATTCGGTAATTCCAAATGTATGAACTATCACCATGATATCCCGGTATATCATTGTCAGGACTGTTTGTACAAAAGGTTGTTATTCTACTATGCATAATTTTGCTATATCATTGTACTCGGACTGTATTGCAATGTAATATATCAGTACATGTACCGGTATACTGGGTGCACATTATATACATGTAGGCCTACTTTCACTTTATTACATGTATGTGTCATAAAAGACTCATGTTGTTAAATTGAAAAAAAACATGTGTGAAAACAGAGAGAATACATGTACATGTGCCGGTACTATATACCTCTTTGTGTGCTGTACTACCGGTACTATTCATGTACATGTACTACACTACAATAAGAGAAATTTTAATTGATTCTGCTGCCCTTGTGCCACAGGCCTCAAACACGCCAAACAAGTATCTGTAGCCAGGCCCACCAGTACCAGGCTACTAGTAAATGAAGTACTGAAAGTGTCACATCATTAATCGAGCCCAATCTTAGTTATACTAGTCTCTTGTGTAGTTTGGGTTACTATTAATAAGATATTTAATGAATGTTTGGAATGTATGGTAGCATTCTTACCTGGATCAACATATGCCATGCACAACGCTGGTCATCATATCATCACCGCTGTTGGCAGTAAACCGCTCATCGGGCTATAACAGTTAGAGTTTTCCATACCAGGGCTAATCTAATCAGTTAAAATTAGTCATTTTAGAGGGAATACCAACCAGTGGAAGACGTACAAAAAGTCATGTATATTCAGATATCAGTTTTCGAGAAAAAACCCATCTTAGTCGAGCGGACTTAGAATATAGGGGTAAACTTAAATTTCATTCAGCAACACTTTCACAGCAGAATATAAAAATAGTACATTATAATCACTTACAGTACATGTACATGTAGCCCAAGTGCAGTGCTAGCCTATATTATATACTACCAAAACTTTTGGTCAGTTTCTCGATGACTGACACTTGTAAACGCTTGAACGGGTATATAGTACATGTACATGTACATGTGTACCGTATATGAATTAATGATCTTATTAGTGACACAACAGGAGGCTAGACATACATTTGTAACTACAGTAATGCTCTAATTAATCGACTCCTTAACCACAGCAGAATTACGGGTATTAAACTCGGGGAGAGCTTTCCGATGAATGGCAACAAGCCATATATCCGACTAAATCCTGAAAGTTACACATAATTCTGCTGTGGTTAAGGGGTCGATTTCTTAGGGCACTACTGTATCTGTTTTAGTGCACATCAAATTTATTTGTTGTCTTTCCTCTTGTAATTTGTCTTTGGTTGTGTTCGCCATTTCGATGGACAACTACATGTACTGACATCAAATGACTGAAATGAGTCAAAATTTAGCAGTGCAGCCAATTATATAGATAAACAGAATTAAATAGCATCCAAATTCCAAATGAGCATAAATGATAAAACAAACTTTATTGAGCACTCTTTTAATACTAGTAATTACAGCTACAATGAAAGCACCTAATAAAAATTCTAAGTTTGGTAAAACTGTCTGTATACAAAGTTTATCTGGCCGTGATGAATAAAACCTATAAATGGGATCATATACATGTATGTTAGATATCATTACATGATTATTTGAAAACACATATCCGTATGGAAAACAAACTATTTTACCACTGGCCAAGTGGTCCTGCTAATATGCTATGATGCTGGTGGTCCTGCTGAATTGCTATGATGCGGGTAGTGCAATTCATAGCAATTAAGCAGGACCCAACCGCCTCATAGCACATTAGCAGGAACACTTGAACAAGGTATATTTACAGTGTCAAATCGAATGGGCATCTTTTAACAATATTTTTGAACAATTTCCTAGAAGTGTTCGAAAATTGAGAACTGAATTTATATTTTTTTTTATGAGGTTTCGATTGAAAATATTCTAACTTAGCTCATCAGGATTAACATTGTCGCACAGCTATATTCTCTTTCCCAACAAAGTCTATAGAACATACATGTAAAATTACAGCTATGCTTTAATTAATCAACTCGCCTTATATTACTCGGGTATTACTGCAGTATTCAGGCGTGTTCATGCGATCAACCGCAGTCAGTTATACCGCCGCAGAATGTGGTCCACCTCACATTTGCAGTTAGGCTGTATTTTTCATGCGATGTTTATATGAATTTTGTTTTAAAGTTGACATTGTAATCACACCAGAATTTTTTTTTATTGTTTCAAAATGTCTAGATAGAATTCAGAATTTTTGTGGTAAAAACAATTAACTTGGTTATCACAGTTAACACATATTACTGTGGTAAGATTACCAGCGGATACCGCATGTCAACAGGGACTGCATGCTCTAATTAATTATCAGGTTTAACATGTTTATACTGGATACAGTTCATTTTAAAGGTACTCAATCCGGTTCGATGATACCCATATAATCAGATTCCAACATCATACATTTGTATTTAGAAAGGCGGCTTCAGTTACGTTATCAGAATTGATTAATTGCCCTAAAATAATGCTAACCACTGTCAACTAAAGTATACAATTGCCTGACATATGTTATTTATCAACATGTTGTTCTACAAAATTTGGCCTTATTATCAACAGAAAGCCTCTTGATTTTAGAGTTATCCATCTTCATCTGAAATTTGGTCCGAGACCGTGGGCCACTATTAATTCTTGATCGTGAAAAATAGTATATTTCAAAAATTGATATCTAATAACTCTGAGCTATGATAGGTGGTGGGTTCCTCGACTCGTACCAAATATCTTTTACCCCCCAAGTCCAAATAAAGAGTAATGTGCGAGCATTAATTCAGGGGGCCCTTAATCAGATTATGCATCTTTAAATTCAAATACAGTTTAAAGATGCATAATCCGATTAAGTGCCCCTCATTTGCTATTTACATATACATGTATATGGAATCGGGGGGGGGGGTAAAAATATTTTAATCAAGTCGAGGGACCCACCTACATGTATCAAAGCTCAGAGTTATTAGATATCAATTTTTGAAATTTTAATATTTATCACCATCGATACTTAATAGTGGCCCAGAAAAATTTGACGAGCCGACGGTCTCAGACCAAATTGCGGATGAAGATGGATAACTCTAAAATGAAGAGGCTTTGTGTTGATAATAAGGTCAAACTTCGTCGAACAGCATGTTGATAAATATAACGTATCAGGCGATTTTATACTATACATGTAGTTGACAGTGGTTAGCATTATTTTTGGGAAATTAATCGATTCTGATATTACTGAAGCAGCATTTCTAAAACAAATGTTGTTGTTGGAATCTAATTATATGGGGACCATCGAATCTGATTGAGCACCTTTAATAGTTAGCTATATGAGTTATATACACATAAGGCGACACCAATTTTTAAGTCCGGTTTACGAACACCTCCTACAACTTTTTTTCCATTTCATGAATTTTTTTTTACTTTTTTGTCCCAAATTTTTTTTACACGCGTACTGATTTTCATGTGCTGTCGCATCCGGTTCTGCTTATGATCATTTGCAGATCCATATTTTCATGTATTTCATGACAAGAAATGTCTTGTTTGGTTCAGAATTTCATTCGAAAAGTTTTTTTTCACAATTTTTGTAAAATTTATGTAAAATTTCAAGATTTACTTGATATAAATTGGGGGGGGGGGACAATTTTTTTTATTTTTATTTTTTCCCCCTCCTGCATCTACTTTTTTTCTCCCCACATCAGCCCACATGTTCGTAAACCAGACTTAAAAATTGGTGTCGCCTAATAGACATTTAAACTTTGAAAATTGTAGGTTTCCGGATGATAACTTCAGTTTGTGTGATCATATCTGAACCAAATGTGGTATGTACGTTTATCAGACCAAAATACAGGTCAAGTTCCAATATAGGTGTGCTCCGCTCATTTTTGCGAGAGTTATGGCCCTTTTTCGACTTAGAATCGTGTTAATTTCTGGTTTCTGCATCATAATTTTAGTTTGTGTGATCAAATCTGAATCAAATTTGGTATGATAGTTTATTATCCACCATTTCATGGGACACTGGTTGGATTGTTCTGAAATGTAGTATCGGATTTAGGGGACCTTGATATATTTTTCAGACAAGCTGATGCCCCAAAGAAGCCACTTTTTCTCACATTTGCTGAAATAGTATCCAAAACATCAACATATCAAGAGCCATTAGACTGAATTAGATAAAAATATATCACTTGGGTCTGTTTAATCTGGAAAATACTCAAAATTTGTATAATTTTCTGGTATTATATCTGCATACTAGCCTTTTTGCTGAATCGTGAATGCCGGTTATATTGCCGTGTGAAATCCTAGTACCAGATAACATTGGGTATGTACATGTATATAGCATACCACCTGGAAATGGCTTGAATATCACATACCAAAGCGGGGTGGGGGTGTGTGTGACACCCTCCTTGATCATAGTCTGTATTCTACAGGGTATGTTAACTGTTTCGAGTTGGTGCAATTAATGTGATTGTTTAATCTCTACCATCTGAAATCTATTTATAGCATATTTTGCTATCTGATCAATATTGCTACTTAGTACTAATATAAAACAGGATAAAGATGGTGTGTCTCTTTCCCGAATGTTCTGTTTACATGTACATTTGGGGGTTTATGAGTCAAATAATATCAGACAACATGTCCTTCTAACACTAAGAAATAATATGTTCTTATGAACCAGGACAAAATATGACTATTTCTGGAGCATTACAGCACATTATTACAAATCTATATTTGTAAGCAGTAAGATAATGACAGGAAACATGTCCTCAGACTAAGAAATAATTTGTTGGTGTGTATTTCACACCACAGCTCATGTGTATACTCACATTAGTTTATGTCATTCAAAGGGAGAAACCCATTTAGAAAGTTTAAATGAGACAAAACTACCTCACTGTAGATGTAGTTGCAAGGTACAACATGTACATGTATTCTGGTAAATGACATTGGAACTAAAATAATGATTTTTGTGTCCACCGGTATGTCATGTACCGGTACTAGTATACATTGCAACTACATGTACATGTAACTTGCCTAACATACCATATACATGTATGAAGAGGGACTTTGCAAGTGTTTTTTAATCAAAATTTTAACCCAACTCTTGTTGTCAGTAAGTTTTAACCCATGCAGTTTAATGAGTTTATATATTTATATATTACATGTGTTTCTATACATGTATTTTATCTTTAGTTAGATTGTTGTCCTTGAATAAACTTGTATTGCTGCACAATCAGTTTCCTTAATGTTCTATTATACTAAAACAACTCCATTGATAACAATACCCCTGCATCCCATCAAAATCTACTCCATTGCCATCCTCATCATTTCACTTTGGTATCCCCACCCAGGTGTACCTTGGTGTTATTCACCCAGGTGTTCCTTGGTGTTTCCTACCCATGTGTACCTTGGTGTTTTCTTACCCAGGTGTACCTTGGTGTTTTCTTACCCAGGTGTACCTTGGTGTTTTCTTACCCAGGTGTACCTTGGTGTTTTCCTGCCCAGGTGTACCTTGGTGTTTCCTTACCTGGGTGTACCTTGGGGTTTTCT
Organism: Siphonodentalium dalli; assembly: GCA_032622095.1. NCBI lineage: Eukaryota > Metazoa > Mollusca > Scaphopoda > Gadilida > Siphonodentaliidae > Siphonodentalium > Siphonodentalium dalli. The sequence continues at coordinate 57,172,034 of CP136061.1, forward strand.
AACCCAGGTGCATCTCAATGGGAAATCCACCTGGGTAAGAAAACACCAAGGTACACCGGCGTAAAAAAAACACCAAGGTATACCTGGGTTGGAAACATCAAGGTACACCTGGGTGGGGAACACCCAGTTAGGAAACACCAGGGTACACCTGGGTGAATAACACCAAGGTACACCTGGGTGGGAAACACCCAGGTAGGAAACACCAGGGTACACCTGGGTGAATAACACCAAGGTACACCTGGGTGGGAAACACCCAGGTAGGAAACACCTGGGTGAATAACACCAAGGTAACCTGGATGGGAAACACCCAGGTAGGAAACACCAGGGTACACCTGGGTAAATAACACCATGGTACACCTGGGTGGGGAAACACCCAGGTAGGAAACACCAGGGTAGACCTGGGTGGGAAACACCCAGGTAGGGTACACCTGGGTGTGGTCACCTGGGTAATTACACCCAGGTTTACCCATACCAGGGTTTTTATCCAGTTTCAGGTGGGTAAATCATGGTAAAACCCAGGTTTCGCGGGGTCTTAATGGTTGGTGGATGTCTTGGTAGATAGATTTTTACCTGGGTTTCGGCCCAAAAAACCTGGGTGGATTTACCCAGGTACATTTTTATATGGGTTGACTTGGTTGGTTTCTGCAAAGGCGTGGCTGGGCTATAGGCATATATTTCAACTCACCAGAAAGGGCGCCTTCTGATTGGCCGAGAGCTGTATCTTAGCACACTACTATACCTGTATATAGCATCGGGCTAAATTTAGCACAATCATATACCAAACTCGCATGCAAAAAGCAATGGACATAGTCCCCCATTTCGAGAAAATATATACGGAAATATCCACCTAATAGGGTTGGGGTAATTGTAATTTGTAATTGTAATTGAATGTAATTAATTACATTTTCCCAAGTAATTGGATGTAATTTGTAATTGAAGGTTTTTTCAATTACATGTAATTGAATGTAATTAATTACATTGAGAAAAGGGGTGTAATTTCAATTACATTTCAATTACATTTTCAATTACATTCCAAAAATACAGACCAATATAACAAGTTAACACATCAGCATTTGTATCTGAAATGTGACATGACTATGATATGTTAATAGTATCAGGTAAAACACTTGGTTACTAACTTACTTGACAAGTGTTATACACATGGGGTCATTATCCTCATATTTTCCTTCTATGTTAGTAGTTTCATCGATACATGTTCTAAATTAAAACTTCAAAGATGGAGTCATGAAACCCTCTCACTATAGAAGTCACACAATGTTTTGATAGTCTAATTGTGGTTTGATTTAAAACAACTCACAAGTTGTGGGTCACAATAGAATTAATATAAACAATGTTTTGATAGTGCATCATTGGTGGTGACCTGTCGCCATGAATATTGGGTTGTTGTCATAGCACCTATTTACTGAGTCGAGTCCAAATGAAGTTAAAATGTTACTACGAAGGAACGACGTCAACTTGCGAAGTGACAATATTATGTTGAGTTCATCTTGCGGTACAGTTACCGGTTTCACGTAAAATAACAGTTAAATTCACTTAATACTTGTTTCGGTTTATTGAACTATAGAGTTCAAGAAATTATTGAGACAATTAAGTTTCTCTTAAACTGTTTATGGGTACATAAGTGTATATCATATATGTTCTCAGTAAAACGAGTTGTGTATTTTATTGGTTCCAACTTGGCGGGACACAGTTATATCGTATGCTTGCTACAATTTCAAAGTGTTCGGTCAAATTTAATAAATAGAGCTTGTATTGTCGTCGACTGCGCGGGTATAATTTAATCATAAGCTGTCAATCCACGGTATACTGTGAACAATTGGCTGTCTGTCACACACTTCGCGAGTTAGGTTATTTCTCGATAACCTAAATTTCTTGATTACTTTCCCCGCTACAGAAATGACAGAAGCGTCGAGTGACCACGCCTAAACCGCGTGCCTAAAAATGTACCTGGAAAATGTTCGATACTTCCTACGATTTAACAAGAAATTTCGGTGCTGCATCATAATTCCTTCGGATATGACTGTATTGACACTAACCGTACTAGATGCTAATATTCAGTGCACAAGTAACCGGACAAATCAACAAGATTTAACATTGCAAAGAAATTAACACTGGAATTAAAACCAACACGGGTTTGTGTCACCCCGGTCAAATATATCAATCTCAGGTGCAAGTTCCAGATGCCATGTGGCACGGATCGCTTGATCAGTTGCGACTAGCCAATCAAAAACGCTGAATCGACGACGCGATTTCATCAATCGATGAACACCTGTTTTTTGAGTGACAGGTGTCTCTTTCAACTTAAGGTGTCTGTTTTGTCGGAAATAGTCTCAATGTTATACGCTCGTTATACTTCTAACTTCTACCTTTGGTGGTTCTCTTATGAGGGATTAAATTATAATAAATAACTCTTGTTTCGATTAAGGTTATGAGTTTTAACCGAAAAGTTTGAAGATAAATTTTCTATAACTGCGCTACTTTTTGGTTATAACTCCATAACCTAGGCTTAATCGAAACAAGAGTTATTTCTTAAATATTGTCCAGTGTGTTGGGTATATAGTTCACCCCACTGCTTGTAAACTATACCCACCATTCGCACAGAGCACTATGTCAGCGTAGTCTATTGTTATTTTTCCATCTTTTGCGTAACTACACGGTATATTTGATCGCGAATATACCAGGCATACAGTTCACATGTGGAGTGTTCCAGATATGAAGTATGTTTAGTGATATCTTTTAAATATTCCCTCTATAATTTTGCATGTTCTAGACATTTGGTTTCTCAAGATAATGCTAACAACCAGAAAGTACACAACCAGCACATCACTATATATGCGCTCTATTTGTTAGTCGTGTGTTCAGAATGAAGGCCGTAGTTATTAATTTACTTCTGAAGCCCAAACATTAGAAAGAGGGTCAGGTAGCATGCATAAGACATCACTTATTATAGCCCATGGTCCTCTCTAACATATCGCCTGGTCCTCTCGATAACAGCCAACATCAGCGCTCGGAAATCGCCAACAATATGCCCAAATAATTGCGCGAAAGAACACGACAAAATGGTGGGATTTTTTAGAGCTTTTTGGCAACGTCGAGTTGCAGTATTCGGAACAGAGAAATACGTAATGACCAATACTTATACTTTTTACCCGGAGCATTCGCTTTAGATTCGGATAGATACGTCCTCTGGCATAATTGTTTTAATGGTTTCGATTTCAAGAAGACCCATGTGTGATGTGTGGGTGTGTGTAGGGTATGTGTGTGTTGGAGAGAGAGTGTGTGTAATTTTATGTATTGTATTGAGAAGTGACAGAAGTGGTCTAGCTGACAGAAGTAAAGGTAAAATATACAGTACGAGACAAATAAGAAAGTGACAATTCAATTCAATGTATTTCCCACAAACAATTAATGCAAACAATATCAAAATAAAGGACACATTAGACCTCTGGAAAAGGCTGTAAAAAGGAATATGCGCCTATATAATGAAATATGAATATGCATCATTTCTAAATAAACTGATAATGTATATAGTTGTTAACTTGAGAATCGAAATACGGTCGCAAATTTGTTCTCTTCAAGGTATGAAATTATATCCAAAGGCCTTCCAGTGAGAGGTTCTCCAGCATCCATGTAACCAAGGTGAAACTTAAATATTCACCTTTACCCTATCACATCCTTCCTATTACTTGCGCCAGTAGAACTAAATATTATGTAGGGAGGGAGGGAGTGTGGTTAAATAAAACATGTTTGCGTCGACTTATCGACAATGGTGAAAAACGCGAATAAAGCTGGAACTATTAATAATTAAGGAGGTCACAGGTAATTGAAAACCCGGATTTATCGGGAACTAAAACGGTTATACATCTTACGCAATTATCCGATTTTGCTAAATTATTCTCTCCCGAATCTTTCAAAGCCAACTACATTTCCGTTTAGCCCTTCTACACTAAATGGATTCTGTCATTCAGGTATAACAGTATACATTGGAATAGTCTACATTCATTTGGAGAAGTGTCTAGAAAAATGACCTGACGAAAGACATACGAACAAATAATACAAGTGCAGAAGGATTCGTATTCACTGGTGAGAAGTGTTCATATAACAAGTTCAATAAACGTTGTTGAAATTATTTTCTGAGCATTTACAAGGGAACTACTCGTCAATGAGTATAGTTAGTGTAGAAATGGTTAACACAAAACTATCATTCCTGGAGTCATACATTCATTATCATAATAATTGCCATGTTGTTTGTATCGTTCGTAGAGCACATGAGTATATTTTGCACTTATCCATGGCTCAAATTCATTCATTTGTTGCATATATTCTGAGAATAAAAAGAAATGGTCCAATATATGGCCGGTTTTGTCACAGTACACCTTTAAATTGTAATCGCCATTTATGTGACCACAACCAATTATTAGATACCTTCCAGTTCATTCAACGGAATATACAGTCTACCTTCAAATCTCTTAACGGCAATCACATCATTCGTCATCGTGAGACACGAGAATCTTACACAACACAAAGCGCCAAGCTATGACATGATAACAACATAATCAAGAGTAAAATAATCAGAGCAAACAAAACCATGCCCCCTTACTGCGAGTGCCAAGAAGTTTGAACGGCACTATTTTCTCACAAACGGACTCGTATAGTAGTCAAATCTGCAAAAAGATTTTTGGACCGTCTATAAAATGTATTACTATTAGCTATTGGTAATTCGTATCAGTAGTAGTTCATTACGCGAGAGATGTCTAATGTGTCCGTCGGCCTTGAAATATGTTAGTGGTGTAGGAGGGGTTACGGTGATGTATATACTCACGCGTGCCGGTTGGAGTCGCGAGGATGACTCTCAGTTTGTAAAAATCGCCCATTTCTCCCGTAAGTCCCGTGGTGACAGGATTCCAGACAACACTGTCGCCGAAACGATCTACGTAGGTTTCCCCAACGACGCTTACAGATGTACTATCCGCATATACATTTTCTTGACCAAAAGCGCTGGAAGTACAGATAGAGAGGTTTGAATGAAGTTGGTAAAATAGTTTGGTTTAAGGGAACAAAATGCCTTCGCAGCGGGTATATGTGCAAATATAATTAAAGTTTGCAAAAAACATCACTACCGATAAGAACATGAAGAAACATATGAACTTTGGTCTTATATCAATTACTGTAATCATAGCTCTCAAATAACTAAATTTACCATGTTGGAACCTTGTTATGTAAACAATTGTTTTAGTTTTTAGTCAACACTGGAATCTCTAAACTGTGTACTATTGCATCAGTTATTATTTCATCTAATGCGATGCACGAAAAACAGGCATGATTTGTTAGTCGGACAGTCATACTTAGCATGCTGACGAGATCAGCTGATGCTGGTTCCCATGAAAACATCCAGTCAAACCAGTGCAGTGATATAGTTTATAGTTTGTTTTGGTACGCTGCACTGGTCATGATATATAATAACTACCTTTATTGACGAGCCGTTGACAACTTGGCCAATAATATCGTCACATGATTTTTGAAAAGCAGGTCACCATTTTCAAATATAAGCGTTGAGAATTTATCCCTCAGTGTTCAGTTGACTGAGACCTCATAAGATACCGCTCTGGGAATGTATTACTGATCCCAAATAAAACCTGAGAATTCCAGCATCGGCTATTGATCTAGTACGAAGCGGAGCTATGGTCTAATAAAGAAATACACAGATTTTATGGTTCCATGAATTGCCGACATCCACTTCGAAACAAAAAAGTATACAACGTGAAGTCCGGTCAGGATCTGTATCTCCAATGTATAGGTTCTGCCACACTATGATTATATGAATATTTTCAATGCTTTGACCTTTTCCAATGTTTACCGTCAATGTTTACCGTCAATAACTTTGGTATGTTATTTGAATAATTGGACTTTGGTCGGTATAATGTCTGTCACTGTCACATAAATGTTTACATCGCGTATGTTATGATATACGAAATCTCGTTATTGGAGAGTTATTAATAATGAAACCAACAACAACGATATATTTTACATGAATTTGTTGATGTTAGCAGTTTTACATACTATTATAAAATGTATCTTATTTCACATGAACCCACGTTGAATGCCTTGGTCTCTCTACTCGACAGACGTGCGTCTTGCATAAATCCAGCCAAAGATTGCAAGAGATTAACGAATTGCTCTGGATCCATGTGGCGAACATTATTGTATTTCGCATATCATCTTATTTCAGGTGACACTCCAAAGTTTAGAATGATCAGTAGGGCACTAGGGGTAAATTTCTAAGAATAGAGTACCAGTGTTTTCTAACACAACGGGTGTGGCATGCTTACCGAGAGAAGGTTAGTTACGAATTTGTGGATTTATAGAGGATGTCATTGGGTTTTGAAAAATATTGTTTCAGGTGACATTGATACCACCAGTATCAAGTAATAACGATTTATGCGAAACAAGGGCTCCAGGCACCAGCGTGACATTTTAGCACTACAATTTTCATCTGCATCAAAAACAGTTTATTGGAAATCTCAGTGGTGAGAAGTTTGAACTTTGTTGATATTAGTGTGAACAAAAAGTGTTCTTCCAGACAAAATAGGCGATTATGCTCCGCAAAATCTTGCTTTTGTGTCCCAAGGGTCAGAAAATCGCTTATTCTGACCATTTTTGCACCCAAATGGGATTTTTCAGGCACAAAATCAAGGGTCATACGTGTTGCTATCCCATAATAATGATAATATGTATCAAAATCTTAAAGTCTAGTATGTGCTAAATCCAGGCATATACACAGTGTAGATGCGTTGTGGGTTCAAATTTCACTTATTTTTCAATGAATTGATGCCCCCTTATTTCTGCACCATCCCTGCAGAAACTGTGGAGTGTCACATCAAGTTCATTGGGTATAGAATCTGAGCAATTATTAAAAAACGACAAAACAGTGGATGTTAATACATTTGAGAGGTTGAAAATAAAAAAAATATGTTTTCCCTTTTGGTACCAACAGCTGCTAGAATAATTAATAATTTCACACAATAATCCAATCACCAAATAATTTATTGTCTTGGCACTGAGAGGTGGTTTCATTTGTATCATAATGCGTGCGTTAAATTTGTAATTGCATAATATAACATTATACCCCCTTATTTTATAATGAAGAATAAAGCAGTCACATATATTCCAGCCTAATGAAAAAAAATGTTGATATGCAGTGTGGTCCACTCAATCAGTGAGTAACCAACTGGAATTAGGTCACAATGTGGTGCTAAATGTACGCTGGCAATGTTGCACTGTAAACTCCAAAAATTCCATGCCCAATGGTATTTCAATTAGCTGGCATTTTTTCCAGCTGCCGACTAGCTCGTGATATGTCATGGCAGGCTGACACCACTAAACGGTGACGTCGTGTACATTTATATCAGTCTCCACAAAACGAGACCACTAACAATAATTGTTGGTGTCTGTACCATTCATGATACGAGTGGGATCTGGGATGGGGCATTAAATTATATCAGTTTGTTATCGGTGATTGCCATGCGCACTTAATTATACATGTGAACATACGGATCTCTGTGCTATTCTTTGTTTTTCTGAAATCAAATTTGATGGTTGTGGTGAATTTATTATACCCTGAATATGTCGTACATATGAAAAATAGATTCAAATTTACCAACGAAAATCTGGTGGAATACTGTTAGCTTGTAGAGATTCTATAGCCGATTTCATCACTGTAATACAATCAAATAGCAAACATGTTCATTGGTTGGACATTTCCAAATAATTCACATAACTCAATTCCGCGGATAGGTTCGATTTACATACCGCCCGAAAATTCAAAATATTCGAGTAAGGACGTGTACAATGAACTTGATTGCAAATATAGATTGCCGCTAGATTATAAATATTGACCGGTGATTGTAATGCGCGTACAGCAAGCAAAGATGACTTTCATAATTTTGAAGAATCATAACTGGACACCCGTGGTTCTGGAGTTATAACTAGCCCTAATCTTGACGTGCTGTTGAATTCGATTTACTCGGTACATCGAACGAGTCAATACAAAGTTACAAATGTTTTCGGTCGCCTATTACTTAGCATGTGTAAGAATAACGAACTTTACCTACTTAATGGTCGCGTCGGATGCGATAAGAATATAAGTGAGCTAACTCGTAAAGATGCATCAGTTGTTGATTACGCAATCGGCTCAGCTCATGTAATGCCATTCGTTGATGATTTTAAGGTTTTAGATTCTCCACTTTATTTAGTGATGCACATTCTGAACATTTGACAATGATATGCTTTAAAACAATAGCACCGAAGGTCGCCACTTGCAATGATAGTCAAGAATATTTAGTTTTCCATTGCAACCGAGAAAATAGGATGGTAGTCGATCAGAGGATTTCGTAAGAAATAATGATACTGAATTTTAGCAGACTTATTCCGTAATTCAGCTGTCAAAACATTTGGACAGAAAAGTAATTTCTCGTCTCAATTAACTTGACTAATCACCGATCTTCTTCTACAAAACCGTGGTTTACAAATAAATGTCGGGAACTTAGAAAGATTTCCGAAAATGGCAGAATAAATACAGAAAAAAAGCGGGATCCAAAAGACAAATTCGAGATGCGAAATACTATGAAAACATTCAAGAAAGCCCTAAATAACGCAATTAAAAAATATGACGTAGAGATTAAAATAAAAATAATCTTTTCAGAACAGACATCAAGGCATTTTGGGCTGAACTTAAAGGAAAAAAAACGCTCTCTGGAAGCTGGCGTATCCATAGATGATTTTGCTACACATTCGAAAGAGCTGAATTCTTGAAGAACGCCATTTTCGCCAAATGGACACATACACTAACCGGATGAGCCCCATGTATGTAATTTTAACGACCCGATAACTGAAGATGAAATAGTATCCTGCATCAAAAATTTAAAACACAACAAAGCATCGTCCGAAGATGGACACGGTAGAAACCCTTATGCCACTTTATGTTGAAATATTCAATCGTATCTTTGAATTCCCGAATTTTCGAAAGTAGGCTCAATTGTCCCAATGTTCAAGAAGATAGGAACTCTTAGTGATCTGACTAATTACCGAGGTATTACTATACTGAGCTGTTTGGGCAAACTATTCACTGGCATCTTAAACAAACGTTTAACTCATTTCTCTGACCAACAAAACTTAATCCATGATAACCGCAGTGGATTTTGGAAACGCCATTCCACAAATGACAATGAATTGACAACATTTAAAAAGAAAAAGTTGTATAGCGCATTTATAGACTTTGAAAAAGCTGTTGATACCATTTTCGTGATGCGCTTTGATACACATTGTTGTTGAGTGCATGGTATCGTTGGTAAAATGTAATGCTCAAACTTCATATGGGGTTCTTCATTCATTAAAGCAAGGGGACAATATCTCGCCTTTTTTATTTTGTCTGTATATAAACGATTTAACTGACTTCGTAGCATCGACTGATATCCGAGGTCTAACGTTTATATCACAGGAATGCGAAGAGAAACAAGTCAGTTATTTTAAATTATTACAATGATATTACACTCCTATGCGCTAACGCACTGTTAGAAAATAGTGTTGGTTCGACGATTTCGGGCCGTCATAATCGACGGTCCCATGCCGTTTCATCAGTTTGACGGTTTCTTACCGTTATTTTATTTCCCCATGAAATTGTCTAAATTAAATATTTTCATGATTCAAAGTCATGCCGTCAAAATTCAATAGTATATTTATCGGCGACCATATTATATACGGCAATCAATACATACAGTATGACTGAATCTTACTCTGCTGATATTTAATATGTATTATTAATCCGGCATTCATTCTGTGTTAGGCTGGTCCGTACGTATATTCATGAGTACGTTATTCTCATTCCGTGTTTAAGTTCCCGCTTTAGCACGTCATCTCATTTATTCGCCATTTATCGTTGGCGTTGCGTATTTGATCGCAAACTATTGTTTTTTGGGAAACTGTTGTTAACAGTTGTGGACAGTTGTTAAGACGGTCTGATTTCGGTTCCTTTGATAACCGGACAAGTTTCAATTCTGCCAAAACCGGCTTAATCATTGACAATTTCCACTAAATTCGAGAGCAAATATTCACAAGTCATGGCATGATCCGTGGTCCTGACTTCATTCGACACAGTGCTGATGTTGAAATTGACAGTGTTGTGACTTAGTATCAAAACACTGGCACATTTACTGACACCAGAGGATACAAGTACAATTAACTCGAGCTTCGATGTCAACCAATAGTGACACTAATAACAACAACGAGCAGCTATTACTATTATAATGTTGACAATCCAGTTGACAGTGTTCTGAATCTGATTGTTTCAAAGCACATGTATGTACATTTACAAGAGAGGATATACATGTACATGTACTGTACACACCAGTGTAATTCACAGGAGCTACAATGTGAACAACACCCTAAATATTGAACTGACGACGACCAGTGACGGATGATCACATATCTACAATTCCAACTTTACATTTACACGGACCAATTCATCCCGTGTTCATCAATTTTCATTGAAACGTGTGGATATGAGACATTGTCATCATTCGCCATGTTATCGTCAAGTTATTACGACAATTTACCGCGAGTACACTATTGGTTGGATGTTCTTATCAAACTATCTTTGGCTGACTCACTGATATTGATACTAAGTGTTAGTGTCGTGATACCAGTATACAGTTTGATGCATCATGCTTTAAAATTTCATGGAAAATGTGCGACTACAGGAGAACATTGTCGCCAAGTCATCGCGCACAGTTATTATGGGATCTGCTGTTGTCTTGAAGGTTCCAATCCCAACTAGCTGTTATTGATATACTGTACCAGTCAAAAAGAAGTGGTATATTAAGCGCGCTATTTTCGCGCCCAATATCGCAATAATATTGCAAGTGGAAACGCTTATAGCATGTCGCTTGTGATATTATTGCAATATTTTGCACTTAAAATCTCAATATTTTGCGCTTAATATTGCGACATCTTGCGCTCAAAATTGTGACATTTAAATCGAATTATTGCAAAATGTACACTAAATGTACACTATATGCACATTTTTATCTAATATAAATATAACACTATCGGGTCTGTAAGAAATTTAGCCCGCTTAGTATCGCAATATTTTGCGTTCAATATTGGAATAATAAGCGCGACAGATTTTTGGCATTGTGCTATAATCACGCCCTTTTCTAAAATAAGCACGCTCGATATCGCAATAAAGGTGCGCCTAAAAATACCACTTATTCTGACTGGTACTGTATTGTCATGATGTACGGATTCACCTGTTAAAACAAAAACTGTGTTTACAAGTGACTGGACAATTTCACGCCTTAGGGTGGATACACACATGCATGTAATTTATGTATGTAAAATCCATGTATTTTACATGGTCACACCAATCATTGATAGCATTAGTCGCTTGCGCGCGATCGGACAATTTCAACAGGCGAGACAAGTGGACAAGTGAGCAGTTATAAGCCATTATCAAACTAACTGTTATCAAGAAATTTCAGGCCAGTCATAAATTCTTTCATGGATGCTGAAATGAATAAATCCTGTTTGATATCCGTTGCTGTTTTTCCACGAGTTTTAATTCATTTCGAAAAGTGGATTTGAGTCCGTCGATTTTATACTTGATTTGTTTCTCGTTATTTCAGAGTCATCCAAAATAAAATTAAAATGTGGAGAATTTGAAGTTCTTTTAGGGCGATTGTGATACACGAGTGTTTAATGTCCCATTAACAATCCGATATGCCTTGAATAACAGGCATTGGAAAAAAATTGAGATAGAACATTCCGGTTCGTTGAGATTCCTCGGATAGTTTCAGAGCGAGCTCATGTGATAACATTCAATTGGGATTTCCATGCAAATATAAATTACAGCGCCAAAAAATTAATACAGGTACAGCGTTGAAAGTAAAAAGAGTGACACTCCCCTCCCCAATTTTTATTTCTCAAACCAAAGGTTGAACAAGTTCCTAACTGTCACAATTTTAGCTTGTACACGCTTGAATTATAACATTTTGGACCATAATCCACGATTGGTGGAGGGGGCTGGTTCTCGAAAGCTTCGAATAACTAAGCGATTTAGTTGAATGTATCAGCCGGGATTATCTGGGCATGAATGTACAATATGTTAACTTAAATATTCCATAGTTGTAAATTTTGCGTATACATATATAACAGAAGCGAGGAAAGGTGACGTAGTTGGGAACTCGTAGACCTACCTTCTGTACTGTACAAATTTAAAGCTGTAATACTATATTCATAATTATATGAATAGCATAAATTGCTGAATATTAGACTAATCACTGGTAGCAAACAGAAATGCCTGTCAACTACAGTATTTATAAGTCAGGACTGGTTTCGTTGCTTCATGGGTGGGGGTCAGGACTCGGGGTGTTGCATGCCCCCACCCCACCAGTCGAGGAAATATACAATGGTCAGTCCGGTAGCTTCCGGGATAATATAACCCCCCATGTTGGGGATCATAGCCCCTGCGTTGGGGAAATCCTCGGGCCATCACTGGTATAAACATCAAGAGAAGACTGACAATGATTTAAACAGAAAGTCCAACATTTGGGTTATCGCACGAACAATTATTTTAAGCGGCCTGACTACTTTGTTCAGTCAACGGCTCTCTGCACGTTCTGAGCTTGGCCCACTGTGGTCTAAACATAGCCGCAATGATTGGGTTGTCAGCGGACACATATTACATGTCTTACATGGTCTGTATGATCCATGTAAAACGACAAATACACGACATTTACAGAGATTACATGCATGTGTGTATCCACCCTTACATGTTCCCAAAAAGTATGCCATTAAGATATTTTACTTTTACATGTACATAAATTTGAGTTTTAACTGTGAAACTTTGTTCTTTTATGGCTTAAAAGGGCATGCCGATTCATGTTTTAGAATGGTCGAAATTAGTATTACTCATAACTGAATAGTGATGGGTTGGCTTATCAGCTATTACTAGTATCGTTTTTTTATTTACAGCCATATGTATACAGTGGTTAGTGAAAGGCGAACACATTACGCGTGCGCAGCCTTTTTCCGGATTAAATTCTACGAGGCAGATAACAAGCTTGATCCACTGCAAACTGCAAAGTTTCGTAAGTATTGTCTATCACTTTATGCATTGAGGATTTACATTTCATCAAAACTATGATCGTAACATAAGAACTAAAATCTATTTTTCAGTTACGAATAATACTAGTTTCGACCATTCAAAAACATGAATCGTAATGCCTACCGGGATATCATATTGTCACCATGGGAACCTGGCTAATTCTATGGTAAATTAGCAAATTAAGAGCAAAAAATTAGTGTTGACCCATGAAAAATACCATTGGTCTGACCTTTATTAGTTACGGTCTTGATATAACTAAACGGTGTTGATTAGTGTTGACCCATGAAAAATACCATTGGTCTGACCTTTATTAGTTACGGTCTTGATATAACTAAACGGTGTTGAACCGTAAAAAACACAACGGTCTGACAGTTACTGGTTACGGTCTGCCAGTTACTTAAACTGTTTTATACCGTGGAACATGCTACGGCCTGACCGTATGTTTAACGGTCAAAGGTTGGCGGCGATGTTGCGCGACGGTCTTTTTTTTCTAACAGTACGCGCACGCGTTCATTACCACCCCCCGTGTACGTGGTACGGCCAAAGCCGAGGATACGGCCAAAGCCGAGGAAATGGGAAAGTCATTTTCACGTATATGATATGGGGATATGTTTGTATCTTATTGTAAAACAGACATCGGGCATCGTATGTGTATGACCACACGAAGCAGAAGTATTTATCCACCAGTTGTCAATCAGTTTTCCCAGATCAGACCATTATTTGTTTTTTGGCGAATTTTTTCAATGGTGTTTTTGCTTTTGCTCACTCAATTTTTCGAGAACATCCATTCACTAGTATAGTTCCTGGACTTCCACGCTTCCAAAACAAATGCCGGTATATAGTTGAATCTGTCAATGAAGCATATTGACAGAATTTAAAATATCCATGTCGTTCTCAATATCGCGCGATATGACGGGACCACTGACGGTCCAAAAAGATCCGAAAGGCAGAGATGAAGAACCGACCAAACGCCGAGTTTCTGTGCAGTAAATATGCGTATTACTTAAGGAGTTCTGATGAGTTTTCGAGTGTTTATGTGTATCTGAGACTGATCAATTGGACTGCGAATGACATCGAAAATATGAATCCATAAGATATTCGAAATATTGTGTGCATATATATTATGAATATGTTTCAATTGAAATTAATTGAACATCCATCTCAGCATTCAGATTTGCGATCTCAAGAACGTGAATGAATGATAACGCGATGCCTTGATCACACGCACGTGAATGCTTTCGCGGCGTTCGCATGCATGCAGATAATCGGATATTCGTTTAGTATTAACATGCTTGGAGTTTGTATTTATACCACACATGCCGGACGACACGGCGTATCAACGATTTGTTATAATCATGTTTATTGTACAGACTTTATGACTCGTTCTCACTCGAGTAGACCGTTACGCGACAATGAAACCGAAAGAATATACATATATCATATTGCTCCAAATTATGCAATTGTAGCCTAGTGTGTTCGCGGATAGAGCACGTATAAATATTTATCTTTTTTTCTTGTGATGTTTTGTATAAGAATTATCATTGGAAATTTCTCGCCTGACTGCCACCATGTGCTATTGTATACAGTTTTCTCTGTTGAATGGTTTGACAGAGGTTAAGACCCCCCACAACAAAACAAATACTCTCCCTGAAGACAAATAAATTTATGATGCATGACACGTTATACTCATCATCGGGTATCGTGAATGTTTGCACGAGTTGAGCTATAATCACAACACTTATCTCTGTCTGTGAACAAAGCAAAAACAGACAGTCCGCATAAAATCACCGGGCACTGAAGGCTTAATTAAAGTATAATTAATCCCTTGATCGGTCAATTCATCCGGCCCCTTATGTGTTGCGCGGATATTTTGTGGCATCTCGAATTTAGTATTATGAAACACCATGTCTGAATCAGACACGCCATTGGAAATTGTGCCTATAGAGGAAGCGTTAGGGAAAGCCAGATGCGACTTGTGCGGAAAATATTTTTCTACAAATTACAACCTAAAGCGGCATCTTAAAATACATGATGGTGACGAATCCCCGAAATGTTCGGCGTGCACTCAGTTTTTTTCAAAAGAAGAAGAATTAACGAGCCACAATCGCTCCAAGCATGCATATCACAGCCTCTGTTCGGAGTGAGGACACACATTTAGGAGAAAGCGTGATTTGAATACACATGTCAGACGGAAACATTGTTTTAAAAAAGACCCCTTATTGCATCATCATTGCATCATCATTGCTTCGGGTAGTACTGCCCTGACAATACCAAGTACCATAAGTACCAATATATTTCAACATGTGCATAGAATTGAAATTGAAACCAACAACTCGTGATACAGTCGAAATAAACAAGGCCACGTGTTGCAAATGTTGTTTAATTGAACAGTGCGTGCATACAGATCCACTGGCCAATCAACATCGACGAATTTATGACATTATTTGATTAAACGATAATTAGATTGTTTTGAGTGACAACGCGTCACAGCGACTGTATGACTTGGTTGTCGGAAATAATATCAAACTTTTGCGGTCGTTTTAATTGTACTGTCTACTTTGGCGACTCTCTTATGAAATAACGCGTGGCATTATGAGAAATAAATATTCCCATTAAGCCTATGCAGTTATAAGTTACCATATAACACGCTGGGCGTTGTATAATTTGTTTCGGTTATATCTGCAGACCATTAATCGAAACAAGAATCAATTCTGACCTCGTTAAACTAAGAATGATAACGTTAACATATTGAATCTACCAAAACAACAAAACATGTATATACGATGAACCCATGTAATAGTTCTAAAATGGTGGAGATTTATGCACAATTTCATTTAGATTGTTGTGTGCAAATATTAGCGATATTACGTTTTTTCAAAAAAGGTGAAAAAGAATAATTCTAGAACTTAACAAGCCGAAAACTAAATCTGCAAACAATACGAATTGAAAGTCATCGTGACGCTGAACATCCATAACAATTTTGGTTAAAACCATAAACCAAACTCAGGACGGAGACCCTGAGAAGATAAGATTCATTTCGGTTAAACATACATATAAATTACAGTACATGCAACCTATACGATAACATAATGAAGTCTTGTGTAAATATTATGCCCACTAAATATGTTGTCCTATAGGACTGAATTAGAAAAGTTATAAACTATATAGTGTAATTTACATATGCACATAATAATCAAGGCAGTATACACATGTTCCACAGTGAAGTGTTTATTATAAATATAAATAACTTTGTTGTGTGTGTACATATATGTTCGGATGTTTAGTGTGTTAACATAGATAGACTCGTTACAATTTTATCTGATGACTCTTAAAAATGCCAGAATTGCATAATTTGGAGCAATATACGATATATGTATATTCGATAAGATGATTCGGTTTCATTGTCGCGTAACAGTCTACTCGAGTGGGAACGAGTCATAAAGTCTGTACAATAAACATGATTATAACAAATCGTTGATACGCCGTGTCGTGCGGCATGTGTGGTCTATATACAAACTCCAAGCATGTTAATACTAAACGAATATCCGATTAGCTGCATGCATGCGAACGGCAGCATTCACGTGCGAGTGATCAAGGCATCGCGTTATCATTCATTCACGTTCTTGAGATCGCAATCTGAATGCTGAGATGGATGTTCAATTAATTTCAATTGAAACATATTCATAATATATATGCACACAATATTTCGTATATCTTATGGATTCATATTTCCGATGTCATTCGCAGTCCAATTGATCAGTCTCAGATTTACAAACATACACACTCGAAAACTCACCAGAACTCCTTAAGTAATACGCATATTTACTGCACAGAAACTCGGCGTTTGGTCGGATCTTCATCTGTGCCTTTCGGATCTTTCTGGACCGACAGTGGTCCCTTCATATCGCGCGGATATTGAGAACGACACGGATGTTTAAAATGCTGTCAATTCCTATGCTTTATTGACAGATTCAACTATATACCGGCATTTGTTTTGGAAGCGTGGAAGTCCAGGAACTATACTAGTGAATGGATGTTCTCGAAAATTTGAGTGAGCAAAAGCAAAAACACAATTGAAAAAATTCGCCAAAACAAAATTAATGGTCTGATCTGGGAAAACTGATTGACAACTGGTGGATAAATACTTTTGCTTCGTGTGGTCATACACATACGATGCTCGATGTCTGTTTTACAATGAGAAACAAACATATCCCGATATCATATACGTGAAAATGACTTTCCCATTTCCTCGGCTTTGGCCGTATCCTCGGCTTTGGTCGTACCACGTACACGGGGGTGATTACCGACGTCTCTCGCCTCTCGTGAATTATTTAACGCAATTCTCGGAACCAATTGATTACTCTCTATTTATTCATGTTAGTTATTATATGCAGACAACACGGTGTTATTTTCAGACCACCAACAGCTACAATTGGACTATTTTGAAGACTGGTCTGTGTTGCTAGACGTAAACCAAAGCACGTGCCATTTAGATAAAATAAGAATATTATGGACGTAGTTGACACATTTGCTTATTTAGGAATAACTTTCAGTAAGAGTGGATCTTGTCTTGAAATGAAACGATATGCTACAAACAAAGGACTAAGAGCTTTGTACGAAGTATTGATAACCTGTCGTAAAACAAGCTCTCTATACAAGCTCATTTACAAATATATATTTGACATTATTGTCACCCCCGTCTTTCTATACGGCAGCATGCGACACGTGGGGTACGAGAGACAACTCAATTATCGAGCGTGTTCACCTTAAATTTTGTAAGATGCTATTGGGTTTGAAATCATCAACACCGAGTTATATGGTGTATGGATAACTAGGTAGATTTCCTCTCTTCATGAAAATTAGAAATCGAACTTTTGGACCAAACAAGTAAACGCTTCTGGAAATATTCTAACATCTCAAATTTATCAACTGTGTTATCGGTTTTCAGAGGACTACACTACCATGGTTATATGGTCTATTCAAAACATGACTGACCAAATAATGTCCAATGTCATATGTATATGATTATGCAAACACCACATATAAGATGGTATAATAATTAAGATAGTGAAATCATGTAAGCAATTTAAGCAAGAATGGGCCTCATCAACGGCGGCCTCTACTAAGGGTTTGACATATTAAGGCAATCAAACCAAACTTTGGTATCGAAAATTTCAGTTATAATCAGAGCCTTAAAGATGTGCAGATTCTCGCGAGATTCAGAACGACAACCAAAGATAATACATTTGTCCAAAACGACCGCTAGATCGTGGAGAGAAGACTCTTCTAGAGTTCACACCAACCCTTCTAGCGATACCAATGAATTGTGTGCTGATACGGAGGAATTCTGCCGGAAACTTTCACTAAAGGACTATTACTTAGATCAGGAATCCCGAGAAGATGTGTCGCTTGTTCACAATAAAAAGAACTTTATTCCTCCGAAAGATAGAAACCAATCTTTATGCCTGGATGAAATATAGTTCTACACTTCAGTCGATGACGCCAAATAAAATGGCTCCTAAAAAATCCGACATAACATCTCTAAATCAGAGAGGATAGCCAATAGCCGTCATTACTATTAAACAAGCAGATAAAAGTGGTGCTATAATAATACTGGATGCAGATTATTATCATGGTAAAGTAGAAGACTTACTAAAGGATAGAAACTTATATAAGCAGATCCCTTCGGACATTGATGGAAACATATCCAATCGCATCCGCAGACTGATATACAAATATGCTGAATGTTTCATGGAAGGTGTGGAAGATTAACTGTGTAATTTCGAGCACAAAAATTGTAACTTTTATGGTCTTCCTAATACACACAAAAGGAAATCAATTCAGGATGCAATTAGAGAACAAAACTCAGAATACGTCAATAACTATCGCAACCTCCTATGCTACAGCATACCCAGCTACATGCAGGTTGACATGGACTCCATCCGTCAATTACCAAGAACAGTAGAAGCAAAACTAGATTTTCACAAGTATCGATAGTGTCAACTTGTTCACGAATATACCACTTGATCTGGGTATCGAAGCAATTAAATTATGTTTGGAGAAATGCAGCGATAAAATTGATAATCGATTCACTCATTATTTCATTGCGGACGGAATTCGACCAGTTCTGAAATGTAGTACATTCTAGTTCGATGACAAACATAACTGAATATTCAGATAATGGGAACAGCAATGGGAACAAAATACATCACGTGGACAGGGACAGAAGATGATTTGTCAAAATTTCATAACATACACTATTCACTTCATCCATTAATTAAGTTCACCATGGACACAAGCACTGTCGGCCATTTCGAGCATCCCGGGGTTAGCCCCACCCCAAACATCAATCCGCCGAAGTCAATTGAATTTCGGCCCGGCAGCTCACGTCGAATAGATATAATGTACTAAAATTCCACTCACCTAAACAAGAACAAAGAGTAAGTGAAACAGTTTCTGTGAATTTTCAAAAAATATCAATTTCAAACTATCAATTTGAAGGGGAAATTCGTTATCCTCTATAACCAATCTAGGCTATAGTACTATACCAACACCTGTTCGCCCTCACAATATGAGAGATATGACATGTTCAATTTATGTAAAAAAAGATTTTTGACGTGGGTCGATAGAGAGTGTAACAGGAAATATTTTCAAAAAAACAAAAAACAAAAAACAAAAACAAGCAAACTGCATTATCTAGACTATGAACACAACTATGGTATGCGGTCAGTCTACAATCTGAAATCAGGACTTCGAGAAATTAAAGCAAACATTTTTCATTGCATATTTTGAGAAAGGATGTGCCCTATTTCTTATCGGACATTCGTTGGGTAAGGAGGTATTTCGACCACACACCTGAACCAATCCGTTTTCCCAAATTGGTTAATTTTAGTTGGCACGCCCGTCGATATTATATTATAATTTTTCACCTGATGTCTGAAATCTTATAACTGATAACAATTCCAACCAAAATTTTGACATTTTTTTTATCGATGACGAATTACTATTATCTTTTTAATTGAAAATAGGAAAATATTCAATCCACTTTTCACTAGATGTTGGTTATTTATAATAATAGAAACATTCAAACATAGTTTCCTTCAGAAATTTCCAACTTCTGTTCTTCTAGCCACGAATTTATGATGAACATCGTTCGTTGTTTTATTACCAATTTACAGTGAATTAAACTGCGTTTTTTAAACATTAATTACGCTTGTTATCGCGCTGTCAAACATGGGTCATCTTTAGCACGAGAAAGGGGTGACATACACATATCTGATTAGAGAGCGTTCTTTGGGCGAGGGCCCGGTGTATATTTCGACCGCCCCGTGAACCAATCCGTTTTCTCTACTTGACTAATTTTAACTCCCCTCGATACTTAACTGTACATGAAACCTTCCGATTGATAAAAAAATCCAACCAAATCATCCCCTATAATTGGACATTTTCTAATCGAGGGCGAATTAATATCACATTTTATTAAAACTACGAAAATATCCAACGCACTTTACAATAGATATTTGTTGTTTATTTAAAATGGTCTATTTCATTCTACAACAAGTTTTATATTATAGTTCCTGGGGGTATAACATAATAAATATGAATCAAAGACTCACTGGAATAGCTTCTATCAATTAATATTAATTTAATTTTTAATTTTCTGGTATAATACATGCAATCAATTTGAGCAATTTTACAGTTCGCGGAAATGTTCGTAGTGTAGAAAGTTTCATCACTGTCTTGTTCTAAGAATAGTAACGGACAAATTAGTTATCACATTGTATGAGAAAATATCAATCAAAAAAATCAATACTAATTGACAAAAGCGATTCCGGACAGGTATATGGAAACGAGGATCAGACAACAAATCCGAGATCTTATATGAAGTCTTCTCCCCTTTGGCTACATGCGATTGTAGTCACCATCGAAAGATTAGTGCGAAACATCCTAGCTCAGCTGACGAAAGTACATTGAAGTTCGCCAGGGGGGTCCCGAGTGAACATTTGAAGAACAAAATATGTTCAATTTGGTGCACTCTGATAACTTTCGTGACTTTGGCAGTCATATTTGGGCGTACATTATTTAACATTTGGCAGTATATTATTAAACTATTAGATACAATTATGAGGTACGCATAATGGACCTTTACACAACTGTCAATCAAATAATTATTAGCGGACATTGTCGAGCCATCAGCGACCGAGCCGGCCAATGGCTGCATTGAAAATTCTGCTGCCATCTTTCTTTACGCTAATTTTGATATCCATGCATACATTCAGTGTTAAATTGGCTATATTCAAACACCTTTTTTGTTGTCAAATCATAATATACTGAGATTTTTATTTGCGCTATGGTGTTATAAATTTATCTGTGATCACAACAATGTTTTTCATTTAGCATGACACGTGTTATAATTTTCATATTTATTGGTTTAGATGTATTAAAGAGTTCAGGTATATGTCTGTCTGTTCTTGTCTGTTCGCAATTTTTCTTCCAGAGCCCTTGACCGATTTCAACCAAATTTGGTTTTTTGGTGCCTTGGACTACCCCGACAGATGTTAAAACTGCCTTATTTTTTTAATTAAATTTTTAAACAAATTAAATTTGTATTTCATTTATTTTTCAAAATGTAACATTTTTAGCAAGAAGTTTTAATATAAAAATCTAAAAATAAAATTAAAAAAAAATAAAAATATCAACATTAAATTTTTATTTTAAGTTTCAATCTAAAAATCTAAAAAGAAAATTAATAACTTAGAACAAAACAAATTTTTAAAATTGTTTTTGCAATTTAAAAAACAAATAAATAATTTTTGTGTTCAACAGCAGATCATATCTATAACAAAAAAATAAAACTATGAATTTAAAATATTTTTTTTTAAATCGAACTGTTTAAAAGATCAAAATTTGCACGAATAATATACATCATCATGAGTCTGTTCCAGCTAGTTTACGTATGGGCAAGCAAGTGCTGACGTGTTAACTTCGGAATTCGGTCGGCTTGAGGAGAGTGGTTGGGCGCGAAGCGCCCGGGATGGTCGAAAAGATCGAGTGATCTTCTCCTTCTCCCAAGGAAGTCAATCTCTGGTAACTGACAATATTTGTATGGATAAAGTCATTGGGTCTGTGGAGAGCTCTATTGGTGAAAAATGTGGGGGCATATGTCCTGTATGCCAGCCCCGATTATGAAGGCCTCTGACTACAATTATCATGTTATTCTGGCAAGCACCGCCAACTATTCTTCGAGAGTTTGTTCAACTTATTGTCATTTCGATTAGTATCAGCGGTTTGTTCCACATGTATCAGACCTGAGCAACCAGTGAGCAATAGCTCTGACAGCTCAACAAAGCCCCCAAGCCACTAATTCCCTGACATGAGTACCTGGGATAGACAAAGGAAGAGTTTGGTAAAAATGGATACCCAACCGTTGCGAGGATATTAAACATATCCAATTGTAGAAACTCAATGTTATAGTCATCATTTGTTGTGATATAAGTGTTCACCAGTTATCTCGTCTGTACTAACTGTCAAAATGTATGTCACTGTTAAACGGAGACTGCTTTGATCTCTTCGCTAATATTTGCAGTTGTGTATTGCTTATATCAGTCATGTATCAAATTATACCCAGTGTGTTTAGGTAGCCATTCCATGTCTCATTCATCAGAATAACATAATTCTACCCAATTCACCGTTGGTTAGAATTACGATGCCTTTGAACGTTTGAGATGGTGACACGCCTTTGTGATACATTTGATGTTTTGTTTTGTGATACGTATTCATTCTAGAATTTCATCACAGATCGACATCAACAATTTCCATGCGAACACAGACTGCTGGTCAATAACATTTAGACAAGGTAATATTAAAATTTGAATTAAATCTTATTGTATATCTTGTACTTACTTTTGGTTATAGGCAACAGTATCTATCTCGGTGTCAGTGACTGTGTTTGCGGTATTGTTGAATGAACAAGACAGATGGATGGCATCATCCGTTTCATCCACAAGGAAATTAGGATCGTACTGAACCAGTACAATCACGTTGTATACAGTTACAGTCTAGAAAACGTAGATATAAAAAAGTACAATGATAGAATTATCATAAGCATGCCAACAACAGTTGTCATAATTCGCATGTGAAAATTATTGTTATGTATATATTACTGTTACAATTACATTACCAATCAAATTCTAACTAGTTCAATAAGAAACTAGATTTTGACCAAAGATTAACATTGAAAGAATCACAGAGTTATGCAATATATTATTATAAGATATTATTTGACATGCAAATGGAGAATTTAAAGCTCTTTTGGGTTTAATTTCTGATGTAAATAAATAATATGATAACATTCAATAGTTACACAATATTGACAACTGGCCGATCACCTCTAAAAAGCGTTAATAAATCCAATTGCTGTGTTCTTAATTGTATTCTAAATCCTGAACATAATAATATGATATCCATTAGTCAGAAGGGTTGATTATGTAAGGGATAATTAAATAATTATATAATTATATTATAATATTATATAATTATATAATTAAGCATAAAGTCTCTAAAATTCCACGAGAACACATATATTTCCAGGCTTCGGAATTGCCCTCACTTCCCCGCGATCTCAGCCGTAGAAATAACCAACCGGCTGTCCGGAGAGACGAAAGTTTGGCAAAAGTGAGGCGAAAGCTGAGACCGTCTTGCGACCAATCAGCGATATGCCTTTCCCGGCACCCCAATACGTAACATTATTCTATTTTTAGAATCGCAGACAGTTTGAATTTGAGGGGGTTTTCCATGCAACTGAAGTGGGGAATTTGTTTTGCATTTGATCGTTAAACCTCATCCTTTTTCTATAATTCCTGTTTTCATTACGTATATGAGAATTTAAATTGTGGATCCTTAATGTCTCTGTAGTTTTCTTTCGCATTTTATTTGTGAAAGGTGAGTTGTTGACAATTATAAACTTTCGCATATTCCGTTTATGAATTTTCGTTTGCATTGGAATGTTTTTGTTGTCATTGATTCGTTAATTACGAGACTAATTAATCGAATGAAAACAACATATCTCATAGAACATGAATCGTATGTAATTCTGCACCAGGTTAGCGAATGACGATTTTCATTTCACATTATTTTAGTTTTTATCGCAATTTAACCGTTGTCTATGGCGATTCCCATGTTAATTTTGTCAACAAAAACAAATCATTGTTTGTCCAATTTCTAGGTAGATTCCAGCATGTTCAGGGCATAATTTGATATATCGAGTAATTATAGACGTTCCATGAATGTGCACAACAATTGTTGATCACAACGAGGGAGGTTAAAATCCTGAAAATTGCTAATTTTACTTCTCGAGTGAAGTCATAATCATTTCACTGAAGCCTGTGTTCAGGCCGCATGGCTCAACCAATCAGCTGTTGCAATGCTACAGTGCTGAAGCACAGGCAATCGTCGCTCGGTCTATTATTGTATACACCATTATAATATACGATACGCGTGTCGGTCTACTATACACAATATATAGAGGATATGAAATGAGTGTTTCTCTCATATGATATTTATGAAACGAGTCTAAGAAATTTCAGTGTTCTCGAGCCTCATGCGAGAGAAAACTGAAAATTCGTAACGAGTTTCATAAATATCATATGAGAGAAACACGAATTACATATTCTATTTATCATATGACACCTATAAATTGATTATGATGTCCAAAACGCACACAAATCACTAAATAGCTATATGATATCGGCAGCAAAAGGTTAATGTGACGTCACTTCATTGCACCGGAAGCCCAATTACACCTGGTGAACTAGCAGAAAAATATGCACGCGAAGATATAGTGTGCTATTCTGTTCTCAGTTTGTGACATTATATCGTATGTTTATTATATAAATACGAATTACATATTCTATTTATCGTATAACAATGTCCAAAACTATATATTTCAAGATTATAATTGCGAGAATTTCGGCATCGCGTTGATTGACGCGCACGAATTTGACCTGCATTTAGATAGAGATGCGGCTCGGCCCAGGCTGCCATTCAACCAATCAGAACACACTTTTTGTAAACAAACCAATCAAATTATCGGAAGGTGATATGAACTAGTAGTTCATATGAAATTGATTTATGACATACTTTCCAACGTAAATAATGATTGACTCATATGATAAAATGATATATGATGCGCAGATCGTTCTGCTACACACCATTATAAATATACAGCTATACTTAAAGTAGTTGACAACCTCTAACGTGGTGTCACCCCGGTTATACTGCAGTGCAGTATTATACCGCGGTGACCTCCAACACCATATGGTAAGGTCACCGCTTCAACACTGCGTGTACCACGGTTGCACCACGATGCATGCGGTCCGGGTTCGCAGGCATGAAAATAAAATGCAGTGATTCTCCTTATATCTGTGGAACTTGAAGGCATGGATGGCCATCGTTATACATGTATGTTATAATTTAGAAATAAGTTCAAATAACAGTTACCAAATTCTGAAAAATTCCCCAAAAATGTACTAATAGTATAGGATAATGATCATATGAATGTGTTATTATCCACAAAACACTGTGTGAGCCAAGCGTTTGTTTACACACAGCACGCAAATAGTGAGCGATATGCAAAACACTCAACACCATAGCGTTTGTTTAAAAGGGTGATTCATGGTGACCCATGCATCCAACACCGAAATCTTGAGATGTAAAGATTTAGCGATAGCTATACCGGTATGTTGTAAACGACTTGGTAGCATTTCGAACAAAAGTTTAATTAGTGGGGGGGGGGGGGGTGGGGGGCTCCTCGGTGTTGAGAGTTTTGTTAATCGCATACTCTTTATATACTGTTTGTTTACATAACATGGCGTTTGTTTACTTAACACAGATTACTAATGACAATAATATGCCACAATTTACGCCATATTTATGATTGGTATAAGAACAAACTTTGTCAATAATATATTATTTCTGTTTATGGCGGTTTTAACGGATGTCACTATTTTAACAGCAATACCCACCGTCAACGCTTACCGTATATTTAACAAGATCCTCGTGAACGTATTGATTTCTTCAACTATTAGCGGGTGTGACGACCCGCTAATAGACCGCAGTGTCAATTACTTTGATTATAGTGGTACGATGCACGTGTCGGTCTACTATACACCATTTTGTTATCCTTCATCCCATTTTCCTCTCTTCTGATTGGCTGAGAGTGCGTCACATGGCGGGCCGTAAATCACTTATTACCCTCGAGGGTAACATTTTCTCAGTTATTGACCGCTCAGCTGTTACCAGTAAACATAGAACTACGAAGAACTCAACGCGCAGATATTCTCGGACAGCTCTCTAATAATATCCAAAAACACTGTTTTTATAAACCCCACTGTTTCATAACAACCGCGAACTGTGGTGTTTGCAATTTTGCATAAGTGTGTGTTTTTTTATTTGCAATTAAAGCACGCTATGTATAAATGGTGTTATCACAGACACAAATCCGTTATAAGGTGTAATGTTCCTATTGGACATTTTCATATCAATAATAAAGACCGTGGGACAAATAGATAAACCTTATTATGCAGTTGGTATGTGCTGCAGACAATTGCACATACGATGTACATACGTTACAACTACGTTTATGTACTAGATCAAATAGCCACTCTTTGCTGTTTATCAATTGACTATTTATTTTCTTCAATACATTCCTCAGACTTCAGAGAATACCCGTATGTTGCGTAACGATCTGCGACATATGTCAATTTCTTTTTGCACTACTATACAACGTGTTAGTTTCACATTTTAGCATTCTGGAAATTAACACGTCTGTCGGCGTCTTCGCGCTCATTTGAAACGAAACCGAACATTTCGCTGCATGGCTACTCAACTTCGAAATTGCTTTACTCCTCTTTCCGTGAACCGATGTCCACCATGCAACCAGCAAACTGACAGGAGAATAGCTGCGCAAATGACGGGTCTGTTAATTGATCCAGATTATGAATGTTTTATTTTCTAAATAGCGATGATTCCAACATAAAATTAACTTTTCGAACTGGATTAAAGAATATATGCGCGCATTTATGCCTGCTATTGAGGAGGTTCGTGTGTACTCCTTTGTCAGATAACAAAACAGTTATCACCCTTGTTTTCGTGAGACACGGGGATTTGTCGCCACTCTCGACCTGGAATGTCACCCTCGGGCCTGACGGCCCTCGGGTGACATTCCAGGTCTCGAGCGGGCGACAAATCCCCGTGTCTCACTCAATCGCGGGCGATAACTGTATAATAATATACGACACGCATGTCCGTCTACTATACATCACTATAATATACGATATGCATGTCGGTCTACTATAACGCATAATATATATATATATTATAATGATGTGCATTAGACCGACCCACATATTGTATATTATAATGGTGTGGCAGTGTGCAGCAGACTGACAGACTTATCATATATTATAATGGTGTACAGTATAGTAGACCGACGTCGCGTATCCTATACTATACTGGTGTAATATATATGTAGTAGACAGACACGCATATCCTATATTATAATGGTGTATAACCGGCATGCGTATCGTATATTATAATGGTATGAAGCAAACCGACCACCGATCGTATAATAATTATACCTGCTAGTCTCAAGAAAACGCAGAGAGGAAATTTTAATACAATAAAAACATTTAATGCAGCCAATTAATCTATCAATATGATTAATTGAAGGTCTCAAGCCCTTGAAAACGCAGAGAGAAAATTTTTGTATAACGACGGTAGGTGCACTTGCATAAATTGTGAGATGAACTTTGTTCAAAAACAAATAAACAAAGTTCCCAGGTCAAGGTCCACGCCCCTTCCCAAATCCCAAATAAAATAATGACAGGACAAATTAGAGGTGAACTCTGTCCAATTAAACAAAAACAAGGTCCATGTTTGGCATATATGCCCTCACATAACATCGAAGAATGAGCATCAACACGAGCTGATGGGGAGATATGGGAGGCCAAATTCACATTTAATAATGAATTGAGCTTAAGCGCCATTGATTGCGCTTAAGCACAATTGATTGCGCTTAAGCGCGATCAATTGCGCTCAAGCACAAATACTACATATTGTGCTTAAGCACACATATGGCATTTGTGCTTAAGCGTAACGAATTGCGCTTAAGCGTAATGAATTACGCTTAAGCGCAACTAATTGAGCTTAAGCACAATTAATTACGCTTAAGCGTAATTTTACGCTTAATTACGCTTACGTTGTAACTACTCTCTAACATACCCATAAACTATTAATTGGCATAACCTGGTGTATTACCTAGTAACACAAGAGGAGCATGGGGCTAATTTTAGCCTGTTTTAAACAGCCTAGTACAGTCATCTGTGAGTATGTGTACAACAATCAAAGATAATCCCTAATATTATCAGCATCCCTGCATCCAAAGCAATTGATGTCTCCTTCTTGGAGCTCTCGTATTTTTTAATATAATTGTTTTTAAGTATTTTGCACAGATTTGGGCCATTACTATGGCCATATATAGCATGTATGTGATGTCACTGCATGAGGGCTTGCTTACCTCATACGGTGTACTTATTGACTTAAATAAGGAAAAAAAAAACTATTTTCATATTATCACCATCCCTGTCCCAAAATTGTTGTTTCATTCCTGGAGCTTTGGTGTCTCACTCCTCGGGCTCTGGTATTTTTATTAAATCAGCATCTCTTGCACAGATCTAGCTGTAGTATTTCCAGTCATATAGCGCGAATGCGGTGTCGCTGAGGACTTGCTTCCCTCATATGGTGTACATGTATACTCGAAAATTAAAGTCACCACGACAAATACAGAAGGTAATGCTGTCACGAGTCGTCCCGACTAATACAGAAGACAATATAATGCTATCACGAGTCACAACGACTAAAACAGAAGGCAATGCTATCACGAGTCAGTTACTTTGGTAAAAAAGTTAGGCTACATGTAGCTCCCTACCGCTCCAAACTAATGAAAACAAGAGGTGATATGTCAATAAGAGTTAAGGTTGAATTATGGATAAACCTATTTATTCACCAGGGGTGTTTAGTTAAATATAACCATGAATTACGCTTAAGCGCAAATAATTAGTGCGCTTAAGCGCAAATAATTAGTGCGCTTAAGCACAATTGATTGTGCTAAAGCACAAATAATTATGCTTAAGCGCAAATAATTATGCTTAAGTGCAATTGATTGTGCTTAAGCGCAATGATTGCACGTAAGCGTAATTATTTGCGCTTAATTGCAATTAGTTGCGCTTAATCGCAATTAATTGCGCTTAAGCGCAATCAATTGCGCCTAAGCACAATTCATTATTAAATGTGAATTTGGCATCCCATAGGGAAATACCATCAATTCCCCGTGAGCATTAAAATCAGCTCCGAAAAAAATTCAATGCAGCCGGCACCAATTATCACATTAACACATGTCACAATCACGCATTCTAATCGGTTATGGTGCAGAAGGTCTCAAGCCCTTGAAATGCAAAGAGATTTTGTTTTGTCTAAAGCCTAATACCATACACTAAAAACAAAAGAACATACATGTACGTGCACTCTAATGCATACACCATTACCCTGTGTGTGTTAACACACACATATAACTTACATATATAGACAAACATATATATTACATACATGAATACCTGAACAATGGTGTATCCATATGGTTGCATATTGTTTCATAGGTTTGATGGTGGGAAGGTTTAATTTAAAAAACGTTTTTGATAAATTCTACCGAAAAAGAAGTAAAATTTACAAGTTACAGAATCTGTTTAACCCTTTCTATACTAAATGAATTCTTCCACTCAGTTATAAAAGTATATGCATGAATTGTTTATAAACAATAACAAACATATAGTAAAAATGCTGAATGATTCCTGTTCATTGGTCGTTTGTTGAACTTATTATCTGAACTTTTCCTATGGGAACTACTCGTCAATGAGTATTTACTATTGAAAGGGTCACTACTATGGTGTTTATGGTGGCACTCAGGCTTATGCATTAAACTCAAAGGGTAGGGGGCTTGTATATTGATGGTTAACCTAGCTAGTTCACTGGACTGTCGCTGTATTTTAATTTTTTTAACCAGCAGGTGGCGTTTACTTTTGCCTTTTCAAACTCAACGATTCTCGGGGTACTTTTGCCCTGACTGTAAATCATACAAGTAGTTGATACTCATATTTAGCAAATCATTAACATTTAAGTAAATTTCTGCGTATTTCCAGGACAGGGTACCCCAATTTGTCAGTCGGGAGTATATTTAACGTGTTAGTCATGTATGGAAGCTGATATGTCACCAAAGTGGAAGACAGATCGAAAGGAGTATGTCTGCTTATTAATACGTTGTTTAGATTTATCCTATATTCACATATATATACTATGTTCGCATGTTCAATTGTTTAAACAAATTTAAATTGATGACAACGAGTCCGTTTGTGAGAAAATAGCACACTTTAAACTTCTTACCACTCGCAGTACTTAGGGTACGTTCATACGCTGGCAAGTTTGCACGGTATGTTTTTGCGGGCATTTCGTCATAGAAAACCACATGGTGCCAGCATATGAACGGAAAGATGCACATAACATGCATCTTTACCAAAGTGAAAGACATGAGAAGTAACATTGATGTAGTTGCACTTGTAACGGTGCTACTGGAATTTGCCTTCAAATACCTGTATGATTTAGTCTTGCTAGATAATTGCATGATATTTACAGGCAAATTCCGGTAGCATCGCTACAGGTGGAACTACGGAGATTTTACTTCGCACGTAGTTAGCTGTGGTACAGATGCACTTTATGTTCTTGTTTCCGTTCATATTCTGGCACCATATCGTTTTCTACGACGAAATGCCTGCAAACCATACTGTGCAAACTTGCCAGTGTATGAACGTACCCTTAAGATGATGTGTTCTGTTTGCTGTAATTATTTAATTATGTTGCTATCATATCACAGTCAGTGGATGGCTCGATGATTTCATGGAAGTCTCGTGTGTCATTGGCTTCTCGACACCGTAATCGAAACTACGGCATCGAGCCCACTCAAGCTGGGTCAAACAATCGGTTTTATACAGACTCGCACATCAAAGACACTCTCGACGGCAAGTAGCATATATATATATTATTAAACATCATTAGAAGCGGAATTGTGTACTGACTCACCCAAACCAGCCACATAACGGCCCCACACCTCTCGTATTTATTGAAAAATAAAAATTTCTCAACCCGGAATTTATATACATACTCAACTTCTATCGCCATTTTTGGAGTGATGTGACGTTATTGTATAATTGATCAAATGTAAATCAAAGATCTATCGAACAAAAACAATAAATTTACGCTCTAAAAATAAACTGAACCATTACATTCTTGTCCCTATCTAATGCTTTGCGTTATTCAATTTATATGTGTATTTGTTTCTTTTTTTTTGTCTTTTAAATATTTATTAGGTATTTGATTACTTAAGAACTATAAATAGTACTCCCGGCAGATTCGCAATCAATCAAACGTAACAATTAATTGTATGTGTTATTATTCCGAAATGGTGATAATTTACCAATACTTCCCGGTTGTGAAATTTATATTTTCAATAAATATGAGAGGTGTGTAGCCGTTATGTGGCTTGTTTTGTTTGGGGGAGTCTGTAAACAATTCCGCTGCTAGTGATGCATATTATATATATGTTACTTACCGTTAGCAGCATCTATGAGGCGCGAGTCTGTACACAAACCGATTGTTTAACCCAGATTGAGCGGACGCCATGTCGAGCAAGTAACAACCGGTCGGGATACATCACATTGAGGAGTAATTAAATAACTCTGATATATAAATGTGTATACGTCAGTATTAGTAATCGTATATGGTCACATATACAATTTAGGAGGAAGTGCATTGTGCTGTTCTGTTGTGTCAATACTCGAACCCAACTGATACTCTTCCCAACTCTCAGTGAAAGGGCTTCCTTTTAAGGGTGTCCCCGTAGTCGATGTTGTGATGTCGTGGATACGATAATCGCAGTCTGGCCTAGATGAGGTTGACACTGGTTGGAACCCCGACATGGGCGAAAATCACGACATACTCTCAAGCTTGATCTGAGTTGAGTGACATCTCAATGTGCAGTTCCGATCGATACATGGCCATTTCGGTAAGAAATGAGAATTTGTTCACGCACAAGTTTGTGGACGTTAAAAGTTAAATAAAAATAAGTTATATATACCTTTCTATAGGATTAAGTATTATCGGGGTGGGATCAATTTATGTTCTGCATGGGACCTGTGATCCGAATTGAGGTTGTTGATCGCGGATTAACTGTTATGGACGCCAATTTCAACGGACATTTGGATAGTGAAAGATTTTGGTAAACATGAAGTTGTATATTTTTTGTGAATTGTGTGTGTCGAGATGGCAGAACAAAAACATTAAATTGATTAGCCGAGAGAAATTCCATGATTGTAAGCGACGCAAAGCATTATCGCTCACCAGGGTTACTTAAATCGTGCAATCTCGAGCTGAGACCTTCAGTTACAGTGAAATACATTATTATGGAACAAATATTAACTAAGAAATAATATTACATGCACTGTTGATTTCAATGTTATAAAATCAACACGTTCGCATGTTATACCTGGTGGAGTATGATCGCTGTATACGGGCAAACCCAGAGTAGATATTCATGGCATGATCCAATTTTCTTGCAGAGAACATAAATCAATCTAGTTAATATTTAACAAACTTACCCCTGCATATTCCGTTGTTGTGGTGACACCACAGTTACCAGCAATATGCGCAAGTGTATACACATTATTACTATTAGTGATACAATTCGGTGATTCAGTTGGAGCTGGGTAAGTGCTGCCGCCATATGCTGATGTTGTTATCCACGTAAGATAGAAATTAGTAGCATCGCAGATAAGAAAACCTGTGACAAATTAGAAGTTAATCATCAGCATCATCATCGTTACCCGTGAGTATTATAGCACCAAATGCAAATCTAAAGCAAAACACAAACCATCGTTAAATAATAGAGCATGTACCGCGTGTATCTCCCCGTTCGTCCGTCGGGGTTTATACCTTCCATGGCTGAAGCTTCCTTAAATTTTGCAAAACAAATATGCCAATACATTTTTTTATATACGCGAGTCTTCCATAGGGAGCGGAGACTACATTGCCCTAACAGTATTTACCTTGACATTGTAAGTCAATGTGTTCTCGTATATATGCGAGGCTCCATATGGGAGACTATCATATATAAGAGCATGCACTGGCACATGATATTTAATGCTGCACCAGCAACATGGTTAAGTAATGATTAATGAACGATCGACTGGACATTTGGAAACTGGAAGGTCAATCGCCATTTGGACGATACCTTTTATATTTCCGAATATCCAATCCCGAGTCCATTAAATGACAAAAACAGTTTTAAAATATAGACCACATACCAACGTTTCTGTATTACAAATGAATGAATAAATGAATGATTTTCTTCAAATGGACATACCCGTTCCATACATGTTTACATTTTAAAACAGCAATATGTATGAGACACATGGGTGCAATTATATATAGTATAGTATAAATGAATACACATATATATAAATTGTTGTGATATAGTGCATGGTGGGCTATTTATTAGACGTAATTCTGGATGTTTTATAACAGATAATCGCATCGGTCATACCACCTGGACCCGGATGCCAGCTCACCACCCAATGCAACTAAGAATTGATTTAGATTGACAAGCCCATGCTGACCACATATATTTCATGTAGAAGCAGTAAAGGGGTGACAGGAAGCCAGTTGACCTTTCTAAATTCATTGTGTCAGACACTAGTTGATCTACCTAAACAAAGAATTAAAGGCACCAATCTGTTTTGTGTTGCCTGCACACGGGACGGGTCTGAGTTATGATACACAGACTAGAACACCAGAAACCTCTACAATAGTATAAGCATTCTCCTACAATTTGCATTGAGGAATTTTGCCTTTCTATAGAGAATTTCAAGCTGTTGATGACAATGGAAATTACACGTTGGGCCATCAGTTCTCCGTCCATCTTTTGATCAAGGAAGACATCCAATTATTTAACTGATTTCACAGATGGAATAAGTATGTCACTGCATGCAACCGGGATATCAGATGTTTTCCTTATTTCCTCTATGGGCCGAATAGTATGCACTCTGTCTTGCCTAGATAGATTGACAGTCGGTAATCAATAAACCAGTTATTCAGTTTGGCAACTTCATAGCTAAATTTAGACTCGATGGTTGAGGGGTAACTACCTCTTTCATTAACGTATATAAAAAATAGAAATTTGTATTTTATATTTTTTTTTTTATTAATTAAAAAAAAAATTATAAGGTTACACATTTATATACAGAAACAATATATGATAACCAATATATAACCTTGAGGGACACCACATGCGACTGATTGAAGTTCTGAGATAGTACCACTTATGTCGACTGCTTGGATCATATCTTTTAAATATAATTCGAACCACTGGTATGAAATTATTTCAATTGCTTTCAGTTTATATATTATTACGTCATGGTTAACTGTATCGATGGCCTTTTGAATGTCTATTCAGATCATTCATGTGAATTTACCGTGTTCCGTTTCTTTGAGGATATTATCAGTGGGATAGAAAATGCAGGTATCTGTTGAGTAACTTGATCGAAAGCCTGATAGTAGGTTGTACAGCACATTATGTGTATTATTATAATTGTCTAACTAATTATAGACCATTTTCCCCATAATTTTAGTCTCTATATTTAATATTGAGACTAGTCTATAGTTTCCAGGATTTTAATTTATCCCATTTCTTGTAGATTTGGCACATCACGGGCTACTTTCAGTTGGTTTAACAATTGTTTATTTATCCACCAAATATATAATTGTGTTACATAAAATACATTGAACATGGAAATACATAAGGAATTGTTATCATGGATATGGTAATATGTTATATATCTAGTAGGAGAACGACAGTAAGCATATGGCTTTTCGGGTGTCTTTCTCTCCGTGTATCATCAAGGGCCCCTGTAAAATGTATATATATAAATAATCCTGGGATTTTACGTTAATATCGGAACCGGAAAGTAGATAGCTGATCCGGATATTACATTGGTTCCGGTGTATTTTGGGTAGTAAGAATAAGAGGAGTATTTAGGAAAAGATGAAGATGGAGGGGAGATGATGGAGGGGGAGAGGAATGGAACGGATTTTTCGTTTTATTAGACGTTAGGTGCGGTGCTGTAATTTTAAGATACTGACCGATTTATAATTAAGCATCTATAATCGTTGTGTCAATAATGAATACTTGGAATTCTTCAAAAATAGTTGGATTCGTTTGTAGACTCATTATATTATCGCCATTGAGAAAAATATAAACTGAGGGAACTATAGCGTCATGGGATTATTTCAAGCAGAATTTGCCCATGCATGGGAACGGTAACGCCGCCATTGGTAGATATCTTCTATTTGACCACAAACACACAGACAACAACTACAAGACATTCAAAGTAAATAAAGGTCAATAACCGGACCCCATTGGATAACTTACGTTGGTAGAAAGTGCTGCTTGTGATATTATAAATCCGGCTTCGAATGTATGGAGTACATAAATCCCATACGTAGGAATACTGCACAAACCAAGAGAAGAGTAGTGGGATACTCATTAATTAATCCAAGAACAACACACAATACACAAATATACATATAAATATAGCCCACTGAATTATTGACGCTGGACCACAATGCGTTTGCCCTTGTGGATGTACATCAATTTCTTGGTCGAGGGTGGTAGCATAACTGTAAACACAGACTTCATTATAAGATATGTGACAATGCGTTGAACTATCTGGGTGTAATATCGACTATATGGAGTGCTGATTGGTATTTGCCGGACCAGGTTTGGAATACTCACCACATATTTAATTGGTAAGAAAAACTTATCACTAATTGTAAATTTCTCGGGCTGATTGGGTGTTAAAAATATGTAATAAGTACGGCGTCCGATTTGTAAGTGAAATAAACATCACTCGCGCCATCCGGGCGCTTGTGATCTTTATTTCACTTATAAATCGGACGACGTGCTTATAACGTATATTTATATCATGATGAGACGACTTTATATAATGAAGAGACGACCTCATATAATGACGAAACGACTTTATATCACGACGAGACGAACTAATATATTATGGAAACCACCTCATACGAAACGACCTAATATAATGTTGTAAGCACTTTATATATTAGAGAGGAGACATCATATAAAAAAAAAACGACCTCACATAGTGGCGACTTTATACCATGATGAGACGACCTCACATAATGACGAAACGACTTTATACCATGATGAGACGACCTCATATAATGACGAAACGACTTTATATCACGACGAGACGAACTAATATATTATGGTAACCACCTCATACGAAACGACCTAATATAATGGTGTAACCACTTTATATATTAGAGAGGAGACATCATATAAAAACAAAACGACCTCGCATAGTGGCGACTTTATACCATGACGAGACGACCTCACACAATGGTGAAACAAATTAATGTCACGACGAGACGACCTCACATAATGGTGAAACGACTTTCTATAATGACGAGGCGACCTCACATAATGGCGAAACATATCATAAGGCAGTTGAGGCGTCAACCAGATCGTCGGTGTATATGATGTACTTTTCCACGATATATCCATATCTCATGTTTCCTCTATCTATCTATCTTTTGTATATTATCTCCACTTATATTTCTCAATATCCATTTATGTACATTGGATCGGAGAATAAAACGTTTTATTATTACAGTACGAAGTGTTTTTATTATAGAGAATACTATCAAGTTGTTAGGACTATTCAGTGAAGACTGATCGATATATATGCAATCAACGTCGTTTTCGATGCATCTGTCGGCGTAACGAAGTTTCTGATGTCGAATTACATACTGTATAATTTCGCTGACGGGGCTTATTTTTTTAGTTTAATTTTTGTTTTTACATAAATACATATTTTATATCATACGAAAGTAGAAGATGTCGGCTTCATGTTCCGCCCTGCTGCAACATTTGAAAGTGATGCCGTTGTCACGAAAACGGCGTGGACACAATGTAGGCACCTTTTGAGATAAAAAACCCTCAGCAAATGGTAAAAACGAATTTAATCATATTCTAGGACAGGAACAGACGTTGAAGATAATTTATTGATGGTATTTTTCCACGACATTTTCCAACTATTTTAGTAGTAACTAGGATGCACATTTAGGTTATGATGGTGTTATTGCTATTTTGGGGTGAGCATGCGATAATTTTAGAATTGGAACATTTATTAGATACTATGTGTTCCTCGTGAAAATACCCACTCTCATTATTCCATCATAACCTTCTGTCTTGATTTACCAATGCATTGTATACGTGTGTGCATAATTGCGTAGCATAGCATTACTTCATAAACATATTACTTCTCGAACATAGCCACTTCATGTTTTCGTTATTTATTCTACGTTTCTACTTTTCTGAGCAGACAGCTCAACAAACTTTAGCGAATATCTGATTGTGGCTAGATCTTCTTCACCAATTCCATTCCTCTCATCTTCTCATTATCAACATGGAACATTCGATCATAATAGACACTGTTTAAACCAATACAATATATAAACAAAACGAGTTCACATAGTGGCGACTTTATACCATGATGAGACGACCTCACATAATGGCGAAACCACTTTATATCATGACAAAACGACCTCAAATAATGGTGAAACGACATTATATCATGACGAGACGACCTCATATAATGGGGAAACCACTTTATATAATGACGAGACGACATCATATAATGGCGACACGACTTCATATAATGGTGAAACGACTTTATATTATGACGAGTCTACCTCACATAATGGTGAAACTTTATAACACGCCAATCAGCCCTCGACAAATGGAAGTTATCTAATGAGGTCTGGTGACCGACCTTTATTTACTGTAAAGATCTTTAAGTCGTCGTCGACGACCTCACATAATGGCGAAACGACTTCATGTCACGACGAGACGACCTTACATAATGGCGAAACGACTTTCTTTAATGACGAAACGACTTTATATAATTATGAAACGACCTCATATATTGGCAAAACAACTTTATATAATGACGAGACGACCTAATATAATTTGGAAACCACTTCATACGAAACGACCTAATATGGTGTAACCACTTTATATATTGGAGCGGAGACTTCATATAAAGACAAAACTACCTCACATAATGGTGAAACGACTTTCTATAATGACGAGGCGACCTCACATAATGGCGAAACATCACATAAGGCAGTTGATGCGTCAACCAGATCGTCGGTGTATATGATGTACTTTCCACGATATATCCATATCTCATGTTTCCTCTATTTATCTATCTTTTGTATAGTATCTCCACTTATATTTCTAAATATCCATTTATGTACATTGGATCAGAGAATAAAACGTAATATTATTACAGTACGAAGTGTTTTTATTACAGAGAATACTATCGAGTTTCTATTGTCGAATTACATACTGTATAATTTTGCTAACGGGACTTATTTTTTTAATTTGTTTTACATAAATAAATATTATATAATATTATCATATGCAAGTAGAAGATGTCGGTTTCATGTTTCGCCATGCTGCAAAATTTGAAAGTGATGCCGTTGTCATGGAAACGGCGTGGACACAATGTAAGCACATTTTGAGATAAAACCCCTCAGCAGATGGTAAAAACGAATTTAATCATATTCTAGGACAGGAACAGACGTTGAAAATAATTTATTGATGGTATTTTCCCACGATAATTATTTTCCAACCAGGATGCACATTTAGGTTATTAGGGTTTATTGCCATTTTGGGGTGAACATGCGATAATGTTAGAATTGGAACATTTATTAGATACTATGTGTTCCTCGTGAAAATACTCACTCTCATTATTCCATCATAACCTTCTGCCTCGATTTACTAATGCACTGTATACGTGTGTGCATAATTGCGTAGCATAGCATTACTTCATAAACATATTACTTCTCGAACATAGCCACTTCATGTTTTCGTTATTTATTCTACCTTTCTACTTTTCTGAGTAGATAGCTCAACAAACTTTAGCGAATATCTGATTGTGGCTGGATCTTCTTCACCAATTCCATTCCTCTCATCTTCTCATTATCAACATGGAGTATTCAATCTTAAAACATGGCTATGACGTCACTCCTTTGTTCATCGAGTCCAGTTTATAGGATAATGGATGGTTA
Organism: Siphonodentalium dalli; assembly: GCA_032622095.1. Lineage (NCBI taxonomy): Eukaryota > Metazoa > Mollusca > Scaphopoda > Gadilida > Siphonodentaliidae > Siphonodentalium > Siphonodentalium dalli. The sequence continues at coordinate 57,211,533 of CP136061.1, forward strand.
TTGTCGAGATCGTATATTATTTTTCAAACAACGATTCATTATTTTAATATTGGACGCTGCGGACGATTTAATTTAATATGACATGCATGTATGATACCATAAGGCACGTATTAAAATGGCTGTTTGTTTTTTTTGGGACACAAATATCGTGTTAAATTAAGTTGTATTTGTTATGACTTCAATGCGTCTTTCTGGGACATAATGCTCGTACAGAAGCTAGGCAGTTCATTTATTTATCGACCTATTTCGATACCATTTTACCGGGTAAAATTCAAAGCGGATATTGATATAGGTGTAGTTTGGAGCGCAATTGTAATTAAAATTATCAGAACAATTTCAACCTATTTTTGCGCTGATATTTTCATCCAACTGTGTGGTTTCAGGCATGCATCTTCCCATTTTGATCAAAGTTTGACCAAAATGACGCCCCCATCCCAAGTGTATGGTAGGCCTAGCATTTGGCATAGTGTAGGTAGGTACTTTCGTGTCGGAAATCCAGTCGAATACACGCGAAAACATGTTGAGGATTTTATCTTATTGAAATATTTTGTTAACCCTTAATAAAAGAGAATGGGACCAGAATTAATTAAATATGTATTAAGTTCTTATTGGGCATGGTATCGTGCAGGCAGTCGATCAGGTAAATATTGAATGGAAGATGAAGTTCAGACTGACACAGATTCTAATTTCACCATTTCGAGCCACACAAAACACGTTTTCATAAACACTAAACAGCTGACAACTATACTGTGTTCCCATTCAGAGGCTATCATGTAAATCAGAATGATTGGTGTCATCTTAATAATGCTAAGTACGGTGCCGTTCTGTCACCGGATATTCGGTGTCGAACCGACCGGTGCCTAAGTACAGTGCTGTACCGTCACCGGATATTCGGTGTGGAACCGGCAAGAATTATTTTTACAGTGCCGTCTCAGTATCGTATTTTCGGTGCCAGGCCGTTGTCGAAAAAACAATACCTAAAGGACTGAATACAACTGTGTTAAGTTTTACCATGTTTTCTGCCAATGCCCATTCAATTACATGCAAAAAGTATGAGATAACTCGTAGTGAGCAGTGAACGTGTTAAGGACATATTTCCATGCAGTGGTAAGCATTTCATTACTTTTGTTAATTAATGACTGCACTGCATTTAAATTCCGATGCCGGTCAGGCGTTGAGATTTTGTCACCGAATTGGTGCCTTGCATACGGCACTATAACGGCACGGTCTGCTGAATTATCAAAGGTCGGTTTTGATAATTTGCATCATTTAATTGCACCGAATATCATTGTTAAAAATGTTGATGTACTATTGAGAGATTATTACAATAAATTGGCTAAAGTTCACAACTCATATGTAAACTCATATGTAAGTGTCGGCTGAGTGACGAATTTCCGGCATCTGTACGGCACCGTTATTCAGATGCTTTTTTTTTACACAGTATTGAGCAGATACCGGTACTTGAAGGTGGCATAAATGAAATTGGTTATTTTTCATAACTCAATTTGCAATAAACTATAATACTTTATGTTTATCAGTATCAGATTAGTACCGATCTGGTGCCGGGTATCCGACCCAGGAAAAGTATTGGTAAATGGGTACCTGTTTGGTGCCGGTACGGCATCGGTATATCGATACGGCACCAACCGGCACAAACCGGTACCTATCAGGCACCGTTCCAGCGCCTACATGTTTGCTGGGTAGCTATCTATAGACAACAGTTGTCAAGTATAATATCGCTCTGATTGATTGCTAGAACAGGACAGACCTATATATATATATATATATATATATATAATATATATAGCTATTAAGGCAAAACAGCAGGCACCACATTAAGGCAAAACAGCAGGCACCACAGCAGGCACCACAGCTAAAAGCAGGGTAACTAACATGGTTTGTAATTTCCGAAAAGTTTTTCCTAATGCGACACTTCATTTTCAGGAAATAAATATCTCATTTAGTTTAGATTCTAGGGACCAGGAAGTTCTGCGTGCCATTAACAGCCAAGCTCGTCAGACACAGAACCTCAAGGTCATACAGGCAATACCCCCCCCCCCCCCCCGCGACTTTCACGTGGAGAATGACACCATCCACTGGACATCACAGACGGCGGCGAAAATCTACCACGGCTGGACTAACATCTTTAAAGGTCATTTAAACTAATTCATCAGAAGGGCATCAGCCATGCGGAAAGAGTCGGTCTCGGCACCGAGATAGTCAATCTTATACCCGACCTTTCCCTGAGCGCTGGTAAGAAATCAATACTTAGGTATGGTCTAACCTTTGTTCCTACCCCACCCGATCTCAAAGAAACACAACATGTGGTTGAGACGGAGGATGGACCATTAGTTTTACCAGACACTATGTATGCCATGGAATTGAACGGCGGTCCAGCAAGCATGCAATTTAGGGAAGTAACAGCTATGGCTGATTTCTTTCGCAATTCGACAGGTTTAAAAGATCAATTTAAAGAACCTTCGATGTGGACTCCCACTGATCGCCAGATTGACAACTCAATTCCCGAGGTCGCTGGCTTAGTCAAAACCGACATTACAAATTTACCAAAATTTCACAACGAGGATAACCTCACTAAAGTTGAAAGAACTGCACTAAAAACCCTTCGCAGCAATAAAAACATTGTAATCAAACCTTGTGACAAAGGCAGCTCGCTCGTCATCATGTCTAAAGAAAATTACATTCTAGAAGCGACGCGCCAATTAAGCAACACTAAATATTACAAACCATTGGATGAGCCAATTTGGAAATCCAATGTTTTAAAATTCAATCTCATTCTCAAAAGCTTGCTGGACCAGGACGTTTTAAAGAAAAAACATGTTCAGTATCTAATTGCAAAACCTGAATCCAATAATAGGACATTTTATTTGCTACCTAAAATACATAAACCTTTGAGCTGTTGGACTAATCCATACACACCACCCGGACGCCCCATCATCAGCGACGTGGCTTCGGAGTCGTACCACATTTCGGAGTTTATTGATTTCTATTTGAAACCAATTGCTACCCGCCATCCGAGCTATCTAAAAGACACGGAGGACTTCCTCATTAAATTGTCGAAAATTGAAGTTCCATCTTCTGCTTACCTAATTAGTCACGACGTGGAATCTATGTATACAAATATTGGAATCGATGCCGGATTAAAGTCAATTAAGAATGCATTTGATTTCCACCATGATCCTCATAGACCTGGAGATGAACTACTTCAATTATTAAAACTTTCTCTAAAAGGGAATGACTTTGAATTTAATGGACGATATTATTTACAGGTCTCCGGCTGCAGTATGGGCAAGAAGTTTAGTCCTAATTTTGCCTCAATTTTTGTTGCAGAGTGGGAGAAAGGCGCCCTAGCCAAATCTGACAAACAACCATTAGCCTATTATAGATTCTTCGACGACATATTTATCATTTGGACTCATGGTCTGGATGAGTTTAGGGTGTTCTTGAACATCTTGAACAGTCATGATGAATCAATCAAACTCAAAGAATCAATATCGCAAACCAGCATTGATTTCCTTGATTTAACAATATTTAAGGGCCCACAATTTACATCATGCAACATTTTAGATACAAAACGTTTTACGAAACCAACGGACTCTCGCCAGCTTCTTCATCGTAAATCTTTCCATCCGCCAAAACTTTTCAATGGATTTATTAAATCTCAAATCATTCGATACCACCGGAACTGCACGAACAGAAGCGACCTAAATCAAGCTTGTTCAGTGCTGTTCCAGGCTTTACGACCGCGCGGGTACTCTAGTAGATTACTGCGCCAAGTAAAGTCCGAAACTCTCAGAGAATTGGAATCGTTACGCCATGACCCAACATCGACTGAGCCAACAAGGATACGGCACAACCGGCCGGTGTTGGGTAATGGTTCAGCCTCATTTTGTCGCAAAAAACGATGTTACATCAATACAATAGGATATATCAATACTAGTAACACTTTCACCAGCGAACAAACACGCATATCGTATCAAATGCATAGCGAACTTAATTGTGATTCTAAAAATGTAATTTACTTAATCACATGCAAAAGATGCCGTATACAATATGTTGGACAAACAAAAACCTCTCTCAAAGTTAGAATGTCTAATCATCTTTCCAGTGTTCGCAAAAAACTCGACATGCAAATTTCCGATCATTTCAACTCATCTATTCATGACATTAAATCCCATTTCAGCTTTCAGCCAATAGAACAGACACCAATTCTAGCCGACGAAGACCAAACCGATTCAATACGCCTAGAACGCGAAAATCATTGGATGGGCGTACTTAAAACATATCTTCCGTTCGGACTTAACATTGACTACAAAGGTGTTTCTCGAAATTTCTTGTGCTTTCCTCTGATCTACAATCGTAGAAATGTTGAAATTGCAAACATTTTCAGAAAAAAACTTTGCATTATTAAACACTAAATTGACCGAGCCTCTCGACAAACGGGTTATTATTGCCTACAAGAAAAATCCCAGTTTGAGAGATATGCTCGTTCGATCTAGACTCAGACCTTGATTAACACGCAGTTCAATTAGCTTTTTAGCAATTTCAACATCATTATCCTTTGTTTGTGCTCAACACAATATTTTATGTCAATTTCCGACACAACCTAACAAAATTTAGCTAGTTCCATAGAAATAATTACATAAGAAATCGGATAACCGACCTGTGCCAGCGCTCTCCACACTTTCCAAATATATATATATATATATATATATATATATAGCTATATATATATATATATATATATATATATATATATATATATATATATATATCTTTATTCCTCCATATAATGAAGAGCATATATATATAAACATTATAAATAAATTGAGAACACAAATACATCCTGCATGCAGGAATTTGGCTATACAATATACAGGGTTATATAATTTGACTGACAAGGAGACAAATACGAACATATTTGAGTGCATATAAGTATGCATACCCTCACGAGCACCGGCACGATCCCACATCCGCACACTCACATACACGCCCACCCTCACACACATACACACATATACATTCACACATACATATACATACATATGTATATACTCATATATACATATATATACGAAAATATACATGTATACACCTATAAATGCGCGCGAGAGCGCAAGTGCACACACAGCCGCGCCAGAACTCGTGAATATATGCATAGTTATATAAATATATATAAATGCTCATTTACATATATATGCTTATATACATACACATATACATGCATCCACGTAGACATACACACACCAACACACACACATATATGAATACATATGTAACTGTCAGGTACCTATATATGCACGTTTATATGTGCATGTATATCTAATTAAATATACACCAAAGCATATATGGGAGATGGAATAATAACACATGCTACAACTCAGGTGTCTTGACCCAATTTCGGGTTAATCCATTCTGATAAGAGGTGACGCATCCAACAAATGGACTCGGTCATCTTTTAAGTCATATAATAGCTTCAAACTGTACATTATTTCAGCGAATGGAACGATCTCGACCAACGGTCTCGATCGATCCATTCCCTGAAATAATGTACAGTTTTCAGCCATTATCCTATACATAATATACACTGTTTAAACCAATACAATATCCGATATTAGACAATGCCTGATACCAGACTATGCAATTGGACAATTATATGTGGGCACATCACTAATCCGAACCGGCCTTGGCTGCATCCCATGTGTGTGTTGTGGCGATACGTGTAATCAATTTATTTCACCCAAACCTTGGGTGTTTATTTCACACGACTTTCTGGGATAACCTGTGTGTCGACTGAGAACCTGCGTGCCAATTGAGGAGAACACGCGGGGGATTTGTGTAAATGTTAGCCCAAACGACATTTCGAATTAACGACTGCTTTGTTGTTTATTTCGAGGAATAATACCGCATCATATGAATTCAGCCCAAATATATTGACAGGTGTCAAGGGTCTAACTCTATACTGAGCAATAAAAAACTAATATAATAAATACCGAGTATATTTAATTTAACGCCAATGGGTCGTTTATGTGCGTTTAAGAGTGTATTTATGCCTAAAGCAAAGTGAAATAACGATCTTAAAATGAATTGGCCGGTATATTTTATTAGTTATCAGGGTTACCAGGGTCGTAGTTGCATAAATTACAATATATCTTATTTTTATGCTAAGATAATTGCGTGGTTATATGTTGTAGCTTGATCGGTATCGATCGGTATTGAGGTTAACACAAATCCCATATATGGAAATTCCAAATATGGAAAGTGACTTGCGCATGCGCAAAACAGATACAATGGTCTTCCTAAAAACGAAGCAATGAACGATGGTTAACAACAAACACCGACCCAGTTAAATAACGACATTAGATGGCGGTGTATTGCGTCTTTAAGAGTGTGTTGATGTCTAAATCATGTGATTAACTAATTAAAAATTAATTCGACTAAATATTTCGATAATTATCAGGTCCGCAGTTCGATCATGAAAATCTTTCTGATTTTTATGTTAAGATTATTGCTCGGTATTTCACACATTTTCTCCGAGTCGAGCCGGGGCTGGAGTACACTTTTTAGTGACCATAAACTATAGCTTCCGTTTTAGCGAAGAAATTTTGTCAACTGTTTGCACGTTTATTCTCACGTAAACCGTGTTTATATCAGTTTTATCCTATTTGTTGTTGTGTATTGCATTACTTTGATCAAGTCTGCGCTTGTGTTATTCTCACAAAAGGTAATGGGTGTTTACATTTCACAATTCCGATTGTGGTGTACAGTACCTGAGCCGACTCTCATTTCGCATTACTTTCGTTTTTATCGAAATATAAGTTATAACCGTTTTCTATGGAGATTCCCATGTAAATTTGTTCAACCAAAAAAATTCATAGTTTTGTCAATTTCAAGCTAGTTTAATACTTTATAGCATGGTCAGGGCATAATCTGGCCTATCGAGTAGACGTTCCTTCAGTGTGCACAACAAATATTTGGTCCCAACGAAGCAGGCTAAAACAAATCCTGAAATTTGTCAATTTTACTTTGAGTGTGAATAAAATATTCATTTAAACTTCCAAAATTGGTTGAAATATGCTCAACAACATTCAGTCGAATGGTGACATTATTTATAGTCACCGACTAACTTCCACGATGAATCAAATTTGTTTTTATTGGTGACAATTATGTCGCGAGTCATAAAATATGGTAGACATTATTTATAGTCACCGACTAACTTCCACGATGAATCAAATTTGTTTTTATTGGTCTCAATTATGTCGCGAGTCATAAAAATGTAAATTTTCTGACGAAAAAAAATTCATTGTTTCGCCAATTTCAAGCTAGTATTAAGCATGGTCAGGGCATTACATAATTATAATGATTAAGATTGCTAAAGAACTGGAATAATGAAATGGGAAACTTCTACTGACATCTGGTAAGGATTGAGGAGCGGATGCTAGAGGCCCCCACCCCACCCCACCCCCATGGAATACGGAATACCACTTAACACAGAAGTTGGAAACGGAATACCAGTTAACAGCCATATGGAATACATAAAAATATATGAAAACTTCATTTTTTGGAAGGTCGGCGTACGAATACCGGTATTTTTGGAATACCGAATACCTCCTAACAGAGGGGCCGGAATACGGCGTACCTCATAACAGGGCATGGAATACGGCGTACGAAAAAGGGGGTGGGGGCCTCATGCTATGGAGCCTCCCAATATATTGTCTGCTCCACATCTCAATAGAATTCAACAACATTCAGTTGAATGGTGACATTATTTATAGTCACCGACTAACTTCCACGATGAATCAAATTTGTTTTTATTGGTGACAATTATGTCGCGAGTCATAAAAATGTAAATTTTCTGAAGAAAAAAAATTCATTGGTTTGCCAATTTCAAGCTAGTTTATAGCGAACATGGGAACCACGGTACAATTTATGCCATTTAGGCACACTTCAGATTGAAATCTGGGCTTATATTTCGGCGAGAATCCAAATCTAGATTCTCGCAAATTACCCTGGATTCTCGTGAAAACGTATATATGGATTCTCGCAAAATCAGATGAAATATATGCCCTGGAAATATAGCAAATCGTTTAATGCTTTAGAATTTTGTTTTCGGAGATTTATATATATGTTTAAAGACATGTTATGGACTTTTTCGAGAGCGAGAAATTGATAAGTTAGTGCTCAGGCACTTTTCCATCGTGGGGAATGTTATCATTCTACTAACATCACTGAAAATTTCCAAAAAGATCTACCACACCACTTCATATAGAACATCGTCTGAACTACTCCAAATTGTAAATATTTACATCTTGATTCGGGGCGCAACTATCGGCTGTAATTAAACAAAAATCATTTTGCCATCGAGAGTCATTGCATTTAACTAATATATAAGAATGACGTTGTGTAACATCCATTTGGATTAATATTCGTAACAAATAACTACTTTGAGAAAGATTATTCTTAATTTCTATTTATTTGATCACTCTGCCCGGTGTCTGCCGGAGTGTTTCACATCACTTTAATCAAGGAAGACTGTTAAGAAAAACTGCATTTCAAGACCACCAAACAACTTTCCTTTTTAGGGCCACACATCTTCCAAATATGTACTTCTTCCATTTTGCTATCAAAGACCGAAAAATGTCGTTAAACTAGAGATCCAAATACCCCCTAAGGGCCCCTCTATCTTGAGATATTAAAGACCGAAAAATGTCGTTAAACTATAAAGACCGAAAAATGTCGTTAAACTAGAGATCCAAATACCCCCTATATCTTGAGATATTATAAAGACCGAAAAATGTCATTAAACTATTAATTGTTATTGCTGTTGTTTATTAGGGTTTATCGTTATTCTAGCCGCTAGGCCACACACGACGTTGTCAATTTTACAGGTGGAGGAAAGACCACGCAGATGCTCAATTTCACCGGGAAGTGTAGAAACCACCGACCCCCGGAAAGCAATTGACAAACTTGCCCAGATACACGATTCCGGTCACCCTCCCTATGGTGGGGTTCGAACCAGCTTCGTCCGCGCTGGACGGCCAGCAGCCATCTTGGATTTTACTCTTTGTATGACTAAATTCTTTAGCACAGGCTACATGTCGTACCTTTAGTCTGATCATCATAAAATTTGTCATGGATGTTAACAATGACATGTAGATGGGAACGAGTCATTTTGGGGGTCATTCGGCCAAAAAACATGGCCGCCAGCAGCCATCTTGGATTTTACTCTTTGTATGACTAAATCATTTAGCACGGGTTACAGGTCCTACTTTTAGTCTGATCATCATAAAATTTGTCATGAATGTTAATATAAATGACATGTAGATGGGAACGAGTCATTTTGGGGTCATTCGGCCAAAAAACATGGCCACCAGAAGCCATCTTGGATTTTACTCTTTGTATGACTAAATCATTTAGCACGGGCTACAGGTCGTACTTTTAGTCTGATCATCATAATTTTTTTTAAGGCTGTTGAAATTGTAATGTAGATGGGAACGAGTCATTTTGGGGTCATTCGGATAAAAAACATGGCCGCCAGTGGCCATCTTTGATTTCAAAATTCAATCCCATTAGCACGGGTTAAAGGTCGTACTGTTCGTCTGATCATCATGAAATTTGTCCTGGATGTTAATAATGACATGTAGATGGGAACGATTAATTTTGGGGTCATTCGGCCAAAAAACATGGCCGCCAGCAGCCATCTTGGATTTTACTCTTTGTATGACTAAATCCTTTAGCACGGATTACAGGTCGTACCTTGAGTCTGATCATCATGAAATTTTTTATGGCTGTTGAAATTGTAATGTAGATGGGAACGAGTCATTTTGGGGTCATTCGGATGAAAAACATGGCCGCCAGTGGCCATCTTTGATTTCAAAATTCAATCCATTAGCACAGGCTACAGGTCGCATCTTTAGTCTGATCATCATGAAATTTGTCATGGATGTTAACAATGACATGTAGATGGGAACGAGTCATTTTGAGGTCATTCTGCCAAAAAAAATGGCCGCCAGCAGCCATCTTGGATTTTACTCTTTGTATGACTAGATCCTTTAGCACAGGCTACAGGTCGTACCTTTGGTCTGATCATCATAAAATTTGTCATGGATGTTAACAATGACATGTAGATGGGAACAAGTCATTTTGAGGTCATTCGGCCAAAAAACATGGCCACCAGCAGCCATCTTGGATTTTACTCTTTGTATGACTAAATCATTTAGCACGGACTACAGGTCGTACTTTTAGTCTGATCATCATAAAATTTGTCATGAATGTTAATAATGACATGTAGATGGGAACGAGTCATTTTGGGGTCATTCGGCCAAAAAACATGGCCACCAGAAGCCATCTTGGATTTTACTCTTTGTATGACTAAATCCTTTAGCACGGACTACAGGTCGTACCTTGAGTCTGATCGTCATGAAATTTTTACGTGGCTGTTGAAATTGGAGTGTAGATGGGAACGAGTCATTTTGGGGTCATTTGGATGAAAAACATGGCCGCCAGCGGCCATCTTTGATTTCAAAATTCAATTCATTAGCACAGGCTACAGGTCGTACTGTTCGTCTGATCATCATAAAATTTATCATGGATGTTAACAATGACATGTAGATGGGAACGAGTCATTTTGGGGTCATTCGTCCAAAAAACATGGCCGCCAGTGGCCATCTTTGATTTCAAAATTCAATCCATTAGCACAGGCTACAGGTTGTACCTTTAGTCTGATCATCATGAAATTTGTCATGGATGTTAGCAATGACATGTAGATTGGAACGAGTCATTTTGAGGTCATTCGGCCAAAAAACATGGCCGCCAGCAGCCATCTTGGATTTTACTCTTTGTATGACTAAATCATTTAGCACGGGCTACAGGTCGTACTTTTAGTCTGATCATCATAAAATTTGTCCTGGATGTTAACAATGACATGTAGATGGGAACGAGTCATTCCTAATCGCTCCATTGACTGTAATACATTAAATTATTCCCTTTCCAAGTTGAGCTACAGTGTCATTGACACTTTCATTAGCTCAACTTTACTTTGTAAAGTTTGAGCTATTGCCATGGATTTGTCGTCCGTGTGTATGTGTGTACGTAAGGCGTCAACAATGCAGGCTACAGGTCGTACCTTTGGTCGGATCATTATGAAATTTGTCATAGCTGTTGACATCTATGGGAGGCCAAATTCACATTTAATAATCAATTGCGCTTAAGCGCAATCAATTGCGCTTAAGCGCAATTAATTACGCTTAAGCGCAAATAATTACGCTTAAGCGCAATCAATTGCGCTTAAGCGCAATCATTGCGCTTAAGCGCAATCAATTACGCTTAAGCGCAATCATTTGCGCATAAGCGCAATCAATTGCGCTTAAGCACAATTAATTGCGCTTAAGCGCAATTCATGGTTATATGTAACAAAACACCCCTGGTGAATAAATAGGTTTCTCCATAACTTAGCATTAATTCCTATTGACATGTCACTTCTTGGTTTCATTGGTTTGGATGGGTAGGGAGCTAGCCCAACTTCTTTATCAAAATGGCTGACTCGCAATAGTATCACCTTCTGTTTTAGTTGGAGCGATTCGTGATAGCATTATATTATCTTCGGTATATATTAGTTGGGGCTACTTGCAATAGCATTACTTTCTGTATTAGTCGGGCGACATTGATTTTCTTCAATTTTCGAGTATACAGGCACACCATATGAGGGAAGCAAGCCCTCGGTGACACCACATTCACACTATATGATCATGGAAATACTATAGATTTGTGCAAGAGCTGCTGATTTAATAAGAAAAACTAGAGCTTCAGGACTGAGACATCAAAGCTCCAGTAATTACACACCATTTTTTGGACAGGGATGCTGATAATATGAAAATAGGGTTTTTTCCCCCTGATTTAAGTCAATAAGTAAACCATACAGTAATGGTCTAATTGATCGACTCCTTAACCACAGCAGAATTATGGATAACTTTTCAGGATTTAGTCGGAAATATGGCTTGTTGCCATTCATCGGAAAGCTCTCGAGAGCTTTTCGATGAATGGCAACAAGCCATATTTCCAACTAAATCCTGAAAAGTTACCCATAATTCTGCTGTGGTTAAGAAGTCGATTAAATAGAGCATTACTGTATGAGGTAAGAAAGCCCTCATGCAGTGACAACGCATGCATGTATAGGATATTACCATAGTAAAGGCTAAAATCTGTGCAAAAATACATTAAAAACATCATACAAAACATTACTAGAGTTCCGGGAAGGCGACATCAATTCTTTGGATAGAGCGATGCTGATAATATGTAATTAGGGGATTCTCCTTGTTGAACACATACTCACAGTTTGACTGTTGAGTACAGGTCAAAATTAGCCCAATGCTCATCTTGTGTTGCTAGGTGATACACCAGGTCATGCTAATAGTTTATGGGTAGGTTAGATAGTAGTCACAATTGCGCTTAAGCGCAATTGATTGCGCTTAAGCGCAATTGTGCAATTAATTGCGCTTAAGCGTAAATACCCTATTTGCACTTAAGCACAATATGTGGTATTAGCGCTTAAGCGCAATTCATTATTAAATGTGAATTTGGCCTCCCATAGACATCAACATTTAGACTAGAATAATTAATTTTGGGATCATTCGGGAAAAAAAACATGGCCGCCAGTGGCCATCTTGGATTTCAAAATTCAATCCATTAGCACGGGCTGCAGGTCGTACTGTTTGTCTGATCATCATGAAATTTGTCAAGAATGTTAATAATGACATGTAGATGGGAACGAGTCATTTTGGGGTCATTCGGCCAAAAAACATGGCCGCCAGCAGCCATTTTGGATTTTACTCTTTGTATGACTAAATCTTTAGCACGGGCTACGGGTCGTACCTTTAGTCTGATCATCATAAAATTTGTCATGGCTGTTGAAATTGGAATTTAGATGGGAACGAGTCATTTTGGGGTCATTCTGACAAAAAACATGGCCGCCAGTGGCCATCTTGGATTTAAAAATTTAATCCATTAGCACGGGCCACAGGTCGTACTGTTTGTTTGATCATCATGAAATTTGTCATGGATGATAATAATGACATTTAGATGGGAATGAGTAATTTGGGGGTTATTCGGCCAAAAAACATGGCCGCCAGCAGCCATCTTGGATTTTACTCTTTGTATGCCTAAATTCTTTAGCACGGGCTGCCGGTCGTACCTTCAGCCTGATCAACATAAAATTTGTCATGGATATTAACAATGACATGTAGATGGGAACGAGTAATTTTGGGGTCATTCGACCCAAAAACATGGCCGCCAGCAGCCATCTTGGATTTTACTCTTTGTATGACTAAATTCTTTAGCACGGGCTACAGGTCATACTTTTAGTCTGATCATCATAAAATTTGTCAAAAATGTTAATAATGACATGTAGATGGGAACGAGTCATTTTGGGGTTATTCGGTCAATAAACATGGCCGCCAGCAGCCATCTTGGATTTTACTCTTTGTATGACTAAATCCTTTAGCACAGGCTACAGGTCGTACCTTTAGTCTGATCATCATAAAATTTGTCATGGCTGTTGAAATTGGAATGTAGATGGGAACGAGTCATTTTGGGGTCATTCAGACAAAAAACATGCCGCCAGTGGCCATCTTGGATTTCAAAATTTAATCCATTAGCACGGTCCACAGGTCGTACTGTTCGTCTGATCATCATGAAACTTGTCATGGATGATAATATTGACATGTAGATGGGAACGAGTAATTTTGGGGTTATTCGGCCAAAAAACATGGCCGCCGGCAGCCATCTTGGATTTTACTCTTTGTATGACTAAATTCTTTAGAACGGGCTACAGGTCGTACTTTCAGTCTGATCATCATAAAATTTGTCAAGAATGTTAATAATGACATGTAGATGGGAACGAGTCATTTTGGGATCATTTGACCCAAAAACATGGCAGCCATCTTGGATTTTACTCTTTGTATGACTAAATTCTTTATCACAGGCTACAGGTCGTACTTTTAGTCTGATCATCATAAAATTTGTCAAGAATGTTAATAATGACATGTAGATGGGAACGAGTCATTATTGGATCATTCGGCCAAAAAACATGGCCGCCAGCAGCCATCTTGGATTTTATTCTTTGTATGACTAAATCCTTTAGCACGGGCTACAGGTCGTACCTTTAGTCTGATCATCATTAAATTTTTCATGGCTGTTGAAATTGGAATGTAGATGAGAATGAGTCATTTTGGGGACATTCCGACAAAAAAAACATGGCTGCCAGCGGCCATCTTGGATTTCCAAATTCAATTCTAAATCTTTCCATTCATTGCTCATCACACAAATTTAACTTCTTCTCAAAGTTGAGCTACAGTGTCATTGACACTTTCATTTGAGACATTAAAGAACGAAATATCTCGTTACACCATTAATACATAATTTGTGTTTATGAAAGACTGGTACAGAGCAGTTTGTTTCCAGTACATATTCATTGGAACGTAAACAATTATTCTCTGACAGAAATCATTTTAATATTGCCTTTCGTAACTGGTTTCCGCGACTCACATATCTCTCACTGCTTAATACTTATAATTAAAACAAATGTTCTGTGTTTTGTGTCACTTCTTAATAGCATTCTGTATTCTGCTATTGAAAAGAAAACAGTTGTAGTATACCTTAAAGGGATGAAGGCCTTTGGTGGGTATCATGTGAACATATTTCCACCTGTCAAAAACCGCTACAAACGAAATAATATTCAAATATAGACAGACTTTGTTAATATACAAATGAGAAATATCTCATAAACATTATGTTATAGTCGTAAATTTACCGACTGTTATCTGGTTATGTAAACAAAGCATAAAAAGTTACTTTCCTGGCGTTTCTTTATATTATGATGGTAAACATAAAGAGCGTTTTTTGTTGCTCAATTCCTTATTTGGAAATAATAAAGAGCGTTTATACCATTTGTGTGTGATTAGCCAGTAGCATTATGCTGCCTTCTATAACACAATCACTCTTGTTTAGGTAAAATTTAGTAGGTCTTTATGTAAGCATGATGTTTAAGGGATAGTGATCGTATATTTGAACCAAATGTATGCGTTTTAATATTTATCTGTTTACGGTGTTTGGAACAAATATTTTCGACAACTAAACCCTCTCGTCCCTTTAATATAATTAATATAACATCCCTCATCCAATAATCTCCAAATTGCATATCTAATCTACACGTCACACCGCCCCTCATCATTTGCCAATTGTACACCCTTTTTTGCTGCTTCTGCTGCAACTGCTCAATTTCTTTAAAAATTATTGAAAAAATGGCCCTCAGGCCTGCGACATTTACCTCTGATTTTTTTTTTCGATCATCGGTCCACACCAAAATTGAGCACACGTCCCTATATAATATACCTATTTAAACCGAGTATACACGGTGGTGTAATAGAACAACCATTAATTTAACCGTAACCATAGCATATTTCCACGTATACGTGTACGTTTTCACGACAAATCCCCGCTGATCTGTTATTAATGAACCAAACAATTAAATGTCAACACACTTTGGCCCGCCAATGCTACAGTGTATAAACGTAACGGGGCAAATATGCATATTATATTGACAGCTAACGAGAACATTCATCACCAACAATCTGCTCACCCCTTTCAGTCCATACGATAGAAACTAAACGATTTGTTACTTCTAATTACCCGTACTTAATTACACT
Organism: Siphonodentalium dalli; assembly: GCA_032622095.1. Lineage (NCBI taxonomy): Eukaryota > Metazoa > Mollusca > Scaphopoda > Gadilida > Siphonodentaliidae > Siphonodentalium > Siphonodentalium dalli. Next base: position 57,227,252 of record CP136061.1, read on the forward strand.
ACTTGCGTGTTAATAAAGTACGACCCCCCCCCCAATCACAACTAAAGTTGAAACATGGGATTTAGAACATTAATATTCACTCTTACACAGTTCCACATTCAAGGTGTGTCTTGTGTAATCGTATGTCAGTTGTAACGTTGTGAAACCGCAACCGAACTGAATTATTCTATTGCTAAATAGTTCATGGGTGACCTGATGCATGCATCTTAGTTTTCTTGCACATACTGTGGGTGTGTCTGAATTATGGCGCTCTGCTAAACTTAGGCTTGCAACTAGTTTACTTATACGATATATAATAAACTTACTGATTTGTGTAGCACAGGTAGCCCCCGTGTATCCAGCAACACAGATGCATGTGTCTACTCCGCCGACAACTTTACAAGCTCCGTGAGTACCGCGCAATTAATTAATAATTATATTTATTTTGAAATAGAGTGACTTATAGGCCCTATAGGCCGGGTGTATAATTGTCGATTATTGTTGTGTGTGTATACGCATTTATATATGTAACACAATGTCACTATAATAAACAAATATTCAATTCAATTCAATATATGTGGACATATCACTCATCCGAACCGGCCTTGGCTGCATCCCATGTATGTGTTGTGGCGATACCTGTAATCAATTTATACAGACTGTGGTTGTGTCTGAATTATGGCGCTCTGCTAAACTTAGGCTTACAACTAGTTTACTTATACGATATATAATAAACTTACTGATTTGTGTAGCACAGGTAGCCCCCGTGTATCCAGCAACACAGATGCATGTGTTTACTCCGCCGACAACTTTACAAGCTCCGTGAGTACCACAATTGTCAGCGCAATCTGAAATGTAATGTTGATGACGGTTTAGACTAAAATGTAAAACTAATTCACATCTGGAAACATTACTTCCATTTGGCAAAAATATTTGTAAATACGAGTCTTAAGTTCACAAGAAACTAATAATTTCACAAGAAACTATCTCTAAAGAAATGTGTCGATCGAAACCATCCATGTGACACGTCTTCCAGTATCGTTGAATGTGAGTGCAAATCATGTGGCACCCAGACCAATTGATACCCAACAAACAATTCAAATATCTATGAAATTACACAAAGATTATTTCCTGCATGCAGAAAACACAAGGAATTCATTTATGGTTCGTGTTATATGGTTTGCGTTGATTTTGTTTTGCTTTGGTTTTTTTTTTTTTTTTAATATATACCTCAATTCCCGACCAAAGAAAATAGAAAGCCCGCAGTCAGATGCTCGTAGCCCGTTTATATATAACCATGGGTATATGCCAGATATAACCGTACAAAAAAAACGCTGTGCTTTTGACCGTGTATTTATCCATGGTGTGTGTCCCTGTGGTTGTCCGTAACCTGGTGTTATTGCTTTGAAAGGTAATCATGTTCGACTGGTGTTGTTAGATTGGTAATGAGATTAGCGGTTTCTACGTCTTGTCTTGTCATATTTACTGTATGAACTTTGTCTGAAATAGACGCTTGTTATACTAGATTTTGCGCAACAGGAGCGCAGGGAAATCGCACGTCGAATTGGCTTAAGGGTTTTTTTTTAAAGAAAAAGTATTTGCATGATATAGAGAGGCCAACATAACGATACCATATATATATATATATATACTATATGCGACTGCTTCAATTTGGGTTTATTTGGATGTCTTTAGTGTAGTTTTTGTGATTATGAGAGCTCACTTACCCCCTGATTTCTGCTCCATATGTGGTCTTCTCCTTTAACATATCTATATGATTTCAAACAGGGGTGGCGCCAGGATATCCCCGACCAGGTGCTATACGATTCTCCGACAGGGGGTGGGCGGGCTTTAGCTACCGGGTTGACAATTGCAGATCTCACCGACGGGGTCGCTACCCCTCCCCGACAGGGGTGTTGTGCGGATGTAACCCCTGACCCCCCCCCCCCCCCCCCCCCGCCCCACCGCCCCCCCCCCCTGTGCCACCAACACAACATGATTTAGTATCGATGATTTCTCGTTTTCAGTGAATGCAAGACCGCGCTCTTAGCATTGGGTGCCCAGCAGGGGCGTGCCTACATGTGGTTTTGCAGGGGTCTTACCCCCAAACTGTAATCAAACATAATGCAACATTAGTTGGAAAAGTCACACCAAAATTAGGTTGAAATTGTTCTCGTAGTTTGATTTTCCAACAATTTCTTAGTGACCAATTTGTCGTTTTTAGACAAACATTTGCATATTTCCTTTTCATTTGGAAAATTCTGGATTGAATTGGCCATCAGTTGGCAATTTTCAAACCTATAAGGTGGAAAGCATGAGGCCAGTCTAGATGCTAGGATTGTCAAATTTTCCTGTTCAGATTTTCAAAATGTTTTCGCATCGGGCCGTCCACCATCGTCCGACTCGTGTTTGGTGTGCCCTTGCCAGTAATTACTTGCTAATTAATTTAAGAAAAAATAAATCGAGGTGTAAATTTGTCTGGCGTTATACCAACAGATGTTTGGATTTTATATTCTCATACTTTTCATCCCCCTGCATGGCTAGTGGCCACAAGACTACTGGTCCATTTAGAATATGCTACCATATAGTAGTCTGTGAGGGAACATTTGGTGAAAATCAAAGCCGCGGGGGAGGGCCAAATTGAATTAGGCAAACATATGAGTTTGCTGTGGTTCAATGGGGTGGGTGCAGTTGGAAATTCCAAGGTGGATACAACCCCCCCCCCCACCTCCCCAACGGAAACCCCTCTAGCCAAGTCTCACGTGCCAGACTCAACCTCGTGACTTAGTTTCTGCTTTCGGCATAGACCTATTTGTTTTCTATCGGAGAATACACTGCACCGGCGGCAATATATTGACCATACTCTATTACTCTAAATCAAAACGCTTCAGTGGCGATCACACGGTAACGTTGTGCTGCAAGTAAGACGATAATTGTGTTCTAGAAATGATACGGAAGACTGATTGTCAAAAAACGCAATATCAAAATACACAGGGCACGGCTTATCGATCCAAACTGTGTAGTGTGTTTTCTTTGTGTATTTCACGCATATACACATGGTTATATATAAACGGGCTACGAGCATCTGACTGCCGGTTTTTGGTCAGAAAAAGTTAGAAATATATTAGAGACTTAATCTTGACTTAATCTTTTTTTTATCATTTTGACACATTTGTGTCCGGTGTATTTATGGTTTTACCTCAAGCTAACTGCGACACAATGTTTCGCAGGAGAAATAAGTACATTGTCCTTTATGATAGACAAGATGCTAAAAATCAGAAAGAATAGCAAAATGAGAAATTGATGAATTTTGTGATATAATTTTGTGAAAATTAGGCAATTTACTCAATTTTGTTGTTTTTCAAGTACGTCCATAAATAAACTTCATTTTTCACAAGTAAGTTCATACCTACAAGTTCTCACTTGGAAAGCATGATAAAATCGTTACATGACTCTTAGTTTCCGGCTGCGGTAACATGTGACGTTCAGTGAGATTAATATCGGGCTTGGCTTGCGCCTCTCACTTCAAATCCATCAAGGTGATATAGCCCTAAGATCTCCATTGTCAAATATCAATCTAGTAGGCCAGCATGATAATAATAACAACACTATGTTGACACCTTTGATAAGGGGTTATCTGTGATTGTTCTAAGTGTTCATTGTCTAGGATTGATATCCAGCTGGTATATGGTTTTCAGAGCAGTTTCTTATTATTGGGTCACACTATAGTATCATTTTATTGACAAAACAAATTCAGGTAGTATATATATCAAATCAACAAATTTGCAAGATAAATCATGTGGTAGATGTGAAACATTCACTGAAGGCGGCAGTGTGCCTTGAAACTGCCATGTGGCAGCTAATCAATGACACTGAGGCACACCAGGCTCTGGCTCAGTCATCTAATCCGGCAGAGGAATCAGTGTTGATTAGATATTCGTGGTGTGAACATCATATATAAGCTTACCCTATAATATCAATCAAATTGTTATTATTAATAGTTGTAGTACTTACTGATAGTCACGGCTATAGAACAATCATATCCGGCTGTTGCTGCCGAGCATGTGCAGTCACCGCTATTTATATTGCATGTACCCGCTCCATTACTACATAGAGTCATCTCTGGCACAATGAAAGGTCGACACCGGTGGTGCGTCTGTGGAAAACAAGTATAACTGAATTTTAAAGCACGAAATTATTATATTATTTTAATCATCTTTAACTAATATGTTTTAAATTGACTAATTATATTGTTTAGTTAATGCTGGACGTGGATCATTAAAACTTCACATAGTGTTTGGAACTTTTATTTTACAAAACATAAATTTTACACACTACCGACCACTTTATCTGTTTAATAAGTGGAATGTAAAGCTCTTCTGAAGACTCAAATTCAATTAGTGTATTGCTTTTTATCACCATTTAGCTAAACAAAAGCCAGGTTCATTTAAAGATTTTCCACTTACATGACACAGGTTATCAAGTAGGCAAGGGCACGGAGGAATTTATCTCTTCCATGTCATGGATTGAGGACAGGGATGTGTGCGCGTATTTAATACGTTCGTCATTTGATCTCATTTGTTATGCTTTGCCCTTAATACATGTTTAATTTAATCGACTTATTCCTTTCTATATATATACAAAATGGATTTCGCCACCCATTTATAAATGTATACATTGCAATGGTTTATTATTCATCGGGAGAGTTGTTCAGGAAAAATAAGCAGACATGTGAAAAGATAATAAAGTGAAGAATGAACCATATTCAGTGATGGGCAATGTTCAGATAATACGTTCAACAAACTATGGTCGTGACTCCATTTAAGTCGCATATCGAATAGTGTTACCTGGAACAGTATCAGAGCACGCGCTTAACATAAGGATGAGATGAAAGCAATCTACATAGACGTTGAGTCATCTAACTAAAAATAGTACTTCATATCTTGTTTCGGACGGCAAAATGTCACCAAAACACCTCTTTACAGTGAGTTGATACCTCAGGTCTTTGACTTGGTCAAGTTTGTATTTGAAACTTTGAAACTGACAGTCTCAAATTCTGAGTCTTTGTTATTGTCGTTCATGTTTCAGGGGATGATTTACTGTAACTTAACTTGTCTAGATAACTAGATCATATGTGCCATCAACTGAATGAATTCAATCGCAAAAAGGAGTCCCATCTATCAATTCGTTGCAGTCATGTTCCAACTCCAAAGCTTAACAATAGTTTTCATTAGCTAAGACCGAAAACAAATCAAAGCACATTTCCGGTTATACCGCCAAGGTCGGGACAATTCTCAAAACAAAACTGAAGAAAGGATAATCAAGATATTGAAATTGAAATGAAAAAGAGGATGATTATCGTGTAGGCACTATGTGGAGGACTTTATGATTTATCAACAGTAGAACTTTTTAGTAGTAGTACTAGTAAAGTAGTATAGTGCTACTTACTAAATTACTAGGCTTCATCGTGGACGTGAGAAATTATTCAACTTCGTCTTTTCATAGCGATAACAGATGTTTTTGAAAAAATTCAAATGGTGGTCAAATTTTAATTGTTTTTCAAAGCCAGATATATCTACAAGGATACAGAAAGCAAAAAAAAACATTCCCATGATTATTCTTTTATATTTGTTTTAATTCGGACTTCGGAAAAAAATTATGTCAACTAAGTATGTCACACTGAAGTTGCCAAACAATGTCTGTAGGCACTGCTCATGTGCTTTCCATCCATAATTCAGTGTAGTAATGTCTGCCCTACATTAGTCTGATGATCGAGACGACCTCATATAATGGCGAACGACTTTATATCATGATGAGGCGACTTTATATAATGACGAGACGACCTCATATAATGACGAAACGACTTTATGTCATGATGAAACAACCTCACATAATGGCGAAACGACTTTATATCATGATGAGACAACCTCACATAATGGCGAAACGACTTTATGTCACGATGAGACAACCTCACATAATGGCGAAACGACTTTATATCACGACGAGACGAACTAATATATTATGGAAACCACCTCATACGAAACGACCTAATATAATGGTGTAAGCACTTTATATATTAGAGAGGAGACATCATATAAAAACAAAACGACCTCACATAGTGGCGACTTTATACCATGACGAGACGACCTCACACAATGGTGAAACAAATTAATGTCACGACGAGACGACCTCACATAATGGTGAAACGACTTTCTATAATGACGAGGCGACCTCACATAATGGCGAAACATCTCATAAAGCAGTTGAGGCGTCAACCAGATCGTCGGTGTATATGATGTACTTTTCCACGATATATCCATATCTCATGTTTCCTCTATCTATCTATCTTTTGTATATTATCTCCACTTATATTTCTCAATATCCATTTATGTACATTGGATCAAAGAATAAAACGTTTTATTATTACAGTACGAAGTGTTTTTATTATAGAGAATACTATCAAGTTGTTATGATAATTCAGTAAAGACTGATCGATATATATGCAATCAACGTCGTTTTCGATGCATCTGTCGGCGTAACGAAGTTTCTGATGTCGAATTACATACTGTATAATTTCGCTGACGGGGCTTATTTTTTTAGTTTAATTTTTGTTTTTACATAAATACATATTTTATATCATACGAAAGTAGAAGATGTCGGCTTCATGTTCCGCCCTGCTGCAACATTTGAAAGTGATGCCGTTGTCACGAAAACGGCGTGGACACAATGTAGGCACCTTTTGAGATAAAACCCCTCAGCAAATGGTAAAAACGAATTTAATCATATTCTAGGACAGGAACAGACGTTGAAGATAATTTATTGATGGTATTTTTCCACGACATTTTCCAACTATTTTAGTAGTAACTAGGATGCACATTTAGGTTATGATGGTTTTGTTGCTATTTTGGGGTGAGCATGCGATAATTTTAGAATTGGAACATTTACTAGATACTATGCGTTCCTCATGAAAATACCCACTCTCATTATTCCATCATAACCTTCTGTCTTGATTTACTAATGCATTGTATACGTGTGTGCATAATTGCGTAGCATAGCATTACTTCATAAACATATTACTTCTCGAACATAGCCACTTCATGTTTTCGTTATTTATTCTACGTTTCTACTTTTGTGACTAGACAGCTCAACAAACTTTAGCGAATATCTGATTGTGGCTAGATCTTCTTCACCAATTCCATTCCTCTCATCTTCTCATTATCAACATGGAACATTCGATCATAATAGACACTGTTTAAACCAATACAATATCCGATACTAGACAATGCCTGGCACCAGATTGTGCAATTGGACACTTATATAAATACAATACGAACTTCTGAAAAACGAAGCATCCGTGAATATTCTACATAAATTGTTCTCTCTATATTTTGAATGTAATATTATTCCTTCTACTTGGAAACAGTCCATAGTATTGCCGATCCGAAAGATCCTACATCTGATCAGAGAATATCGTGGCATCAGTCTTCAATCTGTTGTCGCAAAATTATACTGTTCGATACTGAATGATAGAATATCTGAATTCCTCGCTTGTAAAGATATTCTGGTTGACGAACATAATGGGTTCAGGAAAGGACGTGCCTGTCTCGATCATGTGTACACACTGTCCAGTATAACTCGAAATAGAAAATCAACGTTTGTGGCATTCGTGGACCTAAAAAAGGCATTCGATTATGTGGACCGCGATCTTCTTGAATATAAACTTTTACAGAATAACATCACGCAAAACATGTACTTCGCCATAAAATAACTCTACAGAAATACGACTTCGTGTGTAAAAGTTGGCAGTGCACTAACAGAGTGGTTTTCGTGCAATTCTGGAGTAATCCAAGGAAATAACTTATCACCGACATTGTTCTCCGTGTATGTGAACGACCTCGCTTGTGACATAAAAACCTTAAATAGAGGAGATGATGTTGGTAATACAAACATCAGTATTCTTATGTATACGGATGACATTGCTCTGAACAGTGACAATGAACGCAATATGCAATGTATGCTCGATGTCCTTGACTCATGGTGTAGAAAATGGAGACTCCATGTGAACACTTCCAAAACTAAAATTCTACATTTCCGCACACCTCAGCGCAAACGAAGTGATATTGTGTTTTCAATTGGAAATGACGTGGTAGAATACACCGATAACTACAAATACCTAGGAGTGGTTTTTAACGAAACGAACGAGTTTAGTGCAGCCGACGAGACCCTGGCGCATTCTGTGGGTCGCGCACTGGGAGCTGTAATATCGAGAATTCATTCATTCAAAGACATTGGCATTGATACATATGAAAAACTATTTAATAATTGCGTCGTTCCCATTATGGACTACTGTATAGTGGTGTATGGGGATTTAAAAGGTTCCATAGTATTGATATGGTACAAAACCGTGCGCTACGATATTTCCTCGGCGTGCACCGATTCACACCTCTACCTTCACTCAACGGGGAGATTGGATGGATAACTTCAACACACCGACGATGGTTAAGCATGGCAAGACTTGGAATCGGCTGATAAGGATGGACAATGGTCGAATTGCGAAAACTGTGTTTTTATGGGAACTCAAGACATCTTCAAAAGACAGTTGGGTATCGGCTGTGAGATCTGTACTAATTTCCAGTGACCAATTTCACGTATTTGCTAACAGGTTGGTTTGTGACCTAAATGAATGCGAAATTAACCTGAAAAGGTGTAACCAGACCAACTGGCAAGCTGGTGTAAATAGACTTGTTAAGTTAAGACTGTATAAAGACCTCAAACCGGAATATCTCACAGAAACATACGTAAAACTGAACATTAGTAAAGGAGAACGTTCATTTGGTGCCCGATTTCGGTACGGGATCCTGCCGCTATGTGTAGAGACCGGTCGATGGCGAAATGAAGACTTGGTCGACCGAATATGTGTGTTCTGCCAATCAAAGTTTGTGGAAGACGAGCTCCATCTTTTTCTTCAGTGCAACGCATATGATAATTTCCGGACGGATTTTTTTCGTAGTGCAAATTTCCACATCAAAGGTGTGAATTATCTGACTTATATGACCAAACATTTATTCGATAACTTTCCGCGACAAACTGCTAAATTCCTGTTCCGTGCATTTAGAGAAAGACAGACATTAATAACGACGCCGCGCAATTAATTAATAATTATATTGAATTTGAAATAGAGTGACTTATAGGCCCTATATGGGCCGGGTGTAATTGTCGATTATTGTTGTGTGTATACACTTTATATATGTAACACAATGTCACTATAATAAACAAATATTCAATTCAATTCAATATATGTGGACATATCACTCATCCGAACCGGCCTTGGCTGCATCCCATGTATGTGTTGTGGCGATACCTGTAATCAATTATACAGACTGTGGTTGTGTCTGAATTATGGCGCTCTGCTAAACTTAGGCTTGCAACTAGTTTACTTATACGATATATAATAAACTTACTGATTTGTGTAGCACAGGTAGCCCCCGTGTATCCAGCAACACAGATGCATGTGTTTACTACGCCGACAACTTTACAAGCTCCGTGAGTACCACAATTGACAGCGCAATCTGAAATGTAATGTTGATGACGGTTTAGACTAAAATGTAAAACTAATTCACATCTGGAAACATTACTTCCATTTGGCAAAAATATTTGTAAATACGAATTTTAATTTCACAAGAAACTAATAATTTCACAAGAAACTATCTCTAAAGAAATGTGTCGATCGAAACCATCCATGTGACACCGTCTTCTAGTATCGGTGTATGTGAGTGCAAATCATGTGGCACCCTGACCAATTGATACCCACCAAACAATTCAAATATCTGTGAAAATACACAAGATTTTTTTCCTGCGTGCAGAAAACACTAGGAATTCATTTATGGTTCGTGGTATATGGTTTCCGTTGATTTTGTTTTGCTTTGGTTTTTTTTTTTTTTTTTTTTTTCAAAATATATACCTCAATTCCCGACTAATGAAAATTTCTGGTTTTTGGTCAGAAAAAGTTAGAAATATATTAGAGACTATAGGTAGACTTAATCTTTTTTATTATTTTTACACATTTGTGTCCGGTGCATTTATGGTTTTACCTCAAACTAATTGCGACACAATGTTTCGCAGGAGAAATAAGTACATTGTCCCTTATGATAGACAAGATGCTAAAAATCAGAAAGAATAAAAAAAAAATGAGAAATTGATGAATTTTGTGAAATAATTTTGTGAAAATTTGGTAATTTACTCAATTTTATTGTTTTTCAAGTACGTCCATAAAAAACACTTCATTTCATAAGTAAGTTTATTCCTACAAGTTCTCACTTGGAAAGCATGATAAAATCGTTACATGACTCTTAGTTTCCGGCTGCGGTAACATGTGACGTTCAGTGAGATTAATATCGGGCTTGGCTTGCGCCTCTCACTTCAAATCCATCAAGGTGATATAGCCCTAAGATCTCCATTGTCAAATATCAATCTAGTAGGCCAGCATGATAATAATAACAACACTATGTTGACACCTTTGATAAGGGGTTATCTGTGATTGTTCTAAGTGTTCATTGTCTAGGATTGATATCCATATTGTCATAAACTCTCTGTACAAAGCATCTTGGAGATCTATGAAAAATCGATCATACCAATTATGACATACGGAGCTGAGGTGTGGGGTTTTGAAAACCTAACATGCTTTGAAAAACTTGAATTGTGGTTTTTTAAATTCTCCCTTAAAATGAAAAAAATCAACACCCAATGCTTTTGTTTATGGGGAACTAGGAATGTGCCCCATAACGGTGAGAATCAAATCCCGTTCCCTCTCGTATTGGGCTAAGCTTATCTGCATGCCAACCAATAGATTGCCTCTTATTTTGTATTATGCTATGTACTATTTATATTGTGATAATGTTTTTAATAATTCACTGATTATTGGTATACGGGATACCCTGAACTGCCTAGGTATGAGTAGTGTCTGGACCAACCAACACGTACCAAGCTTGAAAAGCTTCAATCGCACAACTTCCGGTAAGCTACGTGACATATACATCCAAGAATGGTGGGCAACAATATCGAAATCAAGCAAATTCGCATTTTATCGGATTATAAAGTCAAATTTTGAACGAGAGAATTATCTATCCCTTGATGACAATAGAGCAGTTCAAAACATTTTAGCTTTCCGCACTAGAAACCACAAACTCCCTATAGAACTCGGTGCTTGGACGAATACCGATTATTCCGACAGAATCTGCACTCTATGTAATCTCGAAATCGGCGATGAATATCACATGGTACTGACGTGTAGGGAACTTAGCGAATTAAGAATAAAACATCTAAAACCCTACTTCTATCAGAGACCAAACACTTATAAATTGGCCGCTCTATTTAACTCCCGAAATCATAAGACAGTTAAAAACTTGTCAGTATTTATTAGGAAGGTCCTTGAGATATTTAGGTCCCCCTGAGGCTTACTACCAGCAGCCTGTCGAACTTAAACAGTGTAGGTAAAGAATATCGTCCACCCCATTTCTACATGTATACCTGTAATGACCATACAGTGATTACCAAAGTGATTGACCACCTGACCGGGGCGGGATGGTGGGTTGTTTTTCGGGATTTGGTCGGGTGTGGCTTGTTGCCATTCATCGGAAAGCTATCGCCGAGAGCTTTCCGATGGATGGTGGCGGGCGTATTTCCGACTGGGTCCTGAGGGGCTGCCCATAGTTCTGCTGTGGCTGTGTGGTCGGTTTCTTTGGGCATTGCTGTATATATATACATTGTATTTATGTATACAACTCTTCTGTAATGTCTTTTTTGACGATCTGAATAAACTTAATTGAATTGAATTGAATTGTTTTGGTATAGGGTTTACAGAGCAGTTTCTTATTATTGGGTCACACTATTATGTCATGTTATTAATAAAACAACAATATTCAGGTAGTATATGTATCAAATCAACAAATTTGCAAGATAAATCATGTGGTAGATGTGAAACATTCAATGAAGGCGACAGTGTGCCTCGAAACAGCCATGTGGCTACGACTAGCTAATCAATGACACTGAGGCACAACAGGCTCTGGCTCAGTCATCTAATCCGAGGAATGTGACATCATAGATAAGCTTACCCTATAATATAAATCAAATTATTATTAATAGTAATAGTAGAAGTACTTACTGCCAGTCACAGTTACAGAACAATCAGGCCCGGCTCTTGTTGGCGGGCATGTACATATACCGGTTGTTTTATCGCATGTACCCGATCCACCATCACAGTCCGGGTCATCTCTGAAGCAATGAAAGGTCGACCACTGTGCGTCTGTGGAAAACAAATATAACTGAATTTTAAAGCACGAAATTATCATATTATTTTAATCAGCTTTAACTAATATGTTTTAAATTGACTAATTCTATTGTTTAGTTAATGCTGGACGTGGCTCATAAAAACTTCACATACATAGTGTTTGAACTTTTATTTTACAAAACATAAATTTTACACATTACCGACCACTTTATATATTTAATAAGTGTAACGTAAAGCTCTTCTGAAGACTCAAATTCAATTAGTGTATTGCTTTTTAGCACCATTTAGCAAAATAAAATCCAGGTTCCTTTAAAGATTTTCCACTTACAGATAATAAAACTGCAGAATGAGCCCATTTTATTGAGGGAAATCTTCAGATAATAAGTCAAACCTGGTCGTTTGTTAAACTTAGTATATGAATATCCAATGGGACAACTGCTCGCAAACGATACTCCAGTACAGAAAGGGATAAAACGAACGCTGAGATGTATCGTCCAGTAGTAAATATTCTCTGTAGCGACATCCAACATCTGGCCATATATCGAGGGAAATTGAGAAAGCCCGTTTAGGCCCTGAAGTTCCATGGCGGCTCTTCGGAGTTAATGAATCATATAGGGGGATAAATCATAACCGGAACGGACTAAACATCATGATCTATTTACCTCGTACCCTACTATATACCACCGATTATATGCCAACCAACGGAATCCCGTTCTTGACCGGGCGTTATGGGAATACTTATAACGATTGCACACATGCAAATACTTTATCTCAACGATGCCTGCACTAACAAACGAAATATGTTTAAGGAATTATAATACATGTAGCATAATAATATACAACGGTGATACACGGACTATTATGCAGATGAATCTAAAGTTCCATATTGTGGGACACAGTATCTGGAAGTTCAAGAATAATCTGGTAAGTGGAATGAAGAATTTATGAGATTTGTTTTAATTGAACGCATTCTTACGGCAGCGTAGAACCGCCACCCCATCTGTCTGTTACTAACTTGTTTGTAAAACTTGTTTGAACAAGTTAGCTAATTTGTTTAAACAAGTTATTACTTGTTAAACACAAGTTAGTTAATTTGTGTAAACAAGTTAGTAACTTGTTTAAACAAGTTATTTAACTTGTGTAAACAAGTTAGTATCTTGTTTAAACAAGTTAACTAACTTGTGTAAACAAGTTACTATCTTGTTTACCCGAGTTAGTGAACTTGTTGAACAAGTTATGGATCTTGAGTACTTGGATAATATCTGTCAAACATATGGCAGCTATGAAACTCAACAGTCCGTCGATGGGGTGGGTAAGATTATCACTTTATGTTCACAGCGCCACAAGCCAAACGTGTAACCCTTGTAAGGGGGTGTGTGTTTCGATATAACATATAGCCAACACGGGCAGCCCTCATGCACACGAGTCGACAATTTACTAGACCAAAACCAATCAAGAGCTTAATACGTTGATGCCACCGCAAGGGTGGTGGCCATCTTTGGTTGACTGGTTACGCTTTCGGTGTGTATGGAGAAAAATAACTTGCGTTGGGCCAACATAGTCTCCTTTGGACGAAATCACACAAAGGGAAGGGGTTGAGAAATGACATGGTTTCCCCATTGCCCCACACAGTCCAGAGCCAATCTTGGGTGGAAGGTGGCTTTTCGGGGCGCATATATACAATGACCCCTCCCCTTATTAGACCGGAATCGCATATTTTTCCTAGAAATTGCATATTAGCCCTGTTCAGGTGACTATCTTGGATAGCCGTCGAGATGCCGTGGTATGGCTCCAGTTATCGTGTCAGCCATCTTACAAAACCCAGCCAACAATTTACATAAGTCGACCCTATGGTCGATGTTCGGCTACACAATGTGTTGTATGGTGGCTCGGTCCCTTTCCTTTGGCGTTTTCGGCCAAAGGAGACTATATGTTGGTCCACGAAAATATATTTTTCCTGATATGAACGAAAGCCTAACCATGCAGCCACCTAAAGATGACTACACTACCTTGCGAGTCAGGGCATCAACGTCTCAGCCTCTAAATTTATTTTGGTTCAGTAAATTGCCGGCTCGTGTGCGGGGCTGGCAATATGTTATATGAAAACACACACCCCCGTATATGGAGCCTGATGGTTCATGGGTTGTCCACCATGACACCACTTGTATATGGTGAAACTGGTATATATATACCCAATAGAGATTAAATTGAAAATCAGACACCTCTCATACTGGGGAAGAATCATGAACAATAAATATGTTCAATCAATTGTTTAGTTAGTGTTTAACGTCGTTGTAGTGGCAAAGCCATATCACGGCGACTCCAAGGAAATATCCGCATGTAGTTTTCCGTTATATATATTCTGACATTTGAACATGCCCATATGACGATCATACATTAAAATGTTCCCTGTTAGTGAAAGCATGGGTTTTGTATTTCTTGAGAGTTGACTATCCCTATTCAATTGATGATTATTCGGCATGTATTCTCAAAATAGCCACTCACACTATTCTTTATCGTATAGATGTGTTGATCAAATTGAACAGAATATCTTCCCATGTAAAGTTGAAATCTGACTCCGGATATACACAAGTATTCTCAAAACTATCAGAGGAACTTATGTCATGAATCTATACTCTGGCTATACGTGCACTTCGCAGATATCATATTATATATATTCTCAACCAGTTCAAAAACCTGGGAACATTTTGATGTTCTGACGGGGAAGTTTATGACATTGAAAAACAATGTAGGTAGTATATCTATTAGTTATTTAGTGTAAACATATTTTTATTCCCAATTCCAAACAAATATCATAATATACAGATGACACATATATGCATATGTTAGTTATTTCAGAGCTGGTGATGATCCAATAGCTCAAGATGGAATGATTTAGGTGACTTTGATTAACCGATTTATCTTTGCGTCGCTTTCAAACGTGAAATTCCTCCCTGGTCCACCCCATACTGTGAAACAGATAATTGAGGAACAATTTGTATTATCAAAGAAATGTTAGAAAAATCAATGTCACGTCAGATTATACCAAAAAAGTTTCCAGGTTTTGAACTGGTGGAATATGATTTATACGGGTGTGTAACCAGTGTAATGATTCGTGACATAGACTGTATTTATATATACTCACATGTCCCCACGAACAGAATCGTGGAAATCCCCAGTATCACCAGCTTCCCGTCCATGATCTAAAGGTGTAAAAAATTGTAGTTTGGTTAACCCTTTACAAAATACTCATTGACGAGTAGTTTCCATAGTAAATGTTCAGATAATAATAAGTTCCATTTTATCATCTTAACATATCCCACTAAAGATTCAGAATCCTTCTGCACTTGTATTATCTGTTGTCTACTTATATTTCCTGAAAATTCCTCCAGATGGATACTACACACTAAATCCAAAGTCGTTAATATTGGGTAGCTAAATTTTTTTCCCTACTTTCCTAGTCTTTTTAGCTCCCTTTCCTAGTCATTTTAGCTACCTGGAGCTGGTATTTTTAATACTGATTACGTAGCAAAGAATATATACATAGGTAGTTAAATGGACGAACATGACATTAGGAACTTATTTCCTATTCCTTATTTTCAAAAATGTGGCTTTCGGCCGATTTGATGGTATGGGTGGGAGGCCGGCCCCAAATACCACCAAGAAACACCCCGACCCCCACCCATCACACCGGGGGGGTGCCACCCCGAGGGATGATAATTGGGTATGGACCATTTTCGAGAACGGTAAGGATTTCGACCGAGTTGACGGCATGGGTGGGTGGCCGAACCCAAATACCACCTAGAAACACCCCACCCATCACCCCGGAGGGGGTGTTGCCACCCCGAGGGGTGAAAATGGGGTATGGACCATTTTCGAGAACGGTAAGGATTTCGACCGATTTGACGGCATGGGTGGGTGGCCGGCCCCATGTACCACCTAGAAACACCCCGACCCCCACCATCACCCCGGGGTGCCACCAGAGGGGGTGAAAATGGGGATATGGACAATTTTCGAGAACGGTAAGGATTTCGACCGAGTTGATGGCATGGGTGGGTGGCCGCCCCCAAATACCACCTAGAAACACCCCGATCCCAACCCATGACCCCCGGGGGTGCCACACCGAGGGGGTGAAAATGGGGTATGGACAATTTTCTAGAACGGTAAGGATTTCGACCGATTTGACGGCATGGGTGGATGGCCGGCCCCAAATAGCACATAAAAACACCCCGACCTTTACCAATCACCCCGGGGGGTGCCACCCCGAGGGGGTGAAAATGGGGTATGGATCGTTGTTTAAACTCTGTTTGAAAATATTCCAAACTTTAACGGCGGACTTTTCTCGATAACTGTGTCCAGTCACTCCAGTGGAAATAGCAACCACGTCTCTCTGCCTCTGGCAGTACGGTACGAAACGACCAGATGGTACGAAACGTCCAGGTACGAAACGTCCTGTACCCGCCCGGACCACGCGGTCGGAACTTCCTCTGTTGAGTTTAGATGATTAAAATAGGACATTGCATTCGTTCCCATGGTAAGTTTCTTTTGTACTATCGTATGCACACATAGGAATGAGGTTTTTATAGGAAATATGACATTTCACGTCCAATTATGAAGCGATCATGGGTGATACATGTACCTCGAATATTGGAAAGGTAGCTTTCAGGCCTAAAAATAATAGTAAAGACTAAAGTGTCAGTGGTCTTTTTTATTAGTAATGATTAATGTGAGAAGAAAATTTTTGTGTCCAACACAGTCACTGTACATAAACCGTTCTTGGTAAACAACGGATCGATATACATGTATAATGGCCCGATCGGGCTAAAAGTTAAAACAGTCAATTGGTGAATGTTCAGACGACCACGATTCAATCGTAAGTGGAAAAATTTCCATTATCGATAAAGGAAGTAACCGGTAGTTGAATTGCGCATGCTCATGACAATGTTGCAAGCCAAAAATAATATCAAGCACTGTTTTATTTTAGATGCGAAATCGTGGCATATCCTTGGCTACTTCCACTTATTGTGGCATAATCGCCGTCGTACATGTATGTACGTAAAATCATAGCTGGATATGATTGTAGGGTAGTCAATCACATGCTTTACGAGCAACTTGCGATATCATGTACGACAACATCACAATCGTTAGATCCATTGGAACTTACTATCAAGGCTTACGCCTTGTAAGTTCCAACATTAGCCCTAAACGCTATAGGCGAGTAGATTTTCAATAAAAGTAACAATTATGACCAACGCACATGTATTTATCAACTAAATAATAATACAAGTATGAAACCACCCACTCACCAATGTGTCATTTATCCTTAAAATGACAAATAATAGAACGTAAACACTGGCAGACATGTCTACCATAACATGTGACCGCAACATGTCATTACACACGTTCATGAATCCCGTGGAATATCCGAACAATCCACAATTATGTCGAGTTTAACTACACCCTGCGCATGCGTGACCTTTGTACTACTTACCTTACTAGGGGGAACTCACATGGTTTCGGTCACATGTGACGTGACGTGTTGTCATGTGATATTTAGGACCTCCTACTTTCCTTGCTTCGGCCATTTTCAACATGTGTTTTCTCGATTGGACTTTTGGATTAAATAATTACGGAATTATACACACTTTCGTGTAGGTGTCAGAGTTAATATAGATTGCAATATTGTTAACATTAATGACTGTGTTAGTTGATTATTAAAATTAAGTGTATTTAAAAAAATTAGCTACTCGCCCATGCTGAAGCGGCAGGGCGGTTCGACCTGGATGGCCATTAGCCATATTACTAGGTCGGAGTCTGACTACACAATCGTGTGAACAAACTATCCATGATCTCGTCTGGCCCGATTCCTCCAGTTACGATTGTATCGTGATCGTCCGAGCGTTCACTTAGTTGTTGACTATGTAGCCGAATTATCAGACAGCTGATTAATGTCACCCAGTTCAATCTGTCTTTTTGGCACATCTGTATCTGTATGTGGTTTCAGTGCAGGATCCTGTCGGATGTATTAGCACACGGGATGAGACTATGACGTGGTGTTTGATGTTGTTTCGTCCTCTGATGGAAGTAGAGAGCGCATAGAATCCTCTTCAAGATGGTTTCAATCAAGAATAGTCCGTGGAAAGTAGGAATTTCGGTATTCTGCACGATCGGCCTTAATAATTTCATATGGTTTAGAGTTTATACAGTCTAGGCTTTGAACAAAGTTATTTGCAGTGAAGCCGTCGAATATTTTGGCCTTGATTTTTCTCCCACTTTGATGTTTAGGTTTCAAGAGTCCTTTGGTGTTGATAACTGGGACCAGTCCATCCACTATCTTGCCAAACAATTGCACTGTTTGGTCTGTCCTCCTGCCTTCCATGGTCTGCAGCATGATATGTTTCCGCATGTTTGTTACAGCTACTTCTTCTCTAGATGTATAATCACCGGTGATAAACCTTACTGCCCTCCTCTGTATCATCTCCAAATTTTCAATGTCTCTCTGCAGATGAGGGTCCCATACGACTGCTGCATACTCTAGTTTGGTGCGCACTAGTGTCTCATGCGCGATTTGTTTGCTCTTTCCTGGTGCTCTTCTCAGGTTCCGGCGAATAAATCCTAGAGTGCTATTTGCCTTGCTTACTGTTTTCCCGATGTGAGGTGACCAATGCATGTCGTTGGATAATGTGACGCCAAGATATGGGCTTTCCTGAATCCATGATTTAGTTTTGATAGGATGTCATGGTCTTCCAGATGGTTTATGATGTGGCGGCATATTATGTGTTCTAATATCTTGCAACACACATATGTAAGCGAGACCGGTCTGTAATTTTCGACTTGGTGCACGTCCCCTTTCTTGTATATTGGTGCGATGTTTGCACTGAGCCAGTCGTCTGGTAGAATCCCTGTTGCAATGGATTTCTGGAATATGGTGGTAAGTCCTGGTGCAATTTCGTGTGCACATGTTTTCAGCACGATGTTTGGGATACCACCAGGTCCGGGAGCTTTCCCTCGCTTTACGTCCTTCAGCAGTTTGGTTACACCGTCTACTATTATGTCCAGTTGTTCTATGCTTTCGGTGTCCTTGTTCAGTGGTGGTATACTCTCATCAGGGTTTTCTCTGGTGAATACTGATTTGAACTGCTGTACCAGAATGTCGGCCTTTCCCACACTGTCATCCACTAACTTCCCCTTGTTCTTTAAGGGTGCAGTGCCGATGTTGCCCTTGTTTTTAGTCTTCACGTAAGACCAGAATGGTTTGGTGCTTTTCTTCTCCATTCCATTGATCATGATCTTGTTCAAGTGATCCCATTCTGCCTGCCGAAAAGCTCTCCTAGCTGTTTTTTTTTAATTTTCTATATTTCTCCCACTTGTTCTTATCTTTGGATTTCTTCGCTTTCTTGTATAGGCGGCACTTTTTCTTTAGTATGTTCTTCAGTTTCTTGTTCATCCACGGGACTTGGTTTTGTTGTCTTGTTGGTATGCTGGGGACATTTTCATGGATGGATTTCATGATGCCGTTTTTAAAGTCCTCCCATAGGCTGTTTGTATCTACTTCAGGGTTTTCTGCTAGGGTATTTATTTCCTTGCTCAAGTTTGTTATGTCTTCAGCTATCGTGGACCACTTCGCCTTTTTGAAAGCGTATGCTTTGCGCTTGATTTGTTTTTTGGTATACGGTTTAGTTGTGCAATCCGTTACTACGATGTCATGGTCTGATATACCTGGTGTTGTGCTTGTTGCCTTGATCAAATCGGGGTTGTTTGTCAGTACGAGGTCAATGACATTTTTCTTCTCTGGTTGGATTTCTCTGTACCTGCTTCAGTCCATGTTCAATACATATATCAATCAGTGTTCTCTGGACATCTGCGTCAGCTGCTCCTGATTTCACTACCAAGTTGTCCCAATTTATGTCCGGGCAGTTGAAGTCGCCTGAGATAATGATGTCCTTGTGATGTTTTACGTTGAGAGTGCGCAGCGATTTATTGAGTTCCGTCAGGTGTTTTACGTCTCGGTGTGGCATGTAAAAGGATGCAAGATAGAGGTCTTTCTTGGCTGTGGTTTTTATCTTTGCCCACTCAACTTCACAGTCTGTAACAAGGTCCGAAAGTTCAACTGTTGGTATTGAATCCTGTGTACAGATGAAGACGCCTCCCCCTTTAGTGCTTCTGTCGTTTCTGAGCACATTAAGATTTGGTGGGAAAATCTCTGAGGATTTAATAGCATCAGCAGAAGTGGGTCTACCTGGTTTCACTCCTCTCAGCCACGATTCCGTGCCTATGATGATATCTGGCTTGATGTAGTTTATTGCAGCTGAGAATTCTGATCTGTTTTGTTGTACGCTTCTACAATTTGTTGTCATTATCCTCATATTGTGTTTGTCGGGGAGTTCATATATTTGGTTGGACGAGCTGGTGCGTTCACTCGATGATATTTGAATTCCTTTCCTCGTAGCTGTAGCAGTGGTCGTCTGATGTGGCGATGAAGCAGCTGGGCTGCTGGTTCTCGGTGGGTTAAAAACAGAGTTGTTTAGGCTATTGAGACTTATATTCATTGAGTCAGGGTAAAAATAGTCGCGTGAGGTTTCCAGTTCATAACTCCTGTAGGTGAAGCTGTCTATACTGACATTGTCGCATTTGCAACAGTACCATTGTATACTTGGGTTTGCCAGTTTTTCATATTCTGCTGTTGACATCTCCATGCAGGATTTATGGTACCAAATATCGCACTCTTCGCAGCAAACGACACCTCTTACCCAGGTGACATCATCTTGGCAGAAGCCGCATGGGTAAATGCTGGCTTGTCTTTTCCTCGGACCGGGGTTTAGTGAGACATCACCCCCTAGTATGATCATTAATCTGAGTGCTGATCGTTGTCTTCGGCTTGTGTGCATAGGCTTGGTGTTCAAAGTTGATGGTCTGATCCGAAGGCCTTTCATGATCAATGTGTAGGTTGGTATGGCCCGGTTGATTATTAGGAAACTGTTTCCTTTACTGTGGCAATTGTTCAGCATCACTCGAGACAGCATCATTAAGAGTATGATGGTTGCACTTGAGTTGAGTATTTGTTTTGTGTTGTGGCATCTCCTTTTGGCAGCCTGTACTCTGTTAGGTGTTTTAGCAGAACCTTGGGGAGCGTGGAAGCGCCCACACTCCCTAGGCTTGTTGTGACATCTCCTTTTGGCAGCCTGTACTTTGTTAGGTGTTTTAGCAGAACCTTGAGGAGCGTGGAAGCGCCCACACTCCCTAGGCACATCAGCATAGCGTGGAAGCGCCCACACTTTCTGGGGTGGATGTGGGACAGAGCTCTTGTCAACCCACATCTCTGTAAAGCCCCTACCAGCAGTCATCTCTTACCTGGTTTCTTATCTTCCTCAGCCAAACTTTACTCAATGTCGTGTTTGGGTGGATTCCATCTCTGTATAGTCCAAATGAGTACGCTGGGTGATGTTTTTGTTTCTTTGCAACCATAGTATTTTTGCTCAGGTCGACAGAGAATTTCAGCGAATGTCTGTGATAGAGGTCGTTTATTTCCCGCACACTGTTGCTGATGGGTTTGTCAAGTCTTTAATAACATGTTATACATTAGATGATGCCATGAATCTCTACTAATGCTAACGCCCTTAGAGATCATACACCATCAGTTCAAAACCCGGGAACTTTTTTGACAGGGAACCGTATAAAGTTGAAAAAATAACGCGGGGAATGTACTTCTTTGTTCATACCTGTTGCTTAATGATTTATTCATCGGTACGTGAAGTTCCCAGCTCGAGACTTTTGAGACCCGATTCCGCGATAAATATTTATTTTATTCCCTGTAGCCAAATTCAGGCGGCCGTAAGCGGCCGCACGCTGAAGCAATTTTGTATATTCAAACACATTTGCTTTGTTTTTATTCACGAATAAATGTCAGTGTGATTGTAAAACAATTACAGTGATGTGAAACACTCTGGTAGGCTGATCAAATATAGAATGGAGAATAATTTTGAGGCAAAAGAAACAAATATACGTACCCTATTTTAAACCCCCTACCCTAAACTTTTTTCCCATGGTTTTCAAGTAAAACTATTTAATTTTTTCTCAAATTTTTTTATAAAACACAAAAACACATTTAATTAGCTCATAATAGGTTGATTTCTTCTAAATGTATTGGGTAATGTTAAAATTTATACAAAAATAATCAAAAGTAGTTTTATGTCAATCTTGCAGAGTAAAATACGAACATGAAACGTCATCAGAAAATGTCAACAACAAAAAATTAATTTTAAAAATCAGGGTTGGTCGATTTAAATCAAGTGATTTAAATCAATGATTTTTTCAAAAAAAATCATTGATTTAAATCAAAAAATTTGAAATGATGGCAAAAAGTCATGAATTGCAATATCTAATAAGGTTTTTGTAAACTATAACATAGCATGCTTAAACAATATACAAAATTGGATAAAGAGATATGAAATTGTACAGTAATTGTCAGCCCAAAAGAAACTACATGCATGCTGCAGTGTACGTTGATTACTGCTCCAGCAACGGTCTGTACAGCTTAACATTGTTAGTATTATTTGTAACAACACTCAGATTCAGCACTCCTCATTACACTGTTGATTACCCCTTCCTTTTCTGATTACCATACATGTAAAAGCTAAGTGTATGCATAAAGTACATGGTCGCTATATCTGTACTGCCATGATATTTGAGTTTGATAGGTATACAAAAAATAATAATATAATAATAGAATGCTGATTAATCCAGCATTGGATATAATAGGCAACACCTTTTAGAATCTTAGTTTTTCAAACACATTGCACAATTACATATTTTCATAACAGTTTATAAAAAAATCAAAAAAACCCAAACCAGACATTTAATTTTCTTTGGCCTGATCAAAGTAGTTATTTTTACAAATATTATATCCAAATTGACAGCAATCACTGTCATTCAAAAGTACATATCATTTAAATGCAGTGTCTATCAATGGGGAAATCATTTTCATTAGTTTATCGCTGATAAAATAGATGTATCCTGATTCAAGAAGTAAATATATATTTACAATGGCGCGTAGTTCAAAAGATGTTTTCTATGTCCAGAGTGGTACGCTTTTTGGTAGAATACTACATTCCTCCAGTTGGCATTGTGCATGAAAACTAACTTATCAGTTTCGCGCACCTGGAAAAAGTCCATATAAGGCCAAACAAAAATGTGTGTTAGTTTGGGTTTCCCGACCGACCATATTCTTTTTTGCGACCCCTAAACATTTTTCCGCCCCCGTCGTCAAAAAGAAAAAATATCGTACAAGTACGAATTACGGAAGTATGTTACTGGTACGAATTATCGTAAGTGCACGCATCCACTGTTATCGGAGTGCATATCGAACACACGCAATATAAAATGTCTATTTTTTATGCACTTGCATTCAACGACATGCTTAGTTTCTTTGGTAACGCAAACACAATCACTGTAAAATTCTAGACTAATTTCTTCTTGTCTTTGGCCTTCAGATGCAAAATTCGGATCGTGGAACAGAATTTACCAAACACCGTAAACGTGGTATTTTGTATTTTGCTCGGTTCAGTTTCTCGGTGTTGTCTCAAAACTGTTTAAAACCGACACCGTTACAACTCTAATATCCAGATCTTCATTGTACAATGTATATAGAATCTGCTCAATTATTATTGGAAGACAAAAACAATGGATTTTAGTACAATTTATCCAGATCTTCATTGTATATAGAATCTGAACGATTATTAAAGTGATGTGAAACACTCCGGTTGGGTGATCAAATAGAAATAGAGAATAATCTTGCTCAAAGTACCATAGTTATTTTTTACGAATATTAATCCAAATTGACAACACACATCGTCATTCTGATATTTTAACTCAATGCAATGACTCTCGATGGAGAAATCATTTGTATGTTTTTATTGTCGATAGTTGCGTCCCGAATCGAGATGTAAATATTTACAGTTGATCGTAGTTCAGACGATATTTTCTATGAAGTGGTATCGTCGATTTCTTTCAAATTTAGTAGAAAGTTAGCAGAATGGTACCTTTCCCAGGTTGGCGTAATGCCTGAGTATACTAACTGGTCACTTCACGCACCCAAACAAGTCCATAATATGTCTTTAATGGAAGACAAAAACAATTGATTTTAGTACGATTGAGGTTGAATATATATTCTATTTTTTTCTCCCTTTCACGGGGGGGGGGGGGGGGATTTCCGGCACGTATGCCGGGGTGGGTGAGTGGTCAAAGCCACCAACAAGCAATTTTTTCCGCATCGTGTTGTATTTTGTTGCAAATTTTGAAATCCAAGATGGCCGCTGGCAGCCATGTTTTTTTGGCCGAATGACCTCAAAATGACTCATTCCTATTTACTAGTACATGTCCATGTTAACATCCATGATAAATAGTATGCACAGAAATTCATATACAGCTGTTTACAGTGAACTTCCCGCCACAAATCTCTGTTTTAGTGTTAAAAGGGGGGTGGGTGTCAAAAAATGGTCGGAAAAAACTGCCGAAAACGGAAAAAAATTTGGCAGTGGGGGTGGGTGGGTATAAAAAATTATCGAAAGGGAAAAAATGCCATACGTGCCTGAATTTTTTTTCCGACCCCCCCCCCCCCTGCCTTTCATAGATATCATGTACTAAAACTACTCAAATACTAGATATGGGTTGATATCTCAAAAGTGCATTCTGGCTGAATAAAAAACTAATTTTGAAACATGAATACGGAAGGAAGTTCAATACTTATCATTATACATGATTTGCAGGTACTGGAAACGTGCAACAGTGCTAAAATGACATAAAAACATATGCTACTGTTAGTCTAAAAATAAAAATTTCCTCCTAATGGGCACTTGTAATTTCTGGTTCGAAAATCAAGCAATGAGAACAAAATACTACCCCCCCCCCCCCCAAACCACCCTGTTGCCACGTCCCTGGTACTGGGGCAAATTGGGTGCAATTGTCAGGTGGACAAATTATTGTACGTCTGCAAGTACATTTCAAGAATGCCTGGACAAACATACATGTATATGATATCTCTGATTAATCGTTAATCATAAATTTTTCGCATTCAGAAAAGTTTACAATATGACCATTAGCGTGATCGATGAGAAATGCACTGCACTCTTAGTGTTACATGGTTGCGAGGTACATGTATATGGTACAAGTCTGCGAGTTACATCACAGGAGCTTGGAATTTGGTCAAAACCCCTCTTTTATTGGCAGAACCACCACCCGGGACCATAGGTCACGGAAGGAACGAAACAAAACATTTATGCCACCCATTTTGAACTCAACTGTATTCCTACAAAAAATATATTTTTACTAAAAACTGTTGGTAACTCTTACACATTAGATGCCAATCTACAACATTCCATAGGTATATTTGTCCAGTTCTTCGAAAACCTCATTTTATTTCGGTAATATACCAACGAACACAAATTTGCATATTCTCCATCACCTGTTTTAGAATCGGAATGACAAACGGCACAAAACCATTTTTCCGGAATAACGAAGTCCGAACGAAATAAAATCGAAACCTAAATTTAAAGCCGGCGAAATTCAAAAATATTTGAAAGTGCGTGCGGTTTTCGAACCTAGGCGCCAGGAAACTTAAATCAGTTTATGTTTGCGTCATACTATTCGCGTTTTTGAAGATCTAATCCTGATGTTTTGTGCATTTTCCTGAAAATTTCTGTATTTTTCTGTGTCTGCTGTTATCATCTCATGAAAATGACGACTACCCAAGAAAATATTCTTCATTTGACTGAATGGTAATTAGTACAAATATTTTACATATAATTTATTTCTATTCATGGCACGACCATGTGGTATTGTTTTCTTCTTCTTGTTTTATGTTCGTTCTGTACCGGTAGGCCTATGTACTACTTGACTTTGTAATGCTACTGGTTGCAATGATTGGTCATGAGGGGACCAAAACTCTCTAGCTCTCTCTCTCTCTCTCTCTCTCTCTCTCTCTCTCTCTCATAGGAGCTTGTGTCGCGCTCCGTTGTATACGCCTAAAATATCCATCATATAATAGTAATAGTAATCAACCCACTGATTACTGGTCGAATATCACGAAGTAGAAGAAAAAGAAGATATATAGATTCACGGGTAGGCCTGGTATATATGCCTATGCATGAAGCGATTCCTTTGTGCGTTTTTGTGCAGATTCGTTGCCAGAATATCTTAATTATTTCCACATAAAATGCTGTTTTTTACTAGTTCTGACGAACAAATATATGTCTTAGTTGATGAGAGAAGACATTTTTCTTGAGTTAGGTAACGATATTGGCCATGCATATATAGAACGAGTGTTTAGTTTCGCGAAATTCAAAATTGTCAATGTAGGCTACAAAAAGTCGCCATTAATATGCCAAATACAGTAACAAAATGTAATAAGATTGTCACAAGGCTCCGCGATCCGATCACATTCGTAGCCAGGTTTTTTAATCGATCACAAATGTAGCCAGCTTTTCTATGGCGATCACATTTGTAGCCAGCTTTTCATATTCAGGCGAGCCTCAATGAACAAGATCAGGTTAATCTAATTTTTCTGAGTTGATGGATGAACAACTTGAATTTTGTTTTGATATTAGTTCATCTAATAACCTGATGTTTCGGATCAATGTCGTTGGAATGCTCGAATTATATTCCAATATAAGTTGATAAACGAAGTCAGTTTTGGAGCATGACGTCGACATTTTAGTCACGAACGTGATGACGTCATATTTCGAGCAATATAAACCACGAATTAGAAAAGCTGACTACGAATGTGATCGCCGGTGAAATAAGCTGGCTACACTGGCTACGAATGTGACCGGAGCCTTGTGACAATGACCCCTTCGGCGTAACTTTCATGTTCGATGAAACGAGTGGCTGAAATCCGACGGCGGCCATGTTTCTATGACTAATTACACGACGATCGCACCATTGTTACAGTCCCTAGCAATGATTCGTTCTCATTTTGATACCAATGTCATGACCCATGAATAATTTCACGATGATCGGTGCATCGACATAGGCCTAGGCTCTAGGCAGTGCTATTGATTTAATTATATATGCAGTGTTGTCGCTGAAATCCGACGGCGGCCATGTTTCTTTGAGAATTCACACCAAAATGACTCGTTCCCATCTACATGTCAATGTCAACCTCCGTGACAAATTTAATTATGATCGGACCAACACTGCGACCTCTTGCCCGTGCTAAATGATGCAATTTTGTAATCCAAGATGGCTGTTGGCGGCCATGTTTTTTTTCATGCAAATAAGCCCAAAATGACTCGGTGTCTTCTATATATCAATGTCATGATCGATGAAAAAATTCGTAATGATAGGTGCATCAACACAGGCTCTAGGCTGTGTTATTGATTCAGATTTATATAGTATTATCACTGAAATCGAAGATGGCCGATGGCGGCCATGTTTCTTGGAGGATTCACACCAAAATGACTCGTTCCCATCTACATGTCAATGTAAACCTCCATGACAAATTTAATGATGATCAGATAAACACTGCTTCTTCTAGCCCATGCTAAAGGATGCAATTTTTAAATCCAAGATGGCTACCAGCGGCCATGTTTTATGCAAATGAGCCCAAATGATTCGTTCCCATCTAGGCGCCAATGTCATCATCCATCAAAAAGTTCATGATGATCAGTGCATCGGTACGGTCATGTAATAAACATGTAATCAGCAGCTGTGTTCGAAATTATAAACGGTACATTTATGCTATCCGTCTCCGGATCATAGTTTTAAAGTTTCCGCATATTTCGGTACTAGTTCCGCTACTTCGATTCTGAAACAGGTGATGGAGAATATGCAAATTTGTATTCGTTGGTGAATTTACAATACATTACCGAAATAAAGTGAGGTTTTCGAAGAACTGGAAAAATATACCTATGGAATGTTGTAGATTGGCATCTAAGGTGTAAGAGGTACCAACAGTTTTTAGTGAAAATATATTTTTTGTAGGAATACAGTTGAGTTCAAAATGGGTGGCAACAATTTGTTGTTTCATTCCTTCCGTGACCTATGGTGGTGGTGGTGGTGGTTCCGCCAATAAAAGAGGGGTTTTTACCAAATTCCAAGCTCCTGTGGTTACATGTATGCTAAAAAAAAATCTATATCAGATTTATGGAGGCACGTACTCAGCACTAGGATGATTTTTCATTGCTTCACATGTGCTTGCTTTGAAAGTGAGCTAGAACAAATATTTTGAATTTTGGAAAATTCCCAGGCCCTCCTTATAAGCTAATATAACATGTGAGATCTAAAACCCTAATGTAAACCATGAATGAAATATGTCCACCTACATGTGCTAGTACCTCCTCATAATCCTTGAAATTCTACAAATTTGTTGAAAAATACTAGCGATATAACAAGATACACCAATGCATTCATATGTTTTTGCACATAAAACCATGATAGATTTGAAACTTTCAATTTGAATCTATAAATGCATTGGTGTATCTTGTTATATCGCTAGTATTTTTCAACAAATAAAATAGGTCTATCAGAATAGTTCACTATCTAAGGCGTTGTGTAATTACGGTGTCACATTGCAAGTTATGTGACAAGCTCTGAGCAGCACAGTAAAGACATCAAATCATTTTCTTGACCACATATCTACTACAAACATATTTGTCATTGATCCCTAATGGAGTTTCGCAAATGTAAGAGCATGCATTGGCACAGGGTTTTCGCAAAATTTCAAGAAGCTCCAGTCATAGAAGGGTTTTAAATAATTAAGACAGTTGTATACATTTAACGGACATGGCTCATTCGAACCCTAAATTTACTAGTATGTTTACGTAATTCGAGAAAAGGGGTCTCAAAACATATATGCAAACCAGCGTCCCTATCATTTTCGGTACGCGATAATGTGTTTCCATTGGATCTTATTTGTCCATGCGAGAATAATAGCCTCTGTTGACATGGATGTAACAATAGAACAGTTTTCCAGTTTGTTACACAATGTCAACATGAATTTTAGTCATTTACATTGATTCTTGGAAAACATTGATTTTTCTCAAATATACTCTAATCGCAATTTAGTAGTCAATAATTTTCAGTTGACTGTCGATGAACTGCAGTTAGTTAAATTCCGTAGTTTTTTTTAAATGTACTCAATCCAATCAAACAGTACCCATACCATCAAGATACAACATTTCTTCAAAATATGCTTTAGTTATCAGAATCGATGTATTGCAATAAAATAATGCTAATCACTGTCAACTATGGTATCAAATTACTCAAAACTTGTTGTTTACCAACATTTTTTCAACAAAATATGGTAGTATCATCACTAAAGTATATCAAAATTTGATCGTATTACCACTTGACTTTAGAGTTATCCATTTTCTTCCGCAATTTGTCCGAGAACCTCAGTTTGACCACGTGTTTCTGGGCCACATATTATACATCTCGAGAAATAACAAACTTCAAAAATTTATATCTGATCACTCTGAGCTTTGATGGGTGGGTTCCTCGACTCAAATCAAATATTTTTTGCCCCAGAAACAAAAGAAATAGTAATATAGGAGTGTCTGGTCGGATTGAGTGCCTCCTACCCAGGTGGTGAAAAATAAAAGATATGAAAAATTGATATCTGATAACTAATTTAGGACCGAAATGAAAATTGGGAAAATATGGTTCTACTTCTAATAAAAGGGAACGATATTGAAAACTGTCACTCAAATTTAAAAAATTTTATTTCACCATCAGTTTAATTAAAACCACCTGCCTCTGAGGTACAAGATGAAATGTGGGAAAATGGCAAACATGGTAAGACCTCCAGGCTATAACACACCTGTTACCCCCATTTGATATTGGAATAGTTAGAAAATAGACATGAAAAATAACACCAAGAACAGTGTCTTCACCATCGGTTATAGTAGTAGAATCAGGGTAGTATAGGATTAAATTTGTTTTCAATTATTTTTCCTCAATATGTGTCTACAGTATATTGTTTACACGCCGTTCACTCAACACAACATTCAAATTATACAGCATTGCGGAACACAAAGCTCATATCTTATACTTTCATATCATATCTAATTTTTCTGTGTGTTGAACAAAATTCTTTAAAACATTTAATCCAAGTAGATAATTAACACAGTTCCAATGCTACGTGCATGTGCATACTCTCCCCATCTTTCTATTGTTTACAGTTGATTTCAACATATAAACGCGCAGTGGACGGATCTACGTAAATTGTGAAAAACTATGTGGATATATACTTAGGCCAATGAAAAAAGATACTACATGTTTCCGCACGTCGACCGACCCTAAAAATAACCTCAGACCAGGGGGGGTCTGGAAAAATATTGCACATATAGGGCCAAAAAAGTTTTTTTCCGACCCCGAAAAAACCATCAACCCATTTGTGCAAAATAAATCCTCAAAATTATGGGGGCCCACCCCCCTTTCTCATGTTTTTTTTAGCCGTTCATCAATAACTGTGTTAACTGCCTTTCAATCCCATTCCACTATCCTTTTTTGGTGCAAACTCTTGCTGTGTACCATTAAGACTCAAGCAATAACATGCTTAATTGGTAAACACATATCAGAAAAACAAACTGTATTTCCAGGTGTTTCCTGTATCTAACAACAATGATAAAGCATGTAGGTACATTATAATGTCACAAATAGTCCTAGACCCCATTATACAGTAATGCCCTAAGTAATCAACTTCTTAACCAAAGCAGAATTATGGGTAACGTTTCAGGATTTAGTCGGAAATATGGCTTGTTGCCATTCATCGGAAAGCTCTCGCCGTGAGCTTTCCGATGAATGGCAACAAGCCATATTTCCGACTAAATCCTGAAAAGTTACCCATAATTCTGCTGGTTATTTAAAGAGGTCGATTACTTTAATAGGGCATTACTGTAGCCTTAATATATCGAGTGTGTTGTGTCTGACAGAACACTGGCCAGTGTAAATAGTGGTAAACATGTCAGGGGTTCCACAATTATTTGTACATGACCAAAGAACTCTTCAGTCTTATTCACCGAGGTGGGGTGATGGAGGGGAATTGTTTTTGGTTAGGTATACACAGAGATATATGGTTATTATATCCCCCGGACACATGGTGTGTACCTCCAATATCTGTACAGTATTGTATACATGTGTATGCACATGTTGTGTATGTTTCAAGTTTTTCTGTATTTACACATATATGTGTAAACACTTGAACAGATATGTGTATCGAGTAACATGCAGACATGCGCACTGATAAAACTCTACACGTTGTCTCATGGAATCCATATTTGTTTGTTGGTGTTGATCACAGTTTCGACTCCAATAAGGACCAAGACCACTGAATTTGAGCCGTTTACAAGAAGAATATTTTTAGTAAAGGTGAGAATATTTATGCAAACATACGAAGAACGTAATTAGATACTTCGTACAGAATGTTGATTGAAGGTAAATTCGACGAAACAGTAATGCGTTAGTCCTGGAATTTACACTCGACTCATCATCAATTGGTAATGTTATGTTATACTAGTAGTTGGAACTAATAACTATATATCCAAATTTCCAAAGTTATTTAGTCTAGTATGGAAGCCGGAATCCGGTAAAGGTGTCGAACAAATGTGTCCGGAAATTACCTTTCCCTGCGACCGGAAACCTTGACCTTTCTATTTCTGCCGTAAAAATGCGCACAATTTCTTGTTCGATAACACGTATACTGCACTTTCTGCAGTACTATTCCTTAAATTATATTCAGTTCTCAACAATGTGAAGTATGCCTACATATTCATTTTTCTAAATGAAAAAAACTCCCAACAGGCTGTCACTCACTGTGACTGTTCACTGGCAACCTGCACGCACATGCATTCTGAAAGTTTCACAAACTTTCAGTGAAAGTTCTGTCGAGTTCTGAACAGTGAGTGATAACTAATTAAAATACATTTATATTATTTATTAATATCTGCGATATAAGTGAACATTCAGACGACCATGATACAATCGTAACTGACAGCTGACTGACGTAAGTGGAGGAATCGTGGCCCGATGAGATCATGATTGCGATGTTGACATCATGTCACATCATGTTGTCGTACATGGTGATATCGTACATGTACTAGTACTCGTACCAGCTGGACTGTCGGACAAAACAATTGTCCATTGGCACCATGTTGTATTTGCCGTTCGGCCGCGGAGTCAAGAGTTTGTAACTGTAGCAGTTGAGCACTGCGGCCGAACGGCAAGTGAACCGCGGCCGAATGGCAAGTACACCATGGCCGAGAGGCAAATACAATGGAGCCGAATTGCATGTACAACATGGTTAGATTTCTAGTTTGTATCATCTTTTTTCAGTTTAATGAACGTACACCGTGGCAACTACATGTACACCATGGATGAATGGTAAGTACACTGCGGCCCAACTGTAGTTAGTAGGTGGAGCATCGGTGTAGTTGCATTTTGGCCGCGGTGGCAACGCTAACCATACCGCGGTTAAGTAGTGGACACTTGTTTTGTCCAGCTGAGTAGGTTGTTTGTATAGCATGTGATTGACTACCCTGCGATCTTTCCAGCCACGATTTATATGTACACACGACTGCGATTACGTCACAAGTGGATACTAGTACGACACAATTTTGAATCTAAAATCAAACAGTGCTTGATATTTTTTTTTTACTTGAGCATGCGCCGTCTAACTATCGGTTACTTCCTACGACGAAAATCCTTCCACTTATGATTGAATCGTGGTTGTCTGAAAGCTCACTAAGTAGATAATATTATTTCATTTCCAATTTCCAACAACACCTAATTTCGAATTAATGGAATATGCACAAGTAATCAAAAGCCAAAATTTGTTTTTACACATTTTATAGCTCGAACAAGTTATCACAGACCACAGTTGTTGGAAACTTGTGTCGAAACCTCGAAAAAATAAATATCTCAACCTCTACTTATAATACTGTCAATAGCAAGCCCACGGGTAGCCATTGGGCTTGGTACCCTTTGAACGAACTGCCCTTTTTACTGCAAGTGCCCGGTGGTGGTGATCGCCATTCAGGTGAACATGTCATGTGCAGCATTTGCTGAGCAGCAATTACCGAGAGGGACCTCTCTTCCAACGAACGATGTATATACGTTCCGGTGCACACAAATTCAATAAATACATATGTATAGACTGCCAACCCATGTCGGTATAAAGCTGCTATTACAGACATGCGGCTGATGCATGAGGCTAGATGGGTTTATATATATAGGCGCAACATTTCAAATCATATATATTATATAAATCACTGGGGTTGTGGCTGACGCAGTTAAGCACATTTTTAAATCGAATGGGTTTAACTGCATCAGCCACAACCTCAGTTGTCGCACGCGTCAGTTGCAGGTCTGTAAAAACAGGATGGGGTTCAACAACATATTGACAAACTAAAAGTAGCCTGACAGAATCACTGGATATAAAGACCAATGTATACAGCAAATGGGTATCGTGTAAAGTATATCATTCGAATGTCCTGCGAATATCATATCAACCTATAGCCGGCAGAGACTGGTAATGCTACAATTAACCTATGTCCATTAACCTTGGTCAAAATTTTCAACTGTTCTAAATATCGTTGAATTCCAGACATGTACATTTATATTCGGAAATTTCACACGAAACCATAGGTTGAAATCTTTTTGTAGATTGGTTATCAAACAATCTATTAGTGTGGAATAATTTGTGTTAGACCAACAGGTCAGGTCTGAAGTTTCTAAAACCTTGAGGCTACTCAATAGATGCTATAGGATTTTTCAATTTTTATGTTCAAATTTCAAATGTTCTCACACGGCCCAGTGAATTCTGTGTCACCAATCACACAAGGACGGAGTTGTATTAATAATAATAACATGCATGAGCGTTGTTTTATTAACAGCCCTTTGGAGGCTTGGACCTATTTGTGGTCCTTGACCGTCGGGACATTATTTAATGCCCTCCACAATTATTATTATACCTCCCCCTGCAAGTTGTGGGGGGTTATACTGGAAACATCTTAGCCCTCCGTCTGTCCATGACACAAATTTGTGCAGAGTTTTTCTCAGTCATTTTTAATCATTTTCCATGAAACTTGGCAGACAGCAACCACAATGAACCTGTGCACCTGTGATTATGAGGTCTGTCCAATTGTTTTTAGTTATCCCCCTTTTTGACTTAAAGGTACTCAATCGGATCAGAGGGTCCCCCATCTCAACAGATTCCAACAACACCAAAATTTTATCAAAGGTCACTTTATTTATCAGAATCGATTAATTATCCAAAAATAATGCTAACGACTGTGAACTATCGTATATAATTGCCCAAAATCTGTTGTATAGCAACATTTTGTTCAATGGAATTTAGTATCGAGAGTATGTCGGCCGGCTTTTCGGGGACCTTCTGGGACAGAATGTATTCCCGATAATGAAAAATAATAGATTTCTAAAATCGATATCTAATAAATCTGAGCTTTGATGGGTGGCTTCCTCGACTAGAATCAAATATTTTTACCCCCCCCCCCCCCCGAAGCCATTGAAATAGTAATTGAGAGGAGTTTTATCAGATTGAGTACCTTTAAGAGAATTTTCAATAGATTATACAGGGGTAATACTTTGAGCTTTTGTTCCTATAATTTTTGGTCAACAGACATTTAGTACCATGGGAAACTGCATTATTCCAACATTTTTGTTAAATTTAAAAAAAAATGGCACAGATATTTATTACCATATGGGAATCTGTGCACCTGCGATTTTAAAGTCGGTCAGAGTGCACTTGCACTTTACTTG
Organism: Siphonodentalium dalli; assembly: GCA_032622095.1. NCBI lineage: Eukaryota > Metazoa > Mollusca > Scaphopoda > Gadilida > Siphonodentaliidae > Siphonodentalium > Siphonodentalium dalli. The sequence goes on from CP136061.1 coordinate 57,262,287, forward strand.
CTACCAAAGCTCATATACAGAGAATACTCTATTTTATTTTATCTTCTTTTTTTTCTGTTTTATGCAGAACATAACTCAACATTTTAGTTGAGTCGCTATGGATGCTTGCGACAAAAATGGCAAAGATAAGTTCATCATAAGTTATTGTCGTTAAAGAGACTGTTCAGCAGACATTCTACTAGTACTTATGTTCCAATTCACAATTTTAACCGGCTCCAACTTGATTGGTTTGGTTTATTAGGGTTTATTGTCGTTCTAGCCGCTATGCCACACATGACGTTGTCAATTTTACTGGTGGAGGAAAGACCACGCAGAGGCTTGATTTCACCAATAAATCGTCCCACTGCGTGTAGAAACCACCGACCCCAGAAAGCAACTGACAAACTTGCCCAGATACACGATTCCTTCCTATGACGGGGTTCGAACCAGCTTCGTCAGCGCTGAACGGCCTGTGACGGTGTAATTCACCTGGAACTCTACCGATTCGACCACCGGGGGCCCCTGCTCAAACTTGAAAACAAATTTGACTTCTTGTCTGATATAATACAACATGTGTTGGATATTTTAGGAGGTGGGTGTGGGGAAGGGTGGCTTTATACATTTCAAGTTCAAGGTGCATCCCTCCCCAATGGAGACCCTCCATCCACGTCCCTGATGAATGTTGGTGAAGTACATATGTGATTTTATAGCCCTGGAAGTTATTGCTGTGGCCAATTTTCAGATTTCATGTGTATGTATACAATTGCAATTAAATAACTAGTCTGAGTAATAGCTTTTTCTAATGAAAACAATATTGTAATAAGTGTTTACTAATTTTTGCAGATAACCCATGATAACCTCAGCTTATCGTAAGAATGAGTGATGTGATCCTCTGAATTTGCTGCAAGACAACTTTGCCAATAATTCTGAAATTTGTGAGAGGACAAAACATTTCCAATGGCAGTCTGTGTCTGTGAGTAAAATATAATGATGTTACTTTGCATTTCAACTAATCTTTTAATTTTGAGGGGCATTGTGGCTACCGGTACATGATCTGACTCACATGTATCACAACCTACATGCACATGTACAGTCGGTCAGGATGCTGAAATCAATCATGAAAAGATGAACTACTCTCATAATGAGTGTGTGTTTACGACTCTACGGCAATGCCATCGATGTGTGCTTCTTACGGAACACTCATTTTAGCACTGCGAAGCTCAACAGGTATATTATATAGATATATTCTTCGCTGATATTGAATCGAATATGAATCATATACTCATGCAGCAGCATGTTTAATTGAATATGATTTTTTAAATATTTGCAGGATCCTAAAATTAAGTTACCCTTAGTGTCATCGAGAGTCTTTTATCAAATGAGTTGCAGAAGGTGCATGGATATATTTTGCGACAGCAAAACTCGAGCAGAATGTAATTATGCACTGTCCACCACGATTTTGATAAAATATTTGATATTATGGTACAAGTTGTGTTCTGTATTTATTCTACATCATTGTGTCAATCCATGATTCAGCTACCTTTATTGTGATTTAAGTCTGATGGATAACCCGTTATGATCGGGACATCACCTGAAGCTGATTGTTGACTTACTAAATGTACCTATAATAGCTGTTTGTCACCTTTCTTGGTGACAACATCAACAAAAATAGTTCCGGCTTCTATTCCACTAGAGGCATACAATAATAGGTATTCAATGGTGAGATTTGGTTGAATAGTCAATAGGTGTGGAATAAAGCTTTATTTTATTTTATTTCTATTTACACAGCTGCAATATTTTGGTCTATTTCGTAAATTCATTTACATTGGTGGTAATTTCAGCTTGTCCACTATAGCGCAATCCTGATTGAGACTCGCAACATATTTGACATCATACATGACAACCCATCCAGTACCAGATAATTAATTTATTTTCTTGCCATGTATAATAGATAACCAACTTGCCTAGAAAGTGGACAGATATTATTATTTGATTGAATAGTGGTGTGTAGTAAATACAAAACCAAACCACACCTGCACTTGGAGTAGGCAAACAATTGTGCACTTCTTTGTTAAAGTGTTGTGCTGCAAGATGCAACTTGACACTGGCCGCTCATGTAATATTTCACGGAACTTGAGCCCCCAACAAATTCGTGCAATAACGTTCACCACATTGAAAGTCTGTATATTTACATGTTTTTTTTATCATTGGAGTGATTATTTATCTTACTTCATTGTACCATAATTATAAGCTTTTCATGTATAATTTAGCGTGCAAGTTCTCAATCCGATTCAATGGTCCCCATATATTCAGGTTCCAACAACAACATATTTTGAAATGCCGCTTCAGTTATCAGAATCGATTAATTGCTGAGAAATAAAATAAAATTGCTCAAAATGTGCTATTTATCAACATGTTGTTCGACGAAAAATTTGCCTCATTATCAACACAAAGCTACTTGATTTTAGAGTTATCCATCTTCACCCGCAATTTGGTCCGAGGTAATCGGCTCGTTGACTTTTTCCCAGGCCACTAATAAGTCTCGATGGTGAAAAATAATAGATTTAAAAAATTGATATGTAATAACTCTTAGCTTTGGTGGCTGGGTGTGGGTTCATCGGACTCGAATCAATTATCCCCCCCCCCGAATTCAAATATATAGTAATTGAGCCCTTATTGAGGGGCATTTAATCAGATGATGCATACTTAATATTGGTTATATTATAAACAGTTTACAGCTCATGTTTGTTCTGAGCGATAACTATTTCTAAAAATAGTGACAAATATATGTCCCACTTGATAGTCACATTATATAAGAAAATCAATATTAATTGATAGTAGCGTTCCCAAATAGGTGTTTTTGACCCATTTTAATTATGTTATACCCAGGAAACTATATCATTTTTGTTATGGAAACAGACGTTTCATCTTTAAGTTTAAATTCAAGTCTGGAAATCATAGAGTGTGTCATTTCATATTTGGGAAATATGATTAACATTGGTACAAGTGACGTAGATACATGTAGCTGGAACCTGATTTGTGGATTTTCATCAACAAGTGGGTGGGGGTGTCTGAAAATGGGTGGTTAAATGTTAAGGTCCATGCTATTATAGATTTTCTTCAGTTCAAACCATGACATACATATAGAATAATTTAAAATTCTGACTTAATATATTTATTTTTTTCAGGAAGACTACAGAATCAGATATAAAATGTGCCATATCAGGAAGTAGAGGTCTACCATACAGTACTTAATGATCTGTTACTACATGTGTATTTAGCCCTAGCTCCAAAATGCCATGAGTTGAATTTCCCATTCAATGTGGATGACAAAAACAGTATTTATGGATCAGTTCTCAAATGTGTGACAATCTTCAGCTGTGTAATATCATACACATGCTTTGTAAATTACCATTTAATATGTTATTGTGAAGGAGGATGGATGACAAGTCAAATTATTGTAATTGGTGATCTGACAATCTTCAACTAAGGAATTTTCTGTTCTCTGTTCATGAAAATCATTTTAAATGAAGCCTTGATTTTGGCTAACAACAGGATTGGAGCAGTGGTCGTACTATTATTCCTCTAATTTATTAACTGACTGAAACAGCTGAGGCCTTTCCAAGAACTTCTGAAGTGGATCATCTAATTTAACTTTTCTCCAGTGAAAATGTCTGCTTGTGTCTCAACTGTTACTGCGGTGTCAACCAGAGTTTGAAGGCTCCTCCAGCACATGAAATATGAATTCTCAGCTTCATTTGTTCGATATATAGTTATATACCATTAAAATAAAGTTCATGCAAATTAATGTTTACTCTTTGCGAGTAAACTTTTCTCTAACAAAGTAATGGCGGCAACATGGTATTGAAAAACGATGTCAGTTATTATATGGGTTTATTTATCTACTGAAATAGGATAAGTCAGTCGGGTGTCCATTAACCCATTAATTCTTTTCTCTATTTGAGGAATCTACTCACAATTTTGAATCGTGGCTAGAACAATTAAACAACTTCAAAGAGACCATATATAATCTGGGTGTTTGGTGTGGTGATACCTTATAAGTGTCCTGTGGATTCTGCTTCTGAATTGCAATGTTGGCATTGATACTGAATCTTATACAAGAGGATACAGCACTGTCCAAAAAGTAATAGCCCATAAGTTATCATATACATGTATATCGGATTTATGGAATGGACCTAACGTCAGAGATAGTTGGCATTGAAATTCACATATTCCGGTACAATAAAATATATACTCTTGTATATATAGTCTGGGTGTTTGGTGTGGTGACACCTTATAAGTGTCCTGTGGATTCTGCTTCTGAATTGCAATGTTGGCATTGATACTGAATCTTATTTTTCATGATACACCATTAATTCCTATCTGCAATAATTGAATAAAAAAATGAGTTTGTCATGAAATTAATGGAGAAGTGATTCCTGTTCAATGACTGGTGGTACCCTAACTACATGTAATACAGCAGACACTGGTGGTCCCACTATTACCTGTAACTTATTTCTTAAATTTTAACTGTACTTACTGTATCTGTCAGTGCTGTCACGTCAAAAGTTCAAAACAGATAAAAATGATAATTATATGCTCAGTTTTCGAAAACTCCTCATGTCATTGATACGGGAGAGGTGGCTTGGAGTCATTCCAAAGATCCTCGCGCCCTGTCAATTGAAGAGGTGACTTCGATGCTGGGTTAAGAATGAGAGCAATTATTAAAATGCATGTAACATGCATGTAACTCGATTCATAATAGCATTGTTTGTATTGTCATTGCCATTTTATTGTACTGGAATATGTGAATTTCAATGCCAACTATCTCTGACATTAGGTCCATTCCACAAATCCGATATACATGTATATGATAACTTATGGGTTAATACTTTTTGGACAGTGCTGTGTCCTCTTGTCAAAACTTATCAAAATGATATTTTCATGCTCACTCGGTTTTTGAAAAATCCTCTTGTCATTGACATGGGAGAGGTGACTTGGAGTCATTCCAACGATCCTCGTGCCCTGCCAATTGAAGAGGTGACTTCAATGCTGGCTCTATGTTGCAAGAAATTAAAATATAAACTTTAGTGCCTCTAACTTTTCCTATCAAATATAATTGTTTAGTTGCCAATTTATTTTACATGACAATGTCAACTGTGGCTGATGTTTAGGTCATTTAAGCATACTGGAAGTATATCTGATAGCACATTCTTCATGATTTTGTCCTGGGTAACATTTTTCTGACACGCTGTTTTCTTGACAAAATTTATCAATATGATACTCCGATGCTCACTCAGCTTTGAAAGATCTTCATGTCATTGACATGGGAGAGGTGACTTGGAGTTAATCCAAAGATCCTCATGCCCTGTCAATTGAAGAAGTGGCTTTGATGCTGGCTCTAGAATGCAAGCAATTATTAATTTAAAAAAACAGTGGGTTTCAACTATTCTTGCCCATATCATTGTTATGGCAAATTTATTATACCAGTACATGTAAGTGGCAATGTTGAAGTTGGGTCCATTCGGCATATATAACATATGATAGCATATTTTTCATGATTATATTTTGGCTAATAATTATCGCTTTTAAGAACAAACATTGATTTGATGGCTTAAATTTAGTGCCCTCGACCATATGAATCTGATATAACCCCAAAATTTCAAATATTTGCAAAGAGAATGCATGTAAATTTATTACACATAAAGTGTATAGATTGTTTAGTACTACTGTGTACTACACATTTATCACACAAAACTGTGTAGCATTTCAGTACACTTAAGTGTGTAATGGCTACACATATATGTGTAAAACAGTACACACATTACTAACTGTGTGGTAACTGTGTACTAACTTTTTACTGCACATAAGTGTATAGTGGCTACACATATATGTGTGTAGCGAGCTACACATATTGTGTGTACCAAAATTACTCTACAGTTTCTTCACATGATTGTTGGGGAGCAGATGTTACACATATATGTGTACAAAGTGTGTAGCGTTTCTACACAGTGTTTTTCAGAGAGTATTGTTGACCGTCCGACCGTAGAAAAATTGTGCATTGTAACTCGGGAGTCGGTTGTCATATTTTGATGCCCTATGGTACGGTGACAGACCAGAAATGGGGAACGAATATGCATAATATCACGGGTTGTGACCATCGATGCCTACCAGAGTTGTGGGCCCTGTTCGACTTTATGAAATTCAGTCTGTTCAAAGTTTTTGCAATATAAGTGTCTGTTGTCGAATTTCCGATTTGGTTTGGTATGGTGATAGACCAGAATGATAGGGAATGTCATATGCACATATTACTGCATATCACAGGTTTTGCCTGTCAATGCATACCAGAGTTTCCGGTCTTGCTCCATCCGTAAACACATTATGCATTATTTTAACTCAGGGGCTCCCGGTGGCACAGTCGGTAGAGTGCCAGGTGAATTACACCGTCCAGTGCCGACGAATCTGGTTCGAACCCCGTGATAGGGAGGGTGACTGGAATCGTGTATCTGGGCAAGTTTGTCAGTTGCTTTCCGGGGGGTCGGTGGTTGCTACACGCAGTGAGACGATTTGCAATTTGAAAGGAATATATACATGTATGTCACTAATAAATTGTTGGAAAATCTATGACCACAATTTCAACCTATTTTTGGTATAAAGTTTCCAACTAAATGTTGAGTCAGGTTTGACTGCAGTTGGTGGGATTAAGACCCATGCATAACCAGCCCACGTCCCTCTCTGATGCCCCATCCCAAGAGGGTGGTCTTGCATTCATTACTGATGATGAGAAATTGTCAATATTAGATTTCATTGGAAAACGGGGTTTGATCTCACCAGGGAGGGGATACAACCTCTTGTCCATGAGGGTTAGCTGCACCCATTGGGGAGTTCTGCAATAGTCAGCCCGGTATTATAATCGGGGGATATCCTGGTGGCACCCATGTTGGAAAAGATATAAATATTTTTAAAGACAACAGAGCAGAAATCAGGGGGCCAATAACAAGGCATGCATGTGGTCTCATAACCACAAAACTACATGAAAGTCACCCAAATCAACCCAAATTGGATGCAGTATATATATATGATTATATATGATTTCATTATCTCTATATCATATATATTCGGTCTCTTAAAACCCTTAAATGCACTCGACATGTGATTTCTCATGCTCCTGTTGCGCAAATTCTAGTATAAAAAGTTTGTTTATTTCAGACAAAGCTCAAACATAACATCTGACCAGACAAGACATAGAAACCGCTAATCCCATTACCAAGCTAACAACATCAGTCGAACATGATAAACCTTCAAAACAATAACACCGGACACTAGATTACGACCAACCACAGGCACACACGCCATGGATAAATACACTGTCAAAAGCACAGTATTTTTTTTGTACGGTTATATCTGGCATATATCCATGGTTATATATAAACAGGCTACGAGCATCTGACCACAGGTCATTTGCGTAAAAAAAATAATATCTAATTCTTTCATTCTTTCATTCCCTCAAGGTACTTATATCTTCAAAGGATGAAGCAGAAGTTTTTAGGCTGTCAGTAAGATTTTAAGAGATAAGGTGGCAACTTAAGGTTTAAAGGGATACTGTACACAAATGTTGTTGTTGGCTTCTATAGTCTCTGAGTTGGAGAATAAGGTAACAATTTTTACATTATTTGAAAGTCTGTTGAGTACGAAGTAGTGTTACGGATGGCAAATTTACCGGAATGCAAAAATACAAATTGTCGTTGTCGAGTAATTTTTGTACAGTTTTCAACCAAATGTATCAAATAAAAGTTATATTATATGCATACTAGTCCCATATACTTATTTAAGTTATTGTATAGTCACTAGTCACTGAGTGGCTTGAGTTTTCTCCCTGTATCAGCATACTGTTTAAAACGATCGTGTGTGCCATTTACCAATCCAGTATCCCTCAATTAATTTGATTACGTCTTGTACACGGAAATTCGTAATTTAATTTACGCCATTTTATGGCTCCAGTCATAAATTGAATTTATAGCAAATTATTAACTTTGATTTTAAGATAGCCTATTAACCTGAGCGTTTATAAAATACATCTTTGACTCAAATTACTTATGTTTCTTTATATTATCGATTTTAGATCGTTGTTATCACCGGAAATTTATTATCGGAAACATTTTTTTCTTAGACGTATCTCCACAACATTTGTCTAATATTATTATTATATATTAATACCAGGCAAATACATGTATATAATACCTTGATCATGTTCAGACCAACTATCCATGAGAAACCAGATCTATATAATATTAATATCTGTACCCATGTTAATGAAGCGAATGATGGGTATACTGGAATGTGGATTTATTATGCCCGGACCCCTGAAAGACGTTCAGGGCATATAATAGTACATGCAATCAAGGGCTGTCATTCATCTACCAGTCTGTCTGTATGAACATATCACCTTGTAAATCAGGCGCTAACAATAAGAGTTTATTGTCCTTCTGCATGGTGATAGCACATATTGGGGAAATTAAGGGATTCCCGTATACAACTGGAGTTGTGCATTCATTTTTCTCAGTTGCGGCCCTTGTTTGACCTTGTTGAAATATATTGAATTTACACCCCAATCATGACTACATCAATATCCAGTAAACTGATGTCAAAAGTAGCTTTTGATTCTAAAAATAGGAGGTTTACCGTTTTTCAGTTGTGTTAACTATTTTTTCCAACTCAGTCACATCCATATGCAATTACAGGGCGTGGTAAACGAATGCACATAGTTGAGGTGGGTGCAAAATGGTACATGCTTGCCTCTAAACAGTCAGCAATCAAATTATATGACTTGAAATTGTGTCGAAGATGGCGAACTCATGCCCTCATCCAATTGGGAATGAGTATTTTGAATTTATAGTGGGAAATAGTAAAAAAGTGAATAGTATATTAAATTAATAGAGTAGTAATTATATGGTGTCGAAGGGGACATTTTGATGAGAGTGAAATATTTTGACATTTGTTATTTCCAGGAGAACGGACATAGGTGCTTTATTCATACTACCAATTCACTCTCCCTAACTTGAAGCATATTCATTAGAAGTTGGTCAGACCATTGGTAAAACATTATGGAGATTCGTTTTTGAGTTTTAATCCAGTAAGTATTAATTATCATGCTTTACAATTGGGACAGGCACACTATCACTAGCTTTAACTCTTTTTATTCTAAATCCTCATTGACGAGTAGTTCCATTAGAAAATTTACAGGTAATAAGTTCAATAAACAACCTTTGGTTTATTGGAACTTATAAGTTATTATGTGAACATGTCCTTCAATTAAATAACTCTTTTGTACCGGTATTAACTGTTATTATGTGCTTATATTTCATGAACACACCTCCAGATTAATAACAGGAAATTCCAATGTATACTTTCATAACTTAGGGAAAATACATAAGTACCGGTATAGAAAGACTTGAAGATATGGGCGGCCTTGGAGGTGGGTTTGCTGTTTAAATATTCACCTCAGTCAAAAACCACCATAAACAGAAATAATAGTAAAATATCGACAGACCTTGTTCTTATCCCAATCAGAAATATGGCATAAACAGTATGCTATTGTAAATGTTTTCCCCTTGTTATGTAAACAGAAGCAAAAAAGGTTACGTTTCCTGACTTTTGATTAGATCCGGATATGGTAAACATAAAGAGCGTTATTTGTTACTCTTTTCCCGATATGGAAATAATAAAGAGCGTTTATATAATTTTTGTGTGATTAACCAATAAATTACGTTGTGTTGTGTAAACAGAAGCACAACTGCTGTAACACAAGCAGGTTCTTGTTTACGTACACCATCGTACGTCTTGACGACAATGTTATATTTACGCTCTGATTATGTTTGGCATATGAGCGGAACTGTATGTATTTTCGTGTTCCTTCCGTTGATGGCGATTTGAACAAATATAAATATTCCCGCAACCAACGCTGCCCGTGCCTTTAATGTTCTCCAGATAATACTGAGTATCAGATGACTTTCATGTCAAATCCCATTATCATCAGCAAATTCTTGCACAGACAAGGTCTACTATCAATGGAGCGAATTTATACAACAAACATGATCTGTTGAATCTTCCCATCTAGAGGAAAGGGGGGGGGGATCTGATGGGGGGTCTAACATTTGATGATATTGAGTTGGGAAAATCCTGTGCCAATGCATTTTCTTATATAAGAGTCTCCCCCGCCAATACAAGATAATACATTGGCCTAACAATATTTACCATGACCTTGTAAGCCAGTGCATTCTCTTATATATCAATTAATAATATGTGAGGCTCCATATGCCAGTGATCTTTACTGATTAGACCGTGTTGTGGCTGAGGTAGCTGTCACCCGGAGATGGAGAAATTCCTATGTTGATTTTCTATTTCTGGGTACTATTCTACATCAGAATTTCTGAGGTGTATGGGGCAAAGCCCAGAATTTTGTTTTTAAATGGTCAAACTCATGTCAAAATTCCTTGAAAATGGCTATATTCTAAAAAATCAATCAATGATAGTTAAAATTGTGATAAATGAAACGAAACATCCACTTAACTGACCCCAATTAGTCTACTTATTATGAGCAAAAAGAAATATCACAAAAGGATAGACGTATTTTGAAAAAAAGTCGATAATTTTTTGGCATATATATTTGACGAAATTTCAATGGTCATAACTTAAAAATCGTTCCTTAAATCACAACCAAATGAGCTTTAAAAACAGCTCACATCATTTGTGCTACTATCTAATGAGAAATAATTACCATTTATTGTATATGTTTCGTTATATTCATGATATTGTTACCCCTACCGTCATTTTGTAATCTAGAATTGTCATGTCTCCCAATGTTTGCACTACGAACTCCCACGTCACAGGGATCTCTATTCAAGAAATATCAATCATCAGCACATTGCTTATAAACCCCCTTGTTTATGTAATACAATTCCTTGTCAGAAAAAGCAGCATGTATTGGATCAATGTACTTTCTCCTTGCATATTATAAAACTGTTTAAGTCGGTTATAACTTATTGGACTCGCTACCGGACATTCATAAACTAAATGGTCCCGGGTTATGCCCTTGACCATCTTCGCATCTAGTTTACGAATGTCCAGTAGCTCTTCCATTAACCCTGACATAGAGCCACATCGGTTTTTGTGTACAGGTACTCCAATCAATAATGCAGGCATGCCAAAAATATCTTCAGAAATTCCACCAGATATTTACAAAAATAATGCTCTGCTAGTATTTAATGTTATATGTACATGTAGCTACAATGGCACTGATTATTGTTACGTCCAATGCTGTTTTAAATTTAATTAGATCTTTGAGCATTTTCCAAAATATAGTTAATGTACAAAAACATGACAAATTCTGAATATTATGGTTTGGTTATAACCAATTTTGGGCACCCAATCCTGTTGTAATGGGTCGGCAAAGCCTAGAACAATGTGTGATATATGAATCCGCTTAACAGAAGGTATACGCTTCAATCCATCACTGGAATTTCCACCTTCATCATTCCATGATGTTCTGTGAGAATTATATCTCATGTCCAAGCTGAGCTACATTAACACTTTTATTAATGTACATGTACACCATCTCGTTTGGCCCTTATTTGCAGGTAGGAGCATGTTTGGAACTACATTGGAACTACAGAGAAGAATATGATCCCGATCTCTGAGCTTCGGGTAGTGTAAATCGATGTTCATACTAAGAATTAAAGGTTCAACATCATACCCACAGGTTGCATCCATGTACATGTGTATGTATAGCAGGAAATTTTCTAACGTGGTGACCAGGATGAAAGTCATACAATGTTCCGCTTCCAGTAAGAAACCACATATTTGATTGGTCAGAAAGTCGCGCAATATATCCCATGTTTACATCTGGAGCCATCAACATAACGGAAACATGTTTGGAACTACATTGGAAGTACAGAGAAGTTCAACACAACAAACTCCTAAATGATTCTGAGCTTGAGGCAGTGTAGTTTGGTGTTCGTACTAAGAATTAAAGGTTCAGCATCGTATGCGCAGTTTGCACTTATGTACATGTGTATGTACTGCAGGAAATTCTCTTAACATGGTAACCAGGTTGAAAATCATACAATGTTCCGCTCCCAGTAAGAAACCGCGTCTTTGATCAAAGAGTTGCACAACATATTCTATGTTTACATCTGGAGCATCAACATAACGGAAACCAAGACCGTTCCATCGTCTCTCGATGGCCTTTTCATGACGTCATTTATGTTGGAGAGAGGTATAGGAGATTTTGACATTTTCTGCTGATCATTCTTCGGAATAAGTGCCAAATTAATGTGAATGACCAGGACTGTTGGTAGGACATAGGATAGAATATTTTATTTCGATATACACATATTAATACATAATACATTTGACAAATAGTGTATTGTATATTCGAGGGGGTGGCATAGTCAGGCTAGACTGTCTTACTGTCACCCCCTATACTGTCACATATACGCTATTGTGGTGGATTGGCGGTAACATGGCATGACATTGACCGCTTCTAGCGTATGTTCAACCTCGTTGCTTTGCGAATTGGTTGAACATAAACCCGAAGTCGTCAATGTCACACCATGTAACCATCAATCCACCACAACTAAACTAAAAAGGTTTTACTGAACAAACAGTTTCGTTATAAAATTATGAAACGTTCTTAGATATTATAATTGAAATTACCATGTAATCACATATTGAATGCATACAATGTGTTCATTTTATCTCAGATTTAGAAACCTGAATAATACGTTGAAAATGTTTTTGGATCTTGAATCTACAGTTAAAGGTGACATTCGGAATAAGTGCCAAATTAATGTGAATGACCAGGACTGTTGGTAGAACATATACGCTATTGTGGTGGATTGGCGGTAACATGGCATGACATTGACCTCTTCTAGCGTATGTTCAATCTCGTTGCTTTGCGAATTGGTTGAACATAAACCCGAAGTCGTCAATGTCACACCATGTTACCATCAATCCACCACAACTAAACTAAAAACGTTTTACTGAACAAACAGTTTCGCTATAAAATTATGAAACGATCTTAGACATTATGATTGAAATTACCATGTAATCACATATTGAATGCATACAATGTGTTCATTTTATTTCAGATTTAGAAACCTGAATAATACGTTGAAAATGTTTGGATCTTGAATCTACAGTTAAAGGTGACATATGCAACTGGTTTCATCATTTGGCAAAAATAATGAATTTAATTGGTTGCCCATTTGGTCAACCAACATATCCTGCAATCGTGCTATTTTATAAATGCGCTTATCTGCTGATGTGCAGCGTAACATTTCAATGTTTTGAGATAGGTTTCGCATCATGACGTATCTCCCCATATTTTGTGACATCACTGATTGAGGTTAAAGCAATTGCTGTTTATTTCTCCCAACACATATCATATTTCAGCAAGATGATAAGTCAAGTGATATATGTATTTATTCTTTTACAAAGTGTATCTTATAATTGGATACAGAGCCAATGATAGAATTTTACCAGAAAAAGAAGAGTTTACCGCCTGTCTCAAAATTATTTTAAAAATCTGATAAACAATTTTGGGGCTATCCCCTATGTGATATAGGCCTATTGTGCGACGTGAATATGCCGCTTGTGAAATAGTATTCCTTGAACTCATAAAATATAGGGTGGATTCTCATCTAACTGAAAAGTGTGGTTGTTACACAAACACAACCTTCGGGTTTCCACTTTTTGGGATCATGGAACATTAATATGTGGGACCCAGATCACTCTAAAAACTGTTGCATGTCACCTTGCAGATTTTTTTCTATTATTTTGTGTATTAATTTCACTATATCATTGAGATGTGTGAAGCGTGTGTGTTATATAATTATATAAATTGAACAAGCTACCGGTATACATTAAAGAGTCTAAGGAAAATATCTTGGAATTCCATTACCATGAAGAATCTTTACATCAGCGTCAGTCAATCACAACATTTAACAGTAAAGTGATGAAGCCAATCAGTCAATTGACGATTTTCATCGAATCAAGAGTTTTTCGACACATAGCTAAAATAGCATAATAAGTTTCCTGTCATTATGTCATATCTAGTCACATTGCTATTTTCACAGTGTTAACACATTTGGTGATTACAACAACTAATTTAACACTAATGTGTGTATACTTGAAGAGTCCATAATTGATCAATAATACCCATCAAGGAGAATAGAATTAAGCATTTCCAAGAATTGCAACAGTTAGCACCCGTTTTTTCTTATCGCCAAAATGAAAGTGACAGGAGATAGCATTCTGTCCATCGTAACACTGCGAGTTGATGTTATACAACAGGAATTGTATGCAGAAGCTATTTATAGCGACGGCTATTTGACTGATAGTTATATTCATTAAGACTCTGTTATGTGTAACTTATTCTAGAGCCTAATTTTAATTAGAACTGATTATACACATGTATATGGAGGTGATGTACACATGAAAAACTTGTTCGTTCGTTTGTATTGACAAGACACAACAGGTGTATCCTCATGTCGTGGCTGATTGGTCATCTGTAGCAGTTGATAACACATGCATGCCGTGAACATGTGATTAGAATGCAGGGACATTTTCATTAACTATATATGCTCTTTGTAACTTTAACAGAAATAAAATTCTGAATGCAAAAAATTATGGGCGCAGTGCGTGTTCAGCTGAAGTTAAGTTGAGATCAGAATAATATTATCCATCATGACCTGGGGTGTGGGGATGGAAAGATCTCACCCGAGGGACAAGATATTTCGACCGATTGTTCGGACCCAATAGCTGGCCCCGAAGATAAGATTTTTCTATGCCCACATCCCAGGTCATAATGGATTATTTTTCTCCCAAACCCAAGAGCCTCATACTCATTGTTTTGTTTTATACCAAATATTGGCACATTTCAGTAGTTTCATAACGGTACATCTGGGGAGAAATCTGATGCCACATTTGTGATTTTATTTGTTGATTTTGGTATATACTGGGAAAGCAAAGCACGATACCCACACAAGCTAGCCTATGTCATCATTGCTCCTGTCATGAATTACAACACATTTTGTTAGACTGCCAGTCATTGCTACATATTCCAAATGACGTGTGGTACCATGTCATTGACCAATATGGTATTGAATGTTTTCTCTACCTGGACCAATTACCCTGTTTGCAGCTGTTTTCTGCCACTTTGGGATCTCCTTCAAGAGATCTCGCTCTACTGTCAGATGATCACTGACAACAATATGACTCGCGTGCTGGTTAGGTCGGCCGCATTTATGTGGAAACAGTTTCATTTTGATAATGGTGATGATGTTCAATTGCCCTTACAATTACTTGTTTGCGATTCTGTACTTGGCGGAATTGATCCCCAGATAATGATGTCACGAGGGGAGAGAGTTGTTGTCACTCTCGGGCATCGCATCGATGAGTTGATTGAGTGGTTAAATATAGAATATCCATAAGTACTGTTTGACGAGATACATCGTTTATTTTCGCGAGTATGATTCAGTAAATAAATTCCAAATGGGAACCGAGCTTTAGCGAAGTTCCCCCTTTTGCTGAATTAAATATCCGAGCGAAAATAAGCCTTGTATTTCGTCAAACTATATTATTTTTATCAATTTTAAATATCATAATGAAATTATGTGCAATTGTTGGCTAAAAAGACAGTACACAAGAGCGTTCTCAATTATGATTGTCTATACTCTTTGCTTTTGTGGATTTACGTGATACCCATACAAATAATGGTGATGCCAAGTATTTTTCCTTGTAAGCTGAACATTATCTAAGGCAATTTTGACAAATTTGGTGATTAATATTTTCTTTCACTGCATATAACGATACATCAAGTGGACTACACACAATTATAAAATTATCTTTTGGCTAATGGCTATGGGAGGCGCGAGGGCTGTTGTGACTCTGCTCGACTGAAATGGTATGAAAGAGGCTACAATACTATTTCGGATGCCACGCACCTGGTGTCTCGATGCTCGTGATGAATGATACGGGAGAGTGGCTCCGCCCAGTTGTGACGAGGGATACTAATCCATGCCCATAATGTTCTCTGGGTTGAAGACTGATATAGTGTCTGAAGGGTGCTTCCGTCTTTTTTATTATTGGTTAATGCTATAAAACAATATTTTGAACATGAACATGTTATGTTCTTTGGAATTATTTATCGACTCTTGTGTAGTCCACAACTGCATATAAACAATACAACCATTAGTTCATGCACTCCCATTAGTATTGCAAAGCCCACAAAGTGAATTTTATATATATATATAAATATGTTTGAACAAATAAAAATCTCTAAAATAGATAAAAACGTCCCAATACGTGAATTTTTTGGAATAAAGTAGAGACCCAGTGAAAGACCAGGATTTTTTTATGCGGAACTTTCACATGAATATATCAATTGAGTTTGAAGATTTATTTTACCAGAATTATAGCCCTTAGTATGTCAGTTTTGTAATGTTATATATGACCTTTGGCACGATAACATGAACAAACTTCAACAATTTCCATTCATATTGGTTATATGGATCTTTCACAACAATATCTCATTTGAGTTCAAAAGTAGGGATTGTCAGATATCTTTTCTACCAGAGTTATGGCACTTTGTTCTTCTTTAGTTCATCCATTTTGTTTATATATATACATAAATTTATTGATTCTTGGTAAAACAGATTCACTCTAATATGAGCAACCAAAAAAAAACTTGACCAGGGCAATTTTTTATGCACAACCTTAGCTGGGTACCATCAGTGCTCATGTTAAGAATGCGTTATTTGCGACCCTTCAAGTCATTTAAATAATTAAGTATCTGGGATAAACAGCAGCTGAAATATAACTCCTGATAAAGTTACATCTATGTTTTAAGAATATTATCAATGCTCTTTATTGCTGATTAGTAGCCCATTTATAAATAATTTGATGCCCACAGCACCTATCCAAAATATTAACCATGCATTACT
Organism: Siphonodentalium dalli; assembly: GCA_032622095.1. Taxonomy (NCBI): domain Eukaryota; kingdom Metazoa; phylum Mollusca; class Scaphopoda; order Gadilida; family Siphonodentaliidae; genus Siphonodentalium; species Siphonodentalium dalli. The sequence continues at coordinate 57,279,269 of CP136061.1, forward strand.
AGTTTTACTTTTGTCCAATTTTGCTACATATTTTTAAAGGAACGCTCTTTATTGCTCATTTTTGCTTTTTAAAGACGTCTGAGGTCAAATGACACTCCATTTCAGTTTATCGCTGTTTTTAAAAATTGACAAATCAGATTGCAACAACCATTTTTGGTTATATAATCAATTATTTGGATGAAATAAGTTTTAGTGTCCTTTTAAGACATTTGAAGTCTGATGAGATTCCCTGGCAGTGGGTAAAATTTTCAACTATTAGAATCCATCGATTTTCACAAAATTGACATTGTTTTGTGCAGGCTAATGTACTTATTCCTGGTAAGAAACCTTGTATTTGCAATGTGCTAAAAGCACAAATGCTCTGAACTATATATATATATATATTTATGTTTTGTTTTGTTTTTAATAAATATTGAAATTATTTTCTGCATTGTCTTATTTTGTGGTCCACATGTCATTACTATCTTTAGAGGCAAAATTATCAATTAAAAGTTGATAATATAGCTACTTGGAGTGGTTAGATGGGACACCTTTGAATTACCAATTAAAATAGTTAGAATAACCACTCTAGGTAGAAAACTTTCCCACCAATATTAGTTAACAGATTAACTACCCACAGGTAGCAAAACATACAACCACATATAAGTAGTAAAATTAACTAATGGGTAGTTCGTATTCATCCCCCTACCCAAAGTAGTTAAAAATTAGCCTCCCGTTGGGTAGTTAAAATAGCAGCCGGGGGTAGTTATTTCAACTACCGAATGTAGTTATTTTAACTACCAAAGGTATTCAATTTTTTACCTACCCACCAGGTAGTAAAATTAACCTCCCAAGGTAGCGGGATGAATACGAACTACCAAAAGTAGTAAAATTTAGTTAATTAGTTAATTTACCAACTTTGAATTTAGTGTGTAGACTATTTCAGTGCATACTTTTATAGCTGATTGGGTGATTCCATTGTGCAAAAAAAACGGTTAAAGGCATCGACACAGTACATCACATATAGGAAATTCAGTTGTTTGCCAAAACATGCTGATCCTATTTGTATGCCAGTAAACAAGTACACCTACATGTATAAGCAAACTTCAACTAAACTAGTTTAGCAATATAAAAGTCAAATGTAAAATGTTAGGGGATTCAGGTCTTAGATGTTTGACTATCAGCGAAAAGAACATTGACAAACATGAAGCCCACAAGAAACGTCATGGCAGAGTTATGTCCACCCACTCCCCCGCTGCGTTTGAGCTTAAAAATGCCAGAAAACAAAGAAACTTGATTCGTGAAATTCCCTCTTCAGATTTTTGGTGAGACCACACTCATTGTTTTTTTAATTTCGGAAGCTAAGGGTGGATACACACATGCATGTATATATAATCTCTGTAAATATCGTGTATTTTGCATTTTACATGGCTCATACAAACATGAAATATGTGTCCGCTGACAACCCAATCATTGCGGCTATGTCTGACCACAGTGAGTCAAGCTCTGAACGTGCAGAGAGCTGTTGACTTGGACGAAGTCGCCAGGCCGCTTAAAATAATTGTTCGCGCGATAACCCAAATGGTGAACGTTCTGATTAAATCATTGTCACTCCTTCTCTTGATTTTTATACCAGTGATGGCCTCAGGATTTCCCCAACGCAAGGGCTATGATCCCCAACATGTGGCTATATTACCCGGAAGCTACCGGACTGACCATTCCATTGCATATTTCCTCGACCGGGGGGGGGATGCATCACCCTGAATCATTCGTACAACAACGGAATATTAGTAATACTAATATTTAAGTAAAACATATCTTGTGCATTCTTTCCCAGATAATCCCGGATGAAGCATTCAATTAAATCCCTTAGTTATTCGAAGCTTTCAAGAACCAGACCCCCTCCCCCAAACGTGGATTATGGCCGAAGATGTTATAATTACAGGCTAAAATTGTGACAGTTAGGAACTTGTTCAACCTTTGGCTTGAAAAACATAACTAAGTTCTGTAAATTATGGGTGAAAAATGGGGAGGTGTCACTTTTTATAATTTCAACGCTGTTCCTACATTAATTTTTGGCGCTGTTATGGATATTTGCATGGAAATCCCAACTGAATGTTATCACAAGAGCTCGCTCTCAGATTATCAGAGCAATCTCAACAAACCGGTATTGTCCTAAAAGAGCTTCAAATTCTGCGTATTTTATTTTTGTTTTGGATAAACCCTCTTTCCAAGAAATAACGAGAAACAAATCAAGTATAAAATCGACGGACTCAAACCACTTTTCGAAATGAATTAAAACTCGTGAAAAACAGCAACAGATATCAGACATGATTCATTCATTTCGGCAACCATGAAAGAAGAAAAGAAGCAATTACTGAAATAATGTATCCATATAATTATTTAACAATACGTGATTATACATCTGTAATCGATGAACCTGTAGCGGTGCGTGCCCGTTTGGCGTATGCGTAAATTTATTATGTATACACTGGTAGTCCCAACCCCATCCCTGGCATGTGGCATGAACTATACATTCGCTCTTTTTGTATCACATTCATAATGTTGCCATTTCATGTTTATGTATGCTTTGTTATTATTGGGAAGGGCAGCCAGTGTATAATCATTTTGTACTTTTCTTGAAATACTTTTTTACTTTTGTACTTTTCTTGAAATACTTTTCTTGAAATAATGGTGATGAGAAATAAACGCATTTGAATTTGATGACGTGACATTGACCTTCAAACGGGTACCCGCAAATGATATTTCGGGCATCAGCATGCTGCCGGCGTGCCTGTACGGGGTTACCTTGAAAAACAAAAAATAATGGATCGACCAAATCCATGGGTCGAATCTCGCCAGTTGCGGGCTAATCTGCAAATCGGGTCCAATTTGGCATGCGCCCGTGTCCTTGCTCATATACGCTCATATAGTCATGTTTCTGACAAATGCTCCAAATTTGTATTATAAAATTTATGAAAATAACTACTTTATTACCATTCAATGACTCAAGCACATTAGTATCCCCTTTGCCGTTGTTCAAATGAAACAAATGTTTAGAACCAGATACAACATAAACTAGTCTTACAAATAATAAATTATATTATTTTGTTATTGAAAAAATTAATCTGATAACTATTACTTTCTCTCTAACTCACCAAAGCTATGTCAAATGAATATAAAATTCAATATAAAACAGGATTGTATCTTTTGGTGGTACGTATCGTGGCATATATATATATACACTCATATCTTAACACAAAAGCAAAATCGGTTTCCAAAAAATGGTCTGAAACCCTAAATACATATTTCAAGACTCGCTAAAATCCATATGAACAATGTTTAACCCTTTCTATACTAAATGGATTCTCACATCAGTTATCAAAGTATTTATTGGAATGGTTTATTATTCATCAAAAGAGGGATGTTCGGGTAACAACGACAGACAGAAGATATCCGAAAAGCTAATACAAGTTACAGGTGCAGAGCATTCATATTCTTTGGAAATGTTCCGATGGAAAGTTAAATAAACGACCTACATGTACAGTAATGCCCAACGTAATTGACCACTTAACCACAGCAGAATTATGACCGAGAGCTTTCCGATGAATGGCAACAAGCCATATTTCCGACTAAATCCTGAAAAATTACCCATAATTCTGCTGTGGTTAAGTGGTCAATTACTTTGGGCATTACTGTATATGGTCGTTTGTTGGACTTAGTATCTGAACATTCCTAAGGGAACTATACGCGAGCAAATATTTAGTATAGAAAGGGTTAGAATATTTGTGATACACGTCAAACACATAAATGGTCCATACGCCAGACTCAATATACACATTAACTCACTCTGAGAAATCTGTGGTCGCTCTGAACGGTGTCACTTGAAGCACGATGCAGATACGCAGCTATTGGGCTCAGTCTAAGATATTCCGTTTTTCCAACGTCCTAACCTCCAAGGGAAACTGTTCAACTGGGTGTGAACCGCAAAGAGACGGGTGTGTTTTATATAGGCAGTACCGCTTTGAGCTCATCCACACAAGCGAAACTAGCCCAACCCCAAAAAGAATGGCCGCTATTTAGCGCATATCTATATAATCAATAAAAGAAAACTTTTTTATTGGCGAATTTGGCTAATGGATTGGGCGTTATGCAATTTTGATAAGGCGTTCCACTAGAGCGTTATGCAATTCTGATAAGGCGTTCCACTAAGTAGATATGAAGCAACCCGGGAGATATGCTCGTAGACCGCGTTGGTGTTACCCGATGCGGCAAGCCTTCGGGAGAAAAATAGTACAGAGCGAGTGTTATCCGTGTCGATGAGAATTGAGGACAGATGTGATGTCTACATTACCACACCGGTCACCCGCGTATCGCCACGTGAATATACACGTGAATATACAAACTGGCTCATGTCCATATAAATGTAAGTCGCGCGGGAAAACGTTTACCGCTAAAGAGTACCCGCAACCGTCATGCAAAAGCATGCGGTGGAAACTCTGGCTACTCATGATCAGAATGTACGCTGTTTTACCCTGATACAAGCAGTTTAAGGGTTCACATAATTTCCGTACACAGTGGGACCACATTCAGCTGTGAATGTGGCAGGGGGTACAAGTACAAGACAGAAGACAAAGTATTAAGTGTTTATGGGACGGCCAAATTCACATATTATAATTAATTGCGCTTAAGCGCAATTCATGGTTATATGTAACTAAACACCCCTGGTGAATATGTAGGTTTGTCCATATCTTATTCTTAAAGGCACGGGCGGCGTTCGCTGCAGAAATATTCATATTTGTTCAAATCGCCATCAACAGAAGGAATGTTAAAATATATATAGTTTTGTTCATATGCCAAACATAATCAGCGCGTAAATAGTATATTGTACTCCTCCGTGTTGGTGATACGCCCTATGTCAAGTATTCAGGGCCCAGTTTCGTGAAAGCAACTTATTACATAGTTGGGACTTAAGATGGTCATAAGTTCAAACTTCAGCCATACGTGCGTTTCACGAACTTAATATGGCCTTAGCTTTGGTCTTAACTTTGGTCTTAACTTTAAGTATGGTGTGCATGATGTGTCTTAAGATAATCTTAAAGTTAAAACCTAAGTTATGATCCGCATTTTGTCAGAAATATGGATGGGATCTTGTTCCTTATGTTATTGTAAAAAAAATTAACTGAATAACATCTTTCGAACACGGAGGGCTGTTTCGGAAATGGTAGTAAATAATAAACAACTGGCACACTATAGCAGGCACGTGGTCAGTGGTTGCGCGATTGGCGGTGTGTGACCGGGTGTCCACGCACTCTACTAACTGGTAAACCGACAAGACCGAACTATACATTTCTAATTGATGTAACAATTAGCTATTCAAATCACACAATCGTACTGCAGACATTAATCATGTTGTGACCATTGGTCCGAACATTTTCAAATCTAGGATAATAATGAATAACTTATACTCAGCTGTTTGATAAATTCTGATGTGGGCTATTATTATTATTATTATATCATTTCCTTTCTATATTATATTATTATATTATAATGTGATTGTATAATGTATTTTGTAAACCATGCTCTTCTAGTTGGGGGGGGGGGGCAAAATATATATGTCAAATGTGTCGATGCTGTACCATATATTTTGATTATGAAAACGCGTAGCCGTATGTGCTGTTTAATTACCTTTTGACATGTGTAACCAGTTAAAGGTACGGTTGGCCTTGGCGGTGGGTATCCTGTGAAAATATTTCCACCCGTCAAAAACCGCCACAAACATCAAAATGTAGACAGACTTTGTCCGTATACAAATAAGAAATATCGCATAAACAGTATGTTATTGTCATATGTTTGACCATTGTTATGTAAACAAGACCATAAAAAGTTACTTTTCTGGTGTTTGTTTATATTATGATGGTAAACATAAAGAGCGTTCTTTGTTGGTGAATTCCTGATATGGAACTTATAAAGAGCGTTTATGCCATTTGTGTGTGGTTAGCCAGTAGCATTGTGCTGTCTTCTGTAACACAATCAGGCTCTTGCTTAGGTAAAATATAGTAGGTCTTTATGATAACATGCTGTTTACGCGATGGTCATGGTTTATATGAACGAAACTGTATGCGTTTTAATGTTTTTCTGTTTACAGTGTTTGGAACAAATATGAATATTTTCGACAATTAAAGCCTCACGTGCCTTTAACAGTCATTGTGGTTGACCCCTCCCTTGGCGCCTGACGCATGTATTGACGAGCATAATTTTTATCACGCACTTCTAATTCTACCACAACTCCATCTTTATAATCCCTGCACTCGCTTAACTAACTTCCAAACATTTATTAGAATCACAGAACAATATTCAAATTCCCGCCTTTATCACCCTGTAGCTGTCTGTATTGACACTCGGGGTTTCTAGAGGAAAGGATTTTTATAAAAGTCATAGTTTATGGCTTGTTATCCATTTGAACTATTTGTTTTTCTATATGTATAATTGGCAATGTGATGTTCTGTTCTTTTATTCTGTTCTTTTGTTCAAATAAATACTGTTTACATTAAAGGAGGTATAATATAGGTTGACAAGTGCACGAAATTTTGACATACCGGTTTCATATGCTCTGAAAAATACATGGCATGGTCACAGCCATCCCATCATTAAATGTTTCGCACCGCACACAAATGAAACAAACGCTCTTTATGTATACGCTCTTTTCGGTTCCATGCATGCCGTACACATGGTGTTGTTTGTTTTGGGACCCAAACATCGTGTACAAAGTTTTTTAAGTCTTAATTTGTTCTGATAAGAATATTCTTCAAGCTTGTCAAGACATATATGTAAGCCCATCTGGCTGTCCGCCACCAGTGCCATATCGTCAGCAAAGAGCAGATGGTTTTCTTTGTGATTTGGAAGAGTGACGGCTCCACAATTGTCGTCAAATATATTTTTGATATTCTCGATATAAAGAGGTTTGGAGATAAAGTGTACCCGTGTAGTACACTGTACGCCTACGTTAGAGAGACATTGGGACCCTAATCATATGCTTGTTTTTGTAACATAGTCATATATCATATATTTATTGTATGCCTCCAATGTGGAGAAGAATATTTATAACATGGTAATCATATATACATGGTTGTTACACAAACTTAGATGTATACACAATGAAGTGTATTATGCGATAAGATCATTTTGATTTTCCGCGAATGCATCGACACATGATGAACAGGTAGGAGGATGAGTCAATAATAATGTGGTCCATGTATTGAGTTACCACGTCGGGAGGCGTCATAACCACAGTTCCAAGCAAGAAGGCACATAGGGTGGAGTCATCAATTGCATCAAGGTAGAGGTATGTTGTCACTCCATATTTACTCAGAATGTGTTCCAAGTAGCTATTCCGAAGTTTGACCATGTGGTCTGAGATACAATAACGTATCGCATGAAGGAGCTCATTGTCATAGTTTTTAAAACAAACATGACACACGGTATTATTTACATACGAAGTTTTGTTTAGCAGCAGTGCAAGATTCTTCAATTGATCGCCATAATCAGGGTATTTCCTCAGTAGAGACCATATGCTCCAACTTGTTGAAGGGTCGTTGTGTATTTTATGGAAGATATTAAGGCTAGCATCACCCGAAACTGAAGCCGACCACTGTTGCACATAGTGTTGCCACACTGCATGCTGAAATATCGATTTCCATGAAGACTTTGAGGGAAAAGTACCATTTTTCACGAATGAGTCGAGGTAAGAATAAAGGCCATAGTATTGCAATATATCTATGATGTCTGGTACGAAGCCTGTAGTCATGCGATCGAACAGCGTAAGTTGGAATAATTTCAGTAGGAATATTCTGAGGGGTGTCTGCAGATCCTGTGGTAGGTGAATTAAATTGGATAGAAATGCAAGTTTCTTCAAATGTATTTCACTCTCAAGTGGCAGGAGACCAAGCAAACTCAGCGAAATAGTAGTCGGTGTGCGCGATGGAAGAGACTGAATGTGTTTTACACACGTCCGATATGACTTCTCAATTGTGTACGTAGCTGTAATGTTCGGAAGCTCCAATAGTTCACAGCCATACAAGGCTTTTGGTAACGATACTGATTTGAGTAGAGTTGCTTTCGTTATCGGTGTGCACATATTGAGTAGGTTTTTACCAGCTAAGCTGAAATATGACTTTCTCAATTTGTCAGCGACCTGAGAACATCGAGTTGCCATGGACTGAAATTTGCACTGCTTAATGCCAAGGTGTAAACATTCCGCGCTTTCGTCTAATTGTTTATCACCGAGGAACCATGTTCTGTTGTGTGCAGAATCTTGACGTTTTGTTTCATTGAAGACGACAACGACGCTCTTTGTACATGAGAAGGTGAACCGCCACATCTGGCTATATTTATAACACACGTCAATGAGACTTTGAAGACCAGACTTGGACAAGGAAATTATGGCAATATCATCAGCAGCCGATGGTGCGACACAAGATATATTTCCTACACGTACACCGTGTTCAGATTCCTGTAGATTATTCAGAAGATCGTTAATGTATGCAAGGTAAAAGAAAGGAGAAGTTACAGCTCCCTGTCTTGTTCCTTGTAGAATATCAAACGGTTCTGAAAGGGAACCACTGTACATAACACGACTTGTGCAATTTTCGTACATGTTTTTAACAATTCTCAGCATCTTTCCGTTGATACCAAGCTCGTGAAGTTTCACTAACAGGCATTCGTACCACACGCGATCGAATGCCTTCTGAGAATCCAGGAAACAAACAAAGGCTCTTGAATTTAGGTCTCGGGCATAGAACACAGACTCCTGTAGTAAATAAGATGTCATAAGACAGTTGACGCCTTTTTGGAAGCCGTTCTGAAGCTCGTTTGGGAAGTTGGCGAATCTCCCATCCTTAAGGAATCTTCCCAACATGATGCATTCGAAGGTCTTGTACATTACAGGTAGTAGTGTGATAGCTCGATAACTATCCGGAATATTTCTGGGTTTGGGTGTCCCCTTGAAAAGTGGAACAATAATGCCAATTTTCAGTGAAGTTGGTATACACTCTAAGTCCACCATACCATTATAAAGACGACAAATCAATAATTTGAGTGATTCACTGCCATGCACGAGATGTTCATTCACCACGTGGTCAATACCACTAGATTTTCCAGACTTTAGGCCTCTCAAAACTTGCGTAAGTTCAGAAACACTGATTTGTTCACAGAAAACATTGTTTGTATAACTAGCATCTGACACGTCGAAAATCGATGACAGTCGCATCTTTATGGACTCTTCGAATGCTGGATCACAATGAATGTCTGGTTTGTACAGAGTCTGAAAGTAGGATCTCCATGCAGAAAGAATTTCAGCTGGGTGGCGAAGAATTTTATCATCGAATGTCATAACCGAGCACAGGCCATTTGAATGCGACGTTTGTTTTGATGCGTTCAATGTTCTCCAGAACTGCGCATCGTTATTCTTCGCGTGCAATTCAAGATTTTCACACATTTCTTTATCCTTGCATCGAATTGTTGTGCGTAGCGTTTTCCTGAATAGACGCTTAGCAGACTTATAATTAGAATACGACAACACCTCGCACGTATTTGGTCTTCCGTCGGCAATCCAAACGTTGCGCCTGTCCTTCAGTAAACGATGAAGTGGTCGCAGTTCCTCGTTCCAGAAGAATTTTGCTGATTTATGTCGTTTCTTCATCCGGCTGGCTACTACAGATGAATATAATATTGCGTCGGTAATTTCGGTATAAAGTACGTGTAGGTCGGTTTCAGTTGAGACTGTGAGGTCCATAACATCAGAGAGGTAATTATCAAGCGAACGCTGGTACAAGGAAATATCCATCTTCTCCCAGTTAAAAGAAAGTCTGTGAAACGGTTTAAGTTCGTTAGACAAGTCGGAGGGAATCTCGATGCAGCAAGTCACAGGTAAATGGTTGGACATATTCTGCTCACTATCATCGAGTATGACACGATTCGTTGTAATGTCATTTAGCTCTAGTGGCAGTAATATGTGATCGATACGACTGGGTGATGCCACAACTGATGCTGGATAGAATGTATAAGGAGGCCCTTCGCATGATGATGAAGTGGTGACGGAGAACAGTTTCTCCTGGTCTATGAGATTTGTTGCGAAAGCCATTCTATCGGCGTGTCCCGAAGGTACATGATGTTCGTAGGAACGGCACAAATGAACGTTGAGGTCGCCCATAATAATCACGGGTCCACATGTTGAGTATAACGATATAAGATCGGCGACATTATCAAGACAATTTTTGAAGTGATCATCGCTGTGATTCGTACTCGGCAGGTATGTTTGTATAACAGTGAGAGTCATCGTCGAGTTCAATTTTAGCTGTAAACCAATGCATTGGTCATTATATGTATCAATCGAAACACAATGTGCTGCGATGCGTTTGTTCACAATGAGAGCAACGCCATCTCGCGTGAATGAGCCGCCTGTACTCGTGGTTATAGTACGGCCAGGTTTGCCGAGGACAATATATGACTGGTGTATAGAATGTAGAAAAGTCAGGGTTTCTTCGTTAAGCCAATGTTCGGAGATACCAAGAATATCATATTCTAGAGAGTTCAGAAGAGACGACAAATATAGAAAATTGGACTTAACGCCAGTGGCATTCCATGTCATGAGATTAACTTTGTTCGTCATTGTAGTTTTCTTGGCGTTTCGGTGGGTCGACATTCCAAAGCCTAAAGCTAATCCCTGCAGGCCAAAAGTCATCCCGGTAGAGGGCATTCATATCGGTTACATGAATATGAATACGCGCTGATTGTGAACCTCTACTAGAACTCCACATCAGTCGCACGAAAGTGGGCGTTATGCCCCTCTGTTCGAAATATTCCCAGATGTCAGTTTCTGTAGATTTCAACGAGATCCCGCGAACGAATATTTTCCTTGTACGTTTGTTTGATTTGTAAGGGACACCGACGAATCCAACTGGTTCAGTGTCTTCATCAAGCTGAGAATTGCGAAAGTTTGTACCTGCTCCTTTCAAGACATGTTTACTGACAGGTGTGGATGTTTGACGATGGCTCACTTGAGGAGTGTGGTTCTGCGACTTATCCGATGAGAGATCTTCAAAATTATGGTTTAAAATGTCCACACTGTTAAAATCGGGCTGATCCGGTTTGTCAGGACATCTCGTGTCGTTTTGATTAAAGGAACAAGTTTTGTTTAATACAACGCAGTTGGCCCCATTGGTAGTCTGCTTCACGGGAGAGTTAATTTTGCTATGATCGATAGTCTGCTGAAACTTCACGGGTGACTTAGCATTCTGAATATCACCAATTACACCTGATGTGTCTATCGGTGAGGCACTTGGAGGTCGCGATGCTTTTGGATTAGGAAGCTTCGGTTTCATCGGAGTAGATGATGACATCTTTTTGGAGTTCAGGTCCTGTGTGAAAGAATATGATAGGTGGTGATCGGGCGGGAAAGGCCCAACAACAGCTGACGGAGGTGTGCTAGGCGGGAGGTGCTGTTCCACAACTGAACACATCCGGTTGAACTTTTCATTTAGATCTTGGGCCAAGAACTCAAACATTGTACCAAACTTGCGCTCGATATTTTCGATGATCTGATCCATGGAATTGGAAGATTCTTTCACAGTTTGTTTTACATTGTTGATTTTGCTCATAACATTCTCAGACTTAGCAAATGTCCTTAAGAATTCCTTCTCCTGGGATTCCAACTTTTTGGTGAACATATCGTATTGTTTTGTGTGATCAGCGACATCGTTTTCAACGAACTTAATACGGTTTTTTAAACTGACGACACCACTACACTTTTCATCAGTTAGTCGGTCTATAGACTGTTCTAATGTAGTACACTTCCCGAGAGAAGCGCCGATCGACGTGGCGTTTGATGAACATTTTATTTCCAGCCTTTCTTTACTCTTCTCAAGATCATCTAAGCGCTTGCAAATTTCTATTTGTTTCTCTGATATGGACTTTAGTTCAATCTGTATCACGCTGGAAGAGGTAACATTGTTGGCTTTGAGCAAAGTGACGTCGGCAAGAACTTCTGACAATTTTTCTTGAATACATACAGAGTCACATGGGCATCGAGGTGCCGTACTATCTGGTCGATGGTTAGACTGCGATTGTGATAATTTGTGCTTAGTAACACAATCTTTTATATCGTCGAATGTACCTCCTTTAGTGAACTGCACAATGTTATATATGTCTTTCACTAGGCGGGTGCTCACTGGGATACCTCCCATATCTGGGTCCCTTTGGATACGACCTTTTAGACTATAATGCTGCAGATCTTCAGAGTTAAACGTTTTTCTGAAATCTGTAAAAAAAATTTAGCATTGTTGTATTTGTCCACGATTGTTTTCAACACAAAAGCGATATATGTTGTGCTTTTTCCTTCACAAAAACCAAACTGATTATCACTTATTATTTCGTTGTCAAATAAAAACTTCGTAAGCCGTCTATTGATTATTGTATATTAACAATTTCCCTACCGCTGAATTTACTGCAATAGCCCGATTATTATTTGGGTAATTTCTATCACCTTTCTTGCAAATTAAACTGAATTTCGGGACGTTTAACAGAGACACGCAAGTGAATTGGTTGCACGTGCGAGCTAGTGTGAAAGCATATTCTTCTATATCCCCTTCTGGGTGATATCGATGTTTATCTAAACGCGTTTTTTTCCTATAATTTAACTGTTGAGCGTATAATAAAATACGATATGATCTCACTATAGCTTTGGTAAAGATGCATTTTATACGCACGTCGTTCATATTCTGCATCATATGGTTGTGTGTGACGAATTTATTGCAAACAAATACACGTCAAATTTGCCTGTTGTGTGGGGGAACCCTGAGTGGTATAACCCTGGTTTAAACATATTTTATTTGCTCAAAGCATAATATAGATATATACCAGGGCAAACAGGATGGGATGACAAGTGTTGTCCTTCACAACAACATCCTCTCCCCATTGTCAAAACACTGAATATAAACAATCAAATACTGACAAGAGCAAGGAAATATGTTATAACAATATAACGTTGTACAAGTTCGGTAATGACAACTAAAAGTAGAATTGATGGATTGTTTCATTTATGTTATGCATGAGAGAAGGAAGAGTTACAAAAAACGCGATAGAGAGACTGAAATTAAGCAAACGGTAGAGATGGATAGATGTATGGGAGAGATGGTGAGATATGTAGAGAGAGAGAGGGGGAGAAGAAATGTTAGAGTAACTGTATAACCTGCGTCAGAGAGAGAGCGAGAGAGAGAGAGAGAGAGAGAGAGAGAGAAAGGGAGGATGAAGGCATGGGGAGAGATCAAGGTATTGCATGTGTATGGTGTCGACAGCTTTACTGAGTTCGATATATTTTTAACATCAAGGGCGATATATCAACAATTACAGTAAATTCGCCTTTTCTTTCTTCTGTTAGCACTACACATCGCAGTCGTCGAGATCGAAGCGTTCTGTTGCTTTAATGAACCGATGCACGTAATTAAATTAAAGATTATAGTATTCATATCGTCATGTATGTAAGTGTCTTGACTGATATGGTATTCACAATAAAAGGTATCAAACTATTGTATAGCCTCAGTCTTTCTCGAGCATACAGCGTGCATTCAAAGAAATAGTGGTCAACAGTCTAATCTCCGAGACCAAAATTACACAATTTATAGTCTATCAAATGGTTAACTATACGCTGTGTTCCCGCATGTCACTGCATCGACACCGGAGATGACATTGTATAACATTTGAACGCCGCTTCCAAAATTGAGAAATATTTCGGTGGTTTCAGCTTAGAATTTGCGAACTTTAATTGTTTTTTTTTAAATCTGTGAGACAGTTCGAAAAAAAAGGATGAGTCCATTCGTTTGGTGTTGTGGCGGAGAGGTTTGAAATTAAATGCATTTCTGAGGTCATAATCAGTTATATCGGCAAACCGGAGTGGGAGCAGACAGACCTGACAAGAACACCATAATCAGAAATGGTAACGCCCTCAAGATCATATTATTAGCCATAAATATAAATTACAATATAAAATATATTGGTTTCACGAATGCACCGCCTCAGAATTCCGTTAAAACAACTAATCCTTCAAATTATTACAAAAAAACTACGACTTATTACTGCAGGTTTCTCATTCACCACACCAGAAAGCTTCTAAATGCGATCAAAAATCGGAGGCATTGTGTTCCCGCCAAGAGTGCATGGCCCACCCATTGTTCATACCTAAACATCGAAAGCACTGAACGTTATCTAATTTATCAAGAAGGTATAAGGGGCCGCCAGACCTAACTAGGCTCGCATACTCGTATGTATGATAGGTAACGCGTTTCTAGTGAGTTACGATTAAGGATATGTTTTAATGTCCGTAACTGGGCGAGTCCAGAATTGGCTCGATTACACAAGTTTTCAATATGGTATTCCACGAAAAATCGTCATGGAGATCTAGTCCCAAATGTTTATGCGTTTCAGTATAGACTAAAGTATCTTTGCCCAGTATGATAATTGGCATCCCTTGGTCGCTGTGTTTAGCGAAAAACATAAGTTTTGGTTTTGGAAGAATGAAATATTACCAGCGAATTATTAGCCCTCTCGTTAATTGTAAACATGTCCTGATCAAGAGTTTGTTCCAATAGTTGCAAGTCTTTATGGCTTTGAAATAGACAGGTGTCGTCGGCGTAAAGGCGTATTTTGGAGGAAATTTTATCCCCAATATCGTTGATGTACATACAAAACAACACAGACCCCAGTACAACCCTTGAGGAACTCCAGCCGCAATCGGGATGTTTCAGAATTTGATCGAACTCTTTGCGATCGACCACTAAGGTAGCTTACCATGTATTTTGTAGCTGTTCATCTCTACAATAAGCCCATCGTACCAAACTGTGTCGAAGGCCTTTGATACATCACAAAATGCAGCACGTGTCATGAGGTCAGCATCAATAGCCTTGAATAAATTATGAAATATTTCAATTAATTGACCTTCAGTACTATGGTTGGACAGGCAACCTGATTGGTGTTCGTACAAAGGATTGTTTTTGTTTAGGTGTTCAAGGAGATTTTTTAAAACGATTGTTTCGAAAACTCAGCACGCTGAATACGACACAGGCATGTAATTGTTGACGTTACTAAGGTGACCCTTTTCGGAGATGGGTACAATCTCCGCTTTCTTCCATTCAGATGTTTCTAATGAAAGTTTAAACAAAATATAAAGGGGTTTGCTCACTGATGAATACGTGGTATATAACCCTGTCTATATTAAATGGATTATCCCAGTCAGTTAAACGGCTTATTACGCCACATGGTGGTGTAAGTTGTTTCGGAGATTTTGATTTTCTGTGGTCGACTGGGCGAATGTATTGTAAGAGATTTTTTTGTACCTTACTCAACCGTACCGATAGAATCACGTAGATGCTGAAATTGTAACGTTACCGCCACCGGTGTATAATATGTTTTTGAAAATATGACTCAATCGTATCGATAGAGTCATGACAGGCTGAAATTGTAAACTTAAAGTCACCGGTGTAATAATATGTTGTGAACATATAAATAATCTGATAGCCTGAAAATAATGTATAACCCATTGGGAGCCCCTGGTGTAGTGAAGTGAATTATGGGTAATTTTAATAGGAGTGCGCATGCCTGTTCTGTTGGAGTAATCGCGATCTTTTATTTTCTGGTCATCAAGTCAAATTTGTATCGTATACACAATGTGTTTGTACCGATGCATGTATCGTGACTCGACTCGTTTTCGTGGTCATATAGGCCCTACATAAGATATGATCACGAAAACGAGCAGTCGTACATTCACTTTCAATAGTATTGATTCTCTTAATCTGCCGCGGATTTCCCAAAAATTGCAGTTTCATTTTCAATAGGATTCTCCGAATTTTCACTTTTACTTTTCATTTTTACCACGCAAAGCGACCTTAGTTGACACACACATATATATATATATATGACACACTGGCTGAGTCCATGACAAATAGTTGATATATAGCATTGCTTCTTTCATTTAATTAAAGCTCACCTCGTTAAAACGCATGTCAAGCGTATTTGTTTACAAATTGCATTGGGTGCGACAATTTGCAGTAGGTCCCTATTTGCGGAGGTCACTTTGCGGAAGTCTCCGAATTCGCGGATGCCTATAAAATGGGTGATATATGTATATTTTAATGAGGGATCGGGTGCGTATATGTCAATTGATACGTATTTTAAACAAATAACGACACGACCATCACAATAGAGGTCTAGCTGTTCTATCAATTATATATGCGCCGAGTTCACTTGGTGCAAATCAAACGGCGATAAATATTCTCGTGTTTCAGAAGGACTCCTTAAAGTTGTGAATAAGATGAAGAATATTTATTAGATGTTATTTATTAAGTCAATCAAATAATGTTATTCATTAGTTATATATATACACTCCCGGAGATTGCTGCGCGGGTATCCTGATCACGCAAATTAAATCGCGGAAGTCCCCTAAAATGGGCGAAATATGTTGATTTTAATGAGGGAAAGGGTGCGAAGATGTCAATTGATACGTATTTTAAACAAATAACGACACGATCATCATAATAGAGGTATGTTCTATCAATTATATATGCGCCGAGTTCACTTGGTGCAAATCAAATGGCGATAATTAAACATTCTCGTGTGCCAGAAGGACTCCTTAAAATTGTGAATAAGATGAAGAATATTTATTAGATGTTATTTAACAAGTCAAATAATATAATTTGATTGACTTGTTAAATAACATCTAATAAATATTCTTCATCTTATTCACAACTTTAAGGAGTCTTTCTGGCACACTAGAATATTGTAGTCAATTCAATGTCAAATCGCGCCTTTCGCCGGAAAGCAGATGGGAACAGCCCGGACGAAGTCGGGCCCACCAGCCAGTGTAATAAAAAGCGAGACAGCTTGAAGAATGTATGTATAACACGAGAAACGGTAAAACGTGGTATATGGAAGTATCCAAATTTCCCACATGGAATTTGAAAGCTAGTTTATATTATAATTATATTATAATATCTATTTATGGCTAATAATATGACTGAATAGGTCACTCTCACCGGTTTTCTGTGATAAAGTTACCCAGGTTCCTGAAATTGTGATAAAGTTACCCAGGTTGGAGAAGAATGTGATAAAGTTACCCAGGTTAATACTAGTTCATGTTTAGCAACAAATTATTGATTTTTGTGATCAAAATGACGAACTACAGTACTAATATGTCTTAATTTATGCTTGATAAGGGCTATTACTTGCCAAAACTGAACAATATTTCCCTCTGTCACTTTTAAATCGAGTTGATATTGTGAGATTTGCTTAAACTGGGTAACTTTATCACAATTCTCACCAACCTGGGTAACTTTATCACAAAATTAGGAACCTGGGTAACTTTATCACAGAAAACCGGTGAGAGTGACCTATTCAGCAATAATATGATCTTGGTGGCGTTACCATTTCTGACTATGGTTTTCTTGTTCTCACTTTGCCGACGAGCCTGCAGAAATATCGCCTATGGTATGTATTAATTAAATAGCAGTTTGCTCCCGATGCAGTGTTGTTTTAGCTTGCCGCCTGAAAGCATTTCAAGAAACAAAAACAGACAGCACTGATGTGGTCCGGGTTCCTGGCTACCATACAGTCTCAATGAAAAACAGAGCTGATATTGCTGTCTTTAGGTCGGGTGGTATAGGCCTACTGGTTAAGGACGAGCTGGTACATGTGGTAGAGTTGTTTGAAACTAGCGACACAAATGACATCGCTCAATGGTTCAAAATTAACAGTGACAATGGGAATCCCCCAATTGTAATTGGTAATATTTACGTACCCCCAGAGAATAGCAGATATGCCTCCCCGGAATGGGCAAATAAGCTTTATGCAATGATTATTGAAAAGCTACTTATAACTGACAAAATTATCCTTATTTGTGATTTTAATGCTCGAACAGCTCAATTGATTGATTATGAAGATGAGGAAGAAATGATAGAATTAATTGATTATGGTGGTGGCTTGGATCAGTTTTCACTAACAAGAGTCTCACAAGATAGAAAGACAAATAATTATGGTTTCAAATTAATTCATATATGTAAGACTGCAAAACTACTTATATGCAATGGTAGAGAAGGAACAGACAGAGCAATTGGCACAACTACATTCAAAGACATCAGCCTTATTGACTATGTAATTTGCTCACCATTTGCATGCAAATTAATTAACGATTTGCATGTACATGACCAAGATAGTCTTTTATCTGATGCACATTGTCCCTTAACTGTAAAAACTTCAATACCATGCAATGAAGAAGAAATACCTTCAGTAAATTGTACAAATCTGAATGAAACAATCACTATTAAACCATGGACAAGCGAAAAAGGTGTGCAGTTCTCCGAAACTTTCACAGATGATTCAGTACAGAATCTTGTAGAAATTTTGAATCAAATGCAAGATAATAGTGAATTGAGTGATAAAGAATTATCTGAATTCTCAGAAATTTTGACAAGTAACTTGTTGCAAAATGCAACAAATGTATTGGGTTCCAAAAAGAAGAGGAACGGTGGGTTTCCAAAAAATAAATCTAAAGCACCATGGTTTGATAGCGATTGCTCCAACACAAGGAAGAAATATAGAAAAGCATGGAAACTCTATCTGATGTATAAATCTCCCCAAAATCATACCAATTTGTTAGAATGTAGAAGGGCATATAAGGTCGCAATGCGCAGAAGGAAGTTCAAATACAATATTGAGTTTCAAAACAGAGTTAAGAGCCTTAAAGGCACAAATCCGAGGGAATATTGGAAACTTATTAATAGTATAGATGATAAAAAAATGTCATCACCCCATGCCCTCAGTTGATGAATTCTATTCCCATTTTTCAAATGTTACAGGTTGTGTTGATACTCCGCTCCCAGAGTCTGTAAAACCAAACTACGATACATCATTACTGAATCGAGATATTAATATCGAAGAGGTCGAAAAGGCAGTACAAGGTCTTAAAACAAGGAAAGCACCTGGAATCGATAAAGTTACAAATGAGTATATCAGAGGTTCCTACCCTAAAATGAAAATAGCTTATCTCAAATATTTTAATCTGATTCTCAAAACTGGACATATACCCAAAGAGGGGAGTATTGGACTTATTAAACCAATTTATAAATCTGGGAAATTTTCTTCCCCTGATAACTATAGACAAATTACACTTGTCATACTCAGTAAGAGAATATACTCATTCCTATAAATAAATGGCATCCTCTCTGTAAATCAAGCTGGATTTCGGCCAAACTATTCCACCATTGACCACATACATACATTGAATTCGACGATTGAGTTAACCAATTCTATTAATGGTAGTTTATATTGTGCCTTCATAGACCTGTCTACGGCTTTTGACAGTGTCTGAAGGAATTGTCTTTGGTATAAACTTATCTCATCAGGTATTGATGGAAAATTATTAAAGGTCATGCAAAGTATGTATCAGGATATAAAATCATGTGTTTCAGTTGATGAAAAGAGTTCCCCCTTTTTTAAATGCCCAATTGGCGTGAGGCAAGGCGATAATCTCTCCCCGATACTTTTTGCCCTATATCTGAATGATCTGGAGTCATAACTTGGCCAAAACTGTCAAAATCTCCAAACTTTGTCAGCCTTGAGTGGTAAAGCAATGCACAGATTAGTTAAACTGTTTTCGCTTTTATATGCTGATGATACCATACTCATGGCTGACACAGCTGAGGGATTAGAAGAAATCCTAGATTCTTATCATCAATACTGTCTAGACTGGAAACTCAGCATTAACTGCTCTAAAACAAAAATTGTTGTATTTGGCCAAGGGAAATATGAAGATGAGATATTCTATATTGGAAATGAGCCTATAGAATTATCCAAAAGTTATAAGTATCTTGGGGTGACATTTAGCAATGAGAACCAATTTATTGATGAAAAGAAAAAAAGGTGTGCTGCGGCCAAAAAGGCTATGTTCTCACTCATTCACAAAATGAGAAAATCACATCTAACCTTTGATGTTATAATTGATATATATAATAAAGCAATCTTACCAACCCTCACGTATGGATGTGAAGTATGGGGATATGGTTCTAATGCTATGATTGAGACAACATAGTTATGGTTTTTTAAATTCATCTTGGGCATGAAAACTACAACACCGACTGCTATGGTATATGGTGAACTGGGCATAATCCCAGTTTCAACTATATTAATTAAACACAAAATGTTATGTACTGGACCAGAATAATTGAAGGCGAAGGCTGGAAATTGACAAAAATACTATATGATTCAATGATTTGTAGTAAAAAAACTAAGCGTGCCTTTAAATGGGTGAATGGCATCAGAAAAATATTAAATGAAACTGGAATGTCATTTATTTGGAGCGACCAAAATTTATGTAGAAGTAAATGGTTCAAAAATGCAACAAGGGGTGGACTAAGAGATATGCACATGCAAGAATGGAGGGGTAAACTTGATACTTCTAATAAATACATATTTTATAGAGCAGTTAAACACAATTATGCAATAGAACCATATCTCAAATACTTCAACCAATCAGATGCAAAGGTCATAGCAAGATTTAGAACCAGAAACCATAGACTCTCTATAGAAACTGGTGATTGGGAGGAATTGGATCTCTCAAAGAGCATTTGTAAAGCCTGTAATGAAGGTATAGGTGATGAATATCATGCTATTTTAGTGTGCAAAAAACTCAAAACACTCCGAATGAAATGTATGGATAAGTACTTCTATGAAAGACCAAGTGTGTTCAAAATAAATGAGTTATTTAATTTGAACACTGATAAATTAAAGCCAATTGTAAGACTTATCAGAGAAATACCTAAGATTTTATGTGATTAGAAACACTAATGATTTACAATTTAGCAGCCCCAACCCCTGTCAAATGAAATGTGAATTTACCGCATACACAATACCCAAAATCCACTTATATGAACTTATGAAGTGAGAATGACATAACCCGGGAATTAACTTAAGGCCCACTATATGTACTAGTGCTTCAGGAACTAAAGATTACAAACCCGACCATACATGTTGCTGAATATGGCAACACCATCGACATTGATGGAATTATAACTGACCGTGATGGCATGGCGGCCATGTAAGACTAGCACCAGACTGAATTGACCTCTCATATGGAGAGTATACTTAATTGTATAAATTGTGTATATATTTTCATTATAAATTACAAATCAAGTCCAAAATTATTATTTGATTTGTATAAAAATGTATATGATGTTTAATCATAAATTTGATAAATAATAATCATCATGTCTGAACATAAACTCACTCTGTCTCAACTACATTAGTAATACTAATAGTAATGGGTAAGCACTTGCACAAATAAATTGCTGCTTTCTCTCAGACTATAAATGTTAAAACCTACATATGACTTTAACTTAAGATGTTACAATTTCATGGGTATTAGACATCATAAATATCATAAATTCAGATGGACATCAGCTCCTAAGTAGCAAAGGGCTAACCATGTAACTATATATTAGTGGATAAAATGTGTACTATTAATTAGTTGCTGAGAATGGTGGAACAGAGTGAGAGGTGTTAAACAAAGTTCCTTGACACTTGGGCTGAAATTGTATTTACTGGCCGATTGTGCCATTTGTGGACGAGTTAAGTATATTCCAGTGTAATCTATAATATAATTTATTATTTTAAATTAAGGAATCTGCATTTACTTTTGTGAATAAATCATTAACAAGTGTCTGGAAACTGTAGAGCATACTTGTAAACCGTACCACTAGTATCAAGTGGACTATACTCACCCTTTGAGCATGCAGCAGAGATATTAGTCCTTCCATCTGTCATGAACACCGTGAATTCCCTTGTGACTAATTGCCATTAAAAAGCACTGCGGTGTGAACTGAGCTGAATCTGACACAATGTATCAATACTATCATGTTTCAATATATATCCGAATGTGCGAACATAGTGAATTTAATACCGGTAACAATTGAATTTGATTTATTATTGACGGAACTTCGGAAGTAAAATATAAGTTGAACGTTCTCCGTATAGCAATTAACACAAATGTCGAGTTTCTACAGCACTGATACATCCACATTAGTAGAGTCGCTTATGTACTTTCGTGGGACTTTTTTGACCAAATGTAGAGACTATGATATTATGATAGTGTATCACTTACTTTGTCGGAAAAAGTTTGTTAGACTTCATGGGTCCGCGACTGGCGAGAATTATGACGTCATAAAGATGACGTCATTGTCAGTTCAGTTCAGATATAAGGTTGTCATAAGAACTGTTGAATTCTGCGTATATTTCTTAATTGTTATACATTTTTTTTCAGTGAGGGCAATTCACCATTAGTTGTTCTCAAAGTACAGTACCCAAATTCACGGGAAAATATTATTCCAGTCAAGGATGGCTGCCAAATTGGCACCAGAAAATCACCAATTTTGCGATTTTCAAGAATATCATGTAAATGACCTTCCGTTTGGCAGCGACTGCGAATTGTGACATTTCTGTGTTTAATTATTGCTTCAGCAATGTAGTGATGCAATTGTATTGTACAAAACATGTTCGATCTGTCAAAAATCCACTTTAGACAACCGAATTATAGCATCTTGTCAAATATCATTCCGATATTGTAGCAATAGATTTAAAGAAATGAGCTGAATTCAGTAATGGGAAAGAAATAGTCGTGCCACATACGGTATTATTATCACACTTCAACAGAACTCTTCAGTTTCATCCAAGATGGCTACCAAAATGGCAGTCAAAATACAAAAGTCAGTTAGAACACCATTAGAACACCAAATATCGCCCTTTCAGTCCATCATGGGGAATTAGGTTAATCGGATAATTTTAAGAAAATCTAGGATAGCTTTAATTTCTTATACAAATTGGTGATATAAGTGAAGAGGGTGTTGAAGAGGAAATCCAAATAACTATGTGAAATTAGAAAGTATCTTAGACCGCCATCTTAGCTCGGGGGACAAGTGTTACCATCCCGAAGTCTAGCCTTCTGTAAGCCAGAGTACTAATTGAGAAATATTGGTGGTTACCATATCAAATGGCAACATATGATGCAGATACGCATTGGTTTTAATTCTTGTTATAACATATCAGTAGAAAATGCATATAGTGTATCATATAATGTAGCAATACACAATTGTTTATTGTGATAGCTATGAAGTGGGATTGTACTTCTCAGCTATACCATGAATTTTGGCAAGCATGAAACAACACCTTGTTTATCAACACAAACAATAGTAAATTTAATTATAAGGCTGTCACTTTGCATGCTTGTCTCACTGTTAGTTGCACTGTAACATTTAATTAAATTTGCATGTTGATATCATTCGAACCTCGTTTAGCTGAACTTAGCAGGTTTCAATCGTATTGATAACCACGGCAGATCAAAATAGAATAGACCCCCATATGTGGGTAATATATCCGTATAAGGGGGTAGCGTCCCGAATCAAGCTTAAAGTGATAAATTGTGAATACCAGGCTCTGAAATATGGATGATGGTATTCAACAAAGTAGCCCAACCACTTTCATAGCATATGTGGAGTTTTGAGAAATTTCTATGTATAGGATAATGGCTGAAAAGTGTACATTATTTCAGGGAATGGATCGATCGAAACCGCAGGTCGAGATCGTTCCAATCGCTGAAATAATGTACAGTTTGAAGCTATTATCTGACTTAAAACATGGCCGAGTCCATTTGTTTGATGCGTCACTTCTTATCAGAATTGATTAACCTGAAATTAGGTCAAGACACCTGAGTTGTTCCATGTGTTCGACCCTATCCACTCGCTCATTGGCTGCACGGATGGCGTGACATCTTAACCCATTGTCAACTTAACGGACAGGCAGCACACCATTGCGTTTCCGACCGTTGAATGAACACGACGTACCGACACTGAGTTCCTTTTGCCCTTACATTTCGGCATTTGTATCAAATTAATTATGCGGCATATTTCGGATTTTGCGGAGAATTAGACATTGCATGGCAGATTGGTGCGAGCGGTGTGCAACATCTGATATCTGGCGATCTTGTAGTTTGAGATCGCGGGTAATACTGAAGATCGAAGGACCACATTTACATGTAAATTACTATATATATTTTACGTTTTATCGTGAGTGGTGCTACAACATGCCACCGGGAACGGAATCAGATTCGAGAAATGTTAACAGTTGCAAATTCAATGCCTATTCATGAAACGACAAGCATGGAATTTGAAGTTGTACGCCACCCCTCCATTTCATCCCAACCCGAGTGGCGAGGCTATATATAATCGTCCGCAGCAAAATAACCGTTCATTAAATTGGATACTGAGCGTCCGATATTAAAATAATGAATCGTTGTTTGAAAAATAATATACGATCTCGACAATAACCATCCTTATCCTATAAACTGAACTCGACGAACAAAGGAGTGACATCATAGCCATGTTTTAAATATAAGTTATTGACCACCCCGGACATGTTCATTCAGTTCAAATGAACATTATCATAAACCAGGCTAGATCCCCGAAACAGGCGAAGTGGTGTGTCTGGGTCTTGGCTTTCCTCTTCGGTTAATTGGTGGTAGCCACACAAAGTGATTCGCCCAATATACGAAAGGTGTCTTGGTATGAACACAGTAGGCTGGTATGGACCATTGATAGTATAAAGCATGATTTTGGCATGTCAATAGTTTAGTGAGATAATGCATTGCGTTTGTATATGAGAGTGGTTCTTGGCAATGGTTATGAGTGTGCAGCCGGTTGCACGTGATTAGTGATTATTTTGAAGTTTATCGAAATCAACAGGGACTGCGCAACTGCTCTGCATATCCAACACTGCAGCTTAGATGACGAAAGAATGTCAATGGTAAACGCAACAGATACGAGCCAAAAATAGATAGGCGATACTTATTTTAATACTAATTCCCGCGTTTTGATGAACCCGGTGGGAAACGGGTGAAGAATCCATTGGTAGTGATGGTCTTCTGGTGCCATATCATCAGTTTGATGTATTATGTCCATTGTCCAATATACTCTGGAATCCAGGCTCTGAATACTGAATGAAATTATGGGGGAACGCAGTCCACTAACTTCTTACAACATAATGTGAAGTAATAGTTGGAGTTAATAACAGCTCGTGACGTGCCATGTTGATTATGGTTAGAACGTTATCATGAACCAAAGGAAGTGCGGAAATGAAGGAAGTTGAATTAGCACGTGTAACTACGGAGGTGGCCATGATTCACTATAATAATGGCATCTTTCAGATCATATTACCTAGGCCGATCCATATATATCCTAATGCCTCAAACTGTTCTAATTCTATTCGACTAGAAGTTATCACATCAGTCTGGCTATATCCCATAAATTGTATATATCATGCTGCATTCGTGCATCATGATAATCTACCCCAACTATGTGGCATATATAGATTAATTTCAGCAGAACACGGTCATGGTGAAGCTACGAAGAGCTCCATACATTTCCACATGCTAAGCAATCCAGTTTGATCAGATAGACCTTAGTTTATATAATATTTATTCCTTGAATAATACAACAACAATAAGTATACGTTTAATCGTGGATCGGATTCGACATCCACTGTGCAGGCTTATGCGAGTCATTTCCGGGAATAATTTATATTCACCCCTCCCGTCGAGAGTGTTATGGTGCAAATACACATTATCGCTACGTGTATATGAGACAAACTAATTATATACATAAATGTAGTGATACATAAATATGCTAATATCGCTGTAATACAAGTAAATATATTTCTTGAGTTCTAGTTCAAATTTGTCACGATCCCATCTTGGTCATCATATTAATGCACATGTGGAAATGTACCGGTACTTAGTATGAACTGATGATAAGAAACAGTTTAAGCATGATGCAATCATCAACATTTCTTCCTAAGCATATATGTTTGTTAGAATTGTAGAAGAGAGTGTCTGATCATTTTGTGACGATTTTCCATTCCAATCACCCATACAAGGATTGATTTTACGAAGACTTATGGATATTATGTCAGAAAACGTCCATGTAACTTCGACAGACTATCCAACCTCGTTCATCTACCAAGCCTATACCGGCGGTATACATGTGCCATGGTGAAATGGAAAAGAATAAAGTATGGCTATAATTTCTGGACGAGGTCCCGGGCGATCGCCTGGTTTATATTTTCAATTTCAAGCTTCAAAAGCCAGCCACTGTTAGTTATATACAGTAATCTGATTGGGTCCGTCCTTAGACCCTTTAGTGTACAAGTAGATATAGCCAATCTTGATCGATATGCAATAACATATGGTGATCACATGCACTATTTGAGCGTTTGTAGCTGACAGCGCCTGAAGTTGGCAACTTCACAATTCTCTCCACATACCATGTTGGTCTCTATGAAAATATTTATATAATATCAGAATCGTGTTTGGCACAAGTCCATATACTTAACGTGCTTGAACATATATTTCGGTTTTATATAGTGAATGGTATGTTCTCATCGAAAGTCCATGTATGATAATGATATGCATATATTTCATTCTTACACGCTGGGATATATTGCGGAAATATATGTGTTTTAATGTTAAATTTCGACATTTCCGCCACATTGGCGGCCATCTCGATTATAATAAGGTATTAATAACTCCGGATTATCTAAATCGGAGTCCATTCATTAATACATCTAACACCGAGATATCGTTCTCCTGTGATGGACATGTTATTTGACGTATATTTTTGTTTGGTGAATTTTCACGATGCTTATTTGGACAATAATTGTCACTGGCATTTTGAGTCATTTTGGTAAGACAGCTAATAGGAATGTGTCATAACATGGCGATTATTTATTTGGAAGTTGAAAATTAGTCTAATACATTCACCTTCTAAAACCAATTTCACGTGAGACCGTGTCTTTGATCTTGGCGGTAATGACCTTGGCATCGCTCATATACTCATATAGGCATGTTTCTGGACCTCGACCGATCCAACTCAAATTTGGTATGTATGCCTACTTTGATCCCGGGAACAATATGGGCGAGTCCAATTTCACGGCGACCGTGTCCTTGACCTTGACCTAGACCTAGACCTCGCCCATAGTTTGTCCAAACGCTGTATATTCTGCCCAGACGGAGGCGATCACAAAGAAATCCCTAAGTAGCCCGGACGAAGTCGGGCACATCAGCTAGTCTCATATATATTTTGAAGACCTCTGTTTGTCTGTCTGTCTGTCTGTATGTCTGTCTGTCATTAATACAATTCTACGATTATCGACCGATCGGGACGAAACTTGGTACGTGGGTGTAGTTTGACAAGGCGGTCGTCGTTGTCGTATTGGCGAGCCCGTGTGGCGCCCGCTTCGCGCATGCGCAGACGAGATCTCGGAAACGGGTGGATCAATCGACTTGAAATTTGCTATGTGAATGTATCTTGCCCCGGATACGAATTGTATCGGGTCGCCGAGACCGTGCGTCGCCAGCTTCGCGCATGCGCAGACGAGATCTCGGAAACGGGTGGAGCAATCGACTTGAAATTTGCTATGTGAATGTATCTTGCCCCGGGTACGAATTTTATCGGGTCGCCGAGCCCGTGCGTCGCCAGCTTCGCGCATGCGCAGACGAGATCTCGGAAACGGGTGGAGCTATCGACTTGATATTTGGTATGTGAATGTATCTTGCCCCGGATACGAATTTTATCGGGTCGCCGAGCCCGTTCGACGCCAGCTTCGCGCATGCGCAGACGAGATCTTGGAAACCGGTGGAGCTATCGACTTGAAATTTGGTTTTTGAATAGCCCGGACAACGTCGGGCTCATCGGCTAGTCTCATATATAGTTTGAAGACCTCTGTCTGTTTGTTTGTTTGTCTGTCTGTCTGTCATTTATACAAATCTACGATTCTCGACCGATCGGGACGAAACTTGGTACGTGTGTGTAGTTTGACCAGGCGGTCGACGTTGTCGTATTGGCGAGCCCGTGCGGCGCCCGTTTCGCGCATGCGCAGACGAGATATCGGAAACGGGTGGAGCTATCGATTTGAAATTTGCCACGTGAATGTATCTTGCCCCGGATACGAATTTTATCGGTTCGACGAGCCCGTGCGACGCCAGCTTCGCGCATGCGCAGACGAGATCTCGGACACGGGTGGAGCTATCGACTTGAAATTTTGTATATGAATGTATCTTGCCCCGGATACGAAGTGTATCGGGTCGCCGAGCCCGTGCGACGCCAACTTCGCGCATGCGCAGACGAGATCTCGGAAACGGGTGGAGTTGTCGACTTGAAATTTGGTATGTGAATGTATCTTGCCCCGGATACGAATTTTATCGGGTCGCCGAGTCCGTGCGACGCCAGCTTCGCGCATGCGCAGACCAGATCTCGGAAACAGGTGGAGCTATCGACTTGAAATTTGGTTTTAGAATAGCCCGGACAACGTCGGGCTCATCGGCTAGTCTCATATATATTTTTGAAGACCTCTGTCTGTATGTATGTTTGTTTGTTTGTTTGTTTGTCTGTCTGTCATTAATACAAATCTACGATTCTCGACCGATCGGGACGAAACTTGGTACGTGTGTGTAGTTTGACCAGGCGGTGAACGTTGTCGTATTGGCGAGCCCGTGCGGCGCCCGCTTCGCGCATGCGCAGTCGAGATCTCGGGAACGGGTGGAGCTATCGACTTGAAATTTGCTATGTGAATGTATCTTGCCCCGGATACGAATTTTATCGGGTCGCCGGGCTCGTGCGACGCCAGCTTCGCGCATGCGCAGACGAGATCTCGGAAACGGGTGGAGCTATCGACTTGAAATTTGCTATGTGAATCTATCTTGCCCCGGATACGAATTTTATCGGGTCGCCGAGCCCGTGCGACACCAGCTTCGCGCATGCGCAGACTAGATCTCGGAAACGGGTGGAGCTATCGACTTGAAATTTGGTTTTTGAATAGCCCGGACAACGTCGCCCGGACAACGTCGGGCTCATCGGCTAGTATCATATATATTTTGAAGACCTCTGTATGTTTGTATGTCTGTCTGTCATTTATACAAATCTACGATTCTCGACCGATCGGGACGAAACTTGTTACGTGTGTGTAGTTTGACCAGGCGGTCGACGTTGTCGTATTGGCGAGGCCGTGCGGCGCCCGTGCGGCGCCCGTGCAGCGCATGCGCAGACGAGATCTCGGAAACGGGTGGAGCTATCGACTTGAAATTTGCTATGTGAATGTATCTTGCCCCGGATACGAATTTTATCGGGTCGCCGAGCCCGTGGGACGCCAGCTTCGCGCATGCGCAGACGAGATCTCGCAAACGGGTGGAGCTATCGACATGAAATTTGGTATGTGAATGTATCTTGCCACGGATACGAATTTTATCGGGTCGCCGAGCCCGTGCGATGCCAACTTCGCGCATGCGCAGACCAGATCTCGGAAACGGGTAGAGCTATCGACTTGAAATTTGGTTTTTGAATAGCCCTGACAACGTCGGGCTCATCGGCTAGTATTAATATATTTTAAAATATACCATGCCAAATCGTAATTATCACAGATATATTGCTGACCAAAATATTTATTGCATGCCCTATGTATTATATGACCTATATGCCGTATATGGATCATTACATTATATGAAATGATTGCTTCTAAAAGTTAGTTGAAACCTGTAAAACACGTAAAATTTAAGCTTAATGTAATATGTTCTCCTATGAACATTTCTGAAAAATGATCATGTCAGACCTTACATTGTATCTGTATTTGCCCATATTGTTGTGGATTCGTATCTTGCCACGGATACGAATTTTATCGGGTCGCCGAGCCCGTGCGATGCCAACTTCGCGCATGCGCAGACCAGATCTCGGAAACGGGTAGAGCTATCGACTTGAAATTTGGTTTTTGAATAGCCCTGACAACGTCGGGCTCATCGGCTAGTATTAATATATTTTAAAATATACCATGCCAAATCGTAATTATCACAGATATATTGCTGACCAAAATATTTATTGCATGCCCTATGTATTATATGACCTATATGCCGTATATGGATCATTACATTATATGAAATGATTGCTTCTAAAAGTTAGTTGAAACCTGTAAAACACGTAAAATTTAAGCTTAATGTAATATGTTCTCCTATGAACATTTCTGAAAAATGATCATGTCAGACCTTACATTGTATCTGTATTTGCCCATATTGTTGTGGATTCGCTTAAAAATGGAGTAGTGGTCGATGAAATGAAAACTGCGATTGTTACACCGATTCTGAAAAAGGCTTCGCTGGACCCTGAAGTTCGGAAAAATTATAGGCCTGTATCGAACCTATCATTTGTATCTAAAGTGCTGGAAAAAGTTGTGAGTCTACAGTTACTCGAACACGTAAAGGATCATGAACTATTTGAAAAATACCAATCGGCATATCGAGTCAATCACACTCGCGAATCTGCGCTCATCAAAGTCAAGAACGACATTGACCTTTGTCTGAACCGTGGTAATTGTGTGCTGCTTCTGATGTTGGACCTGAGTGCTGCTTTCGATACGTGCGATCACGCCGTTTTATCGGAACGCCTCAGCGAACTTATTGGAATTCGAGGAACCGCTCTATATTGGTTCGAATTGTATCTGTCAAGTAGAAAGCAGAAGGTTGTGATTCGGGAGTCTGTTTCCACGGAGGTTGCTCTTGATGTGGGTGTGCCACAGGGATAAATCCTTGGACCTCTTTTATTTTTGGTATATACCTTGCCTCTCGGGCGCATACTGAGTCGTCATTCTGTCAATTACCATCTATATGCAGATGACACACAAATTTACATCGAGTTTTCTCGTAAGGATGCTGACGGGTACTCTGAGGCAATTCAACGCATTGAAGCTTGTTATGTAGATGTCAAAAGCTGGTTGCAGAGCAATAAACTAAAGTTAAATAACGATAAATCAGAATTTCTTGTCGTGGGATCTCGATATTCTCTCCAAGCACTGTCTCTATCCACCAATAACAACAAAGATAAACAATTCAATATTCGACTTGGAGACACAACAATTTCATCCTGCTCCAGTATTCGTAACCTGGGAGCACATTTTGACTCTCATATGACAATGGACACCATGGTCTCTAACATGCTCAAAACATGCTACTTCCATCTCCGGTGTTTGCGGCTTGTCCGTTGCCATCTAAGCAAAGAGGCCATGAAACGCGCTATTTTATCTCTCGTGATTTCACACGTTGACATGCAGTCTGAATTCCTTGCTGACAAACATACCATTCAACGACTAGATGTCCTTATTAACAACTGTGCAAGGCTGATGTGCAACAAACTAAAATGCGACAGAATAACACACACTCTGATCAAAGAGCACATTATGACTTTCAGCTTCCGTGTTCAATTTAAATGTGCAGTGACTGTCTATAACTCTATCCGCCACGTAAATCCGTCATTTATAGCAGAACTATTTGTGGTCAATGCGCGAGAGGTCGGAGCTCGGACTCGCGCTATATCCTGCAACCAGAACATTAAAACTGTCCAAAAGCCTCATAACAACTATGGACGCCGATCATTCCAGGAAGTAGCTACATCTGCCGCTAAAAATTAGATGTTGTGACTCTTTGTCCGCCTTCAAACGAGAACTGAAAGCACACCTTTTCCGTCTTTGCTTCAAATTGCAACATACAAATAAAAAAAAGTAGCGTTAGCGAGTTGCCTTGGTCAGCTAGGGTGTTCCAGGCTATACCAGGTGAAAGCTAACTCATGCGCATTCTTATTTCAAGAAGAAATAAATGACCTGGAATCACAACCGAAGAAGAAGAAGTCCTGTAAGCACGTTAGTGAGTAGCCTTGGTCAGTTTAGGTGTTCCAGGCTATACCAGGTGAAACCTAACGTCATGTGCATCAACCAAGGAAAACACCAGTTGAACTTAACCCGTGTACATATGTGTTTGATAACTGTATTTTTATTTTTATCTTAACCCAAAAAAAAAAAACCCAAAAAAATACTAATGCAAATACTCGTTGTTGATAATATTGTTTCTTTTATACTGTTTGGATCACTAATTAAAGGCACGTGCGGCCTTAATTGTCGAAAATATTCATATTTGTTCCAAACACCGTAAACAGAAAAACAGTAACACGCATACAGTTCCGTTCATATATACCATGACCATCGCGTAAACAGCACGTTATCATAAAGACCTACTATATTTTACCTAAGCAAGAGCCTGATTGTGTCACAGAAGACAGCACAATGCTACTGGCTAATCACACACAAATGGCATAAACGCTCTTTATTAGTTCCATATCAGGTATTCACCAACAAAGAACGCTCTTTATGTTTACCATCATAATATAAACATACACCAGAAAAGTAACTTTTTACGCTTTTGTTTACATAACAATGGTCAAACATATGACCATAACATACTGTTTATGCGATATTTCTTATTTGTATACGGACAAAGTCTATCTACATTTTGATGTTCTTTCTGTTTGTGGCGGTTTTTTACGGGTGAAGATATTTTCGCAGGATACCCACCGCCAAGGCCAACCGTGTCTTTAAGCACCTTAGTCTCATAAATATTTTTCGTTTCAATTTTACTCGTTACCGATCTTTCCCTATTTTACCCCCTTTTCATGTTATGGTTAGCTTGTTACCCGTTCGCCATTTTACCCCCATTTTTCGCTGTTAGCATTTTTTAGCATGTTACCCCCCTCCCCCAATTTACCAGTAACTTTTTAATATTTTTTCGATTTGTAATGTTATGCGCTTTTGTATTCCTTAGTAACTTAAAGTTCTACATTTTTTGTTGATGTCCATAATCATGTCTTATATTTGACATTGTATTTTATGTTTAACATGTCAAGCGTTTTAGAGCACTTCAGTGGATTTTACGCGTATTTTCCAGTTAGGTTCTTAGCATATAATTTTTATCCATTCGCTATTTACTATTATTTTAGGATGTGTGCCTTGTTTGTATTGTAAGCGCATTGGAACTAATTTATTGTATAATGCGCTCTAAATGTATCTATAATAATAACAATAATAATAATAATGAGAGGTGTAAGGCGAGTAAGACAGTGAGTAACACCACCCCATTACAGATACATGTACGAATACACCCTTTCAATGATAGGCTTAATTAGCTAAGATAATCCGTACAAATTCAAAATATGATAATATGTATCTATAGAGCAATAATTGTAATCCGTATTCAATTACTGTATTTAAAAATGAATTGCTAGTGGTGGTGTGT
This sequence comes from Siphonodentalium dalli, assembly GCA_032622095.1. Classification (NCBI taxonomy): domain Eukaryota; kingdom Metazoa; phylum Mollusca; class Scaphopoda; order Gadilida; family Siphonodentaliidae; genus Siphonodentalium; species Siphonodentalium dalli. The sequence continues at coordinate 57,312,492 of CP136061.1, forward strand.
GGTTTTAAGTACGCATGTGATGGCACTGGGCCCTACCTGATTACCAATTGCCTTGTGTCGCAAAACGACACTGGAAGGGATAGTCAGTGGGGGCCCAGATCATTTTTGGAAAGTCAGGATGCGTGGTGTGATCGTTATGGTGGCGCGTACGTGATGTATATTATATTTTGATTTTGTATTTTGTCTTGTATGTCATAAATTTTCTTGACGAAGGCAATAACACTATTGAATTGAATTGAACCGAGTCGTCGTCAGATGAGATTTTCATGTTCACTCAGTGAAATAGTAGTAAACTGTTGTTTTGTAACGGCGATTCGTTATGAGTTATAAAAATCCCTATCTCTTGAAAGTTGATCATATTCAATTTTCTATCTTCGTCATGGCACGTTCTCAAGTAAATGTGAAGTATTTGTTTTTCTATATGTATAAATTGTCAATGTGATGTTCTGTTCTTTCGTTCAAATATATATTGTTTACACCAAGTAAATGTGTTCTTCATCCCTGGTTTTCAACGACATCAAATTCCGCATCAAATCACGTCGATCCGAGAATGTCCACTGGGTGTGTTGCCAGCATCAACACAAAAGAGTGTTGCCATCATCAACACAAAGAGTGTTGCCACAACCAACACAAAGAACGACATAGTTCTGCAATGGGTCAACACAATCATTTAGCTGATTCCGACCAGGTGCGACACATGCATGTTCTTCTTACATACATCTACTTGCAGGTATCAATCCGTATCATATACATATTCTTATAAAGAGCGTCCATTGTTCTGTAAACAAAAACGCCAGGCAATAGAGAGCGTTCTAATTTATAATACTGATTATTCAGTCTTTTATATAGTACAGGAATATTTTACAAAGATATTTCATTGATATTAAATATGTTTTTTTTTCCTTTATCTAACAGGTTACGGTTGATGCATTCGTCGCAGATCTTAAACAGACCGTCCACAGTGGCACTAGGCCCGTGCTTTCCATATCAATCGGCAATCTGAAATTGCATCAAGTTCAACACGCCGACACTGTCTTGGTTCTGTGACGGTACCTTCGACAAGAGTCCGAATCTCTAACATCAACATTGTATCAATCAAGCGAAATGGGCTGCCCACATAGATCATATCACAGATAGAGCTTGGAAGAAAATTGATATCATACGAATGCATAGATTTTCGCTGAATAGAAAGACCCTTCAAAAATACATTTTTCTTACATTCGTCCAATCATAGAATTATGGGAGGGATAATTACAGGAAAACATAAAAATCGTTCACATTTTGATAGAAGCACCAAAATCGGCACAGATGTAGTTTCATATATTCTAAATGAGAATCTAGCTGGTTCCAGCTTTTCAATGAGTGGAACTCGGAAAAAAATTGACCGGAAGTAGAACACCCCCTAAAAAAGACGATTTGTTTTATTTATTAGTTTTATGCAAATTATAGCGGGAAAATCAAGTATAATGTATACAAATGTATATATTTTCGTAAAGCTAAGACATAATGACACTTTTCTGAGCTAAAATTGAAACTCACCATCCAACATGGCCACCAAAATGGCCGCCGGAAGTTGAAAATATGACATTTTTTTTACAAATATCTTCTAGATCAATTCATGCTGTTTGGAACTAGTTGAGTAATATGACTTTATTTTGTGTTTTGTATATTAACCGATCATTGGCGCAATTAAATATGCAATTATTGGGCTCCTAGCCCCATTCGATCCCTCAAAAATTCAATTTTACAGAAAGCGGTATAACATTTTACAAAAAAAATCACAATTGGGATTCTAGTCATATTTCAACAAGAAACGAAAAGAACATTGTAATGTAAGTGAGGCATATCATTACCTATGAATATTCCAACTCTCGGGAACCAAAAATCTTACCTTGGCTCAAAATGGCCGCCAAAATATGGAAAATGGTAAATATTGCGCCAGGGTGTCCTGCATTCGCTTACGAGTTGTGGTTCAACAGTGGTTGATGTATACAATTGGCTAATCTGTATTCCATACATTGGATACTATCATGTCTGATGCACCATGTGTCATTTGTACTATTGTCACCACTGACATCACCAGATATATTGGATTTTTCTCTCACAAACTTGACATAAATATAGGCAAAAATGCACTTTTCGGGGTTCGACCATTTTTTAAAGTAAAATGCAACTACCTTTGGTATCAAACGTGTTTATTGTTTTGACCTATCTTAAATGTGTCACACTACGATGTTTATAGACTAAATTGCTCAAGATGGCTTCCAAAATGGCAACCAAATTTGTAAAAATTTAATTGTTTACACATATCCCGAACATTATTCTCTGCGTTATCCGAAAAGGTAGCAAATTGTGACTCACTTGGTTATTATACGTGTTAGTTAATTAACTGACAACTATGTTCTATTATGTTTGTCCTAGTTCCGTATGAGGCATAACAAATTCATTTTAAAGTTGCAGTATGGAATTTTGCGGAGAACCTCTTTTGTGATTGATTCTGGCCATATTATTGAAAGGAAATGAGCAGAACTTTGAAACGGAACTCAGATGAACCATGACATGTGGGTAGTCTGGATCATTATGGTAAAACTGAATACAGGGTGGAAGCCAAGGTGGCAGCCAGGGAGTTACTCTATGGTCATAGATGAGGATAACAGGAATACAGCGAGTTATTGTATGGTCATGAATGATGTGTGGGTATATAGGGAGTGCCCTGTTGGTAACGGTGGGACGTATATTTATATATGTTGTGGATGTATTTTCATTGGTGGTGTATGGGGAGTAGATGTATGATCATGGATGGCGTGTATGAGGATGGCAAGTGTGGAACTTATGAGTGGTCGTATGTGATGGTATTATATATATGGAAGGGCTCACCATTGGTGATGTGCATATGTATACATGGATTGACTCTATGGTCATGTATATGGCGAATAGGTATACAAGTAGTGGCTGTTTTATCCATGGTGAGGTGAATAGGTATACAATGAGTGACTGTATGATCGTGAATGTAGTGAATATGTATACATATAGTGACCATATGGCATTGTGTCGGGTGTAGGTGTATACCTGGTGTTCATACATGGTGACTCATGGCCGTATCGTCATTTGTGGTATGTACGGGTATAACCAAGTATGGCTGTATGATAATGTGTACGTGTATAAAGTGGGTGACGTCTATTGCCATTTGTGTTGTGTTTATGTACATATGGAGTGAATGAGGTAATGGGTGGGTTGTACATGTGTACATTGGGTGGCTATCGCTTTCCACAATAACTCAAGGATACGTTCATCAATGGAGAGGTCATCTCAGAGAGTTATCCATCTTGATGGTGTTTATGTACATGGGGGATGTTAAGCGCGGAAAGCGATAGCCACCCATTATCACACAGTCATTACATAATATACATAAACACCACAGATATAACAATATAGTGACCCACTGGATACATGTACACCTGACCCGTGACCACGGATGACCATACATACATGATTCACAATACAGGCACACCGGGTATACTAAACATGACCCATAACCATATAGTCACTCCTTGTATACCAATTCATCTCACCATTGACCATAAGCCATCCCTTGTATGCCTACATGTATACCTACACATGGTCAAATCAATCAATATATACATCAACACCACACCAGTGACCATAAAGTCACTCCGGGTATTCATATCAACCTCACCAATGGCCGTATAGCCACTCGCTTCATACACATACCCTCACCAATGGCGCCTGGTATACTCCTTCACCTGACATATGGCCATATTATGCATATAGTCACACCGTCTGTACCTATTCATAAAACATTCATACACGATCATGGTCAATCCTTGTATACATATTCACCTCAACATTGGCCATGTCACTCCCTGTATCTCTTATTTGTCACACCATAGCCGCATAGTAACTCAAGAAATACTAATACACCCCAGCCATGTCAGTATAGTCACCCCATGTATGCATATGCACCTTATTCATGGCCATATAGCCACTCGCTGTATACACATATCCCTCGCCCATGACAATAAAGCAACATATGTGTATACTGTTATAACCTACACATGACCAAACCGTCACGAGTCACCAAACAGGAATGCCAGGTATACTCATACGCCTGACACATGACCATTTAGTCACCCCTGTAATGATGTCCATTACATTTATGATCACACAGTCACTACTTGTATACCTACATGTACTCATCTCACCATTGACCATACAGTACTCATCTCACCATTGACCATACAGTCACAACCTGAACACCTATTCGACACACAAAGTCATATAACCACTCGATATACATATTCAGCCCACCGTAGACCATAGATTCACTCCAATGGCCATTCAGCCAATCCAGATATACACACGACCACTCAAACAATCCATACTTGCATATACACCTCACACATGACAATTCAGCAATCCACTGTATAATCATACACGCCATCCATGATAATACATCTAATCCATATACACCCACCTATGATAATACATCCACAATATATATAAATATCCATCCCACCCGTTACCACAAGGACACTCCCTATATACCCACACGCTCGATAATGTCCACCCAGCTTACTCCAGATATTCATATTCAATCATGACCGTACAGTCATTCCATGTATACCTACACACATTACCCGTGACCATAAAATCCCACATTATTTATCCACACACCCCATCCATGATCATACAGACAACACATGTACATCCCACCCACGACCTTACAGTCACTCCATATATACATAATCAACACATAGATGGCCATGTAGCTATATCCATACACCACACCAATGCCCATACAGGCACACCTGGTGCAACCGTACTGGATATACACAATCATACACCATACAGTCACTCCATGCATACCGATTCAACTCACACCTGACCATGACTTCTCCCTGTATGCCTAGATGCATCTTGCAATGGACAACCCACTCATAACCATATAGTCACTCATTGTATACCTATTCACATAAGTCATGACATACAATAACTCATTGTATACCTAATCACCTCCCTGGCTACGATCTTGGCATCCATGTTTTTAGCATAATGGACCAGAATAGTCAAATATTATGGTCCATCTCAGATCTGTCTCAAAGTTCTGCCCATTTCCTTTCAATAAATATGGCCAAAATCACAAAAGAGGTTCTCGGCAAAATTACAATAGTTTAAAATGAATTTGTCTTGCCCCATGCGGAACTGGGACAACCAGAATAGAACATGTAGTTGTCAGTTAATTAACTAACACGTATAATAACCAAGTGAGTCACATTTTGCTACCTTTTCGGATAATTAATGCGGAGAATGTTCGGGATATATGTAAAAAATTAATCATTTACAAATTTGGTTGCCATTTTGGAAGCCATCTTGAGCAATTTGGTCTATAAACACCATAGTGAGACACATTTAAGATAGACCAAAACAATAAACTGCTTTCAATCCAAAGATAATTACGTTTTACCTGAGAAAATGGCCCAAACCTGAAAAGTGAATTTTTGCCAATATTTATGTCAAGTTTTTGAGAGAAAAGTCCAATATTTTTGACGATGTTAGTGGTGACAATAGTAACAATTAACCATGGTGCATCAGACATGTTAGTATTCAATGTACAGAATGCAGAATAGCCAATTTTATACATCAACCACAACTTGTATGCGATTGCAGGACACGCTGGTGTAATATTTACCATTTTCCATATTCTGGCGGCCATATTGGCAGCCATTTTGAGCCAAAGTAAGAATTTTGGTTCCAGTGATTTGGAATATTCATAGGTAATGATATGCCTCACTTACATTACAAAGTTCTGTTCATTTCTTGTTGAAATATGACTAGAATCCCAATTGCGATTTTTTGTGAAATTTTATACCGCATTCTGTAAAATCAAATTTTTGAGGTATCGGAAGGGGCTAGGACCCCAATAATTCCATATTTAATTGCTCCAATGATCAGTTAATATACAAAATATATACACAAAATAAAGTTGCATTACTCAACCAGATCCAAACAGCTATATTGGCGGCCATCTTATGAAAATTTGGATATGTTTTGGCCCAAATGAAGCGTGGTCACCTCCCAACTATAATTGCATTGAGAAACTGTGAGAAGATGCGATTTTCACAAGAAAAGGATGGCATAAACCACCCAACCCAAACACCGAGATTTTCAAAAAGGTCAAGGTCAAATTCAAGGTCAAGGTAACCTCCAAAATCTTGAACCAGCCAGTTTAGTGATACTCACCAACCACTAAACAAACTCTGAAAGTTTGGCGCTTCTATCACAAAGTGAACGATTTTGCAACTACGCCCCCCCCCCCCCACTAAATATGCTGCACCAGTATGGGACAATTGTACAGGTGAATGGAGTACACGCCTTGAAAGAAATTCAATTTGAAGCAGCAAGGATTGTGTCAGGAGCCACGCGTAGCACTAGCAATAGCGACCTTTTATCTGAACTTTGGTGGGAAACATTAGCAGAAAGGAGAAAAAAATTTAAGGGTTGATTTCGGTAAATTATGTAATTCACACCTATATATTTTTAAAACAGTCAAAGTCTTCATAATACATTATTGACTATTTTACCGACCAGAATGGGTTAAATATATTAGAAAGATATCATAGGACAAGACCATTCTACTTATTTCGGCATTTGAATGGAGTTTTAGGACAATTTCTCAAAACTTACAGTGTTTATACTATACCGATTCTAAAGTTTTAATTATATAAAACTGTGTTAAATATAATGTGTGTATCCGATTATATCAACATAATCGAATACAAGTCTCATATTAGTGAGGTACATGTATGATCATCATATCTCTAAAAAATAGTACCAAACACGTGGTTTCGGGGGTCGCCATTTTTACAAACACGATGTCGATCGTTGCCACGAGATTACACTCGTGACTTTCTATGGAAGACAGATCTATCAATCATACACATGTATCTGAAGCAGCGACACCAACACGTCCTTGTGATATTTCGTATGAGCGAAATAAATCAGTGATGTACCACGTCAATCGAAAAGCTTACTTTATAATACAAATATTAGATAATCCACAAAAGGAGTCTTTAAGGACTGACTCTTATAAGTATATATTTACATAGCCCTAATACATGTATCTCTTCCGATTTCCCCATAGCGTTACGGTAGACACGCTCCCTTATTCAATGCGTTCATAAACCTATGAACGTAACGTGACGTCACTTCCAATGTCGTTCGGTTTATGAACACATTGGTCCCGGAAATCACCGGGGATTGTCGGACATTACCGACTGCTTGAGTATCTAGTCGGCCAATACGCCAAGGATTTGATAGCAAACAATGTGTAATCGAGGTTCGAAGGATCACGATTGGATGGCTAGTGACATCTAATCGCGAGCACGGGTGGCACGGGAATGTTCGATTGACTATCATAATGTTGGTTATCATATAATCCCATATCCCATAATATGTCAAATATAGCGAATTATCGAAATATGAAATACAACGAAAAAGCGAAATATGAAAATACAGCGAAATAGTACGAAAAATCGAAATAGGAAAATACAACGAAATAGCGAAATAGGGCGAAATATAGAGCGAAATATAGAAAGAGGAAATTATTTCTATAAACGAAATAACGGAGATATTTGAAAAAGTGTTTTTGACGAAATAACGGACATATTTGGAGAAGTGTTTTAAAGAGCGTAAGTATATAAATATAAATAATAAACGGCGGATTCAACGTGGTCATGGGTTTTGACCGCGATAAAAAATCAGCAAACTCCGCATGAACCCCATCGGGGTTCATGCAGTTTGCTGAATGTTTCTCGCGATCAAAATCCCATGACCACATTGAAACCGCCGTTCATTTCTTATATAAATTCATTAAGATCATGTGGTAATTTCGCAATTGAGGTGTGGAATTCTATGAAAAAATTGTATATCATACCGGTACATTAAGTATGAATCAGGCAGCAATTATATTAGTGTGAGCCTTTTATTCGCAATGTGCATGACGCAATCTCACCATACGCGCCCATTTAAACAATGTAACCAGGGCTTCAGACCTCCAGTTACAACAACAACATAAACAATGTGATTTAACGCCGTTTTCTTCTGCATGCTTCGTATTGTGTTGAAAAAAAATGTTGAAAACGAAATATTACTTATAAACTAAACTTAACATATCTCATTTTATGCGCATATTTAAACAATGTATTCAGGGTGCCAGACCTCCAGTTACAACAACAACATGAAACAAATGTGATTTACCACATGCAGTGTTCTAGCTCCTTCGTTCTGTTGAAAAAAATGTTGAAATATACGAAATATTACATGTATATAAAGTAAACCTAAAAATATCTAATAAGATAGTATTGTTATTAACATATTTTTTTATTATTATTATTATTTTATTTGTTTTTTATTTGAATAAACATACATCAATGAAGGAATGAAAATATAAACAGAGGTACACATAATTATATATCAAGTGACATTCTTCCAATTCGCTCACATCTCGCGCACTTCATTTACACGTCTTTCGTAAACCATATGCACTCCCAGTGACTGACATGAAAATTGGAATAAATCGAATATATGTTCATTTGTATATATTAATTCAGATTTTATATCCTTGAACTTTGTTCCTGTGTACGGCGTTTCGGTACGACATCTAACCATATACGGCATTGTGATATTGGCGGGGGGATCGTATTTCGGGTATATTAACTAATTGAGTTTTCGAATTGGTGAAGAGATAATTTCCAGGACACCCAAGTTGATTGGTGTTGACTCGTGTGTACATGTTATACATGTAAAGCCTTTTCTAAAAGGAACCAGTTTTTCGAAAATTCTTCTTGTTTCGATTGGCATCGTGCGGTATACTTCTCACATTGGTATCTATAATTCAACTCTTTGAGGAAAACATTTAGCGATAAGTTAATTGGCTTGAATTTAGTCCTGTATATGTATTGTTTAATTAGGAGCCACAGCATGTTAGTTGTAAAGTTTGGATCCGTTGGTGAAGAGCAGAGAATCTTTGTCATTTGTTGGGGACAGAGATCAATGCTGTTAATTTTACCCCATTCGCTGAGTTCCTTTATGAATTCCTGAACGTGCGCACAATTCCAAAATATGTGGGAGATGTCTTCTGTCTCGCTTTTACATCTGTCACATTTATCATCTTGTCGTAAATTGGACATTTTGAGAAACTTATTAGTTGATAATATTCGTGAATTTATTCGGAATTGTAGCCATTGCAGCTTTGTGTCCGGCGTCGTGAGAAAGGGAAGTTTATCCAGTTTACACCAATTTTCGTGGTGATCCGAAAATGCTTGGATAAGTCACTATACAATTCATGGACATCTACAATGCTATATTATTACTATAGCTATACATATACAAATATCCCTAAATGGGCACACTACAATTGTGTATATACCACCACGAGTATACGCTCGGGTCATAAACTAATAATGCTGTATTATTCTTATAGCTAACGATACACGTTAGATATACACATGATATTTCAAGGACCCGCTTATCAACGGATTTGCGCCAGCCTTGGTGTTAGGATTGACTAATTGAATAAACTATACCGAAACGAAAGTTTCCAGTAACAATGCTATATTATTGATATAGCTATACATATAAAAATACCCCACTTAACGGGCGCACTAAAATTGTGCATATGACACCACGAGTACACGCTCGGGTCACAAACTAACAATGGTATATTATAGCTAATGATACACGCTAAATATACAGCTATATTATCACTATAGCTATACACATTAATATCCCAAATTAATGGGTGCACCTAGATGTGCAGATGATGTCTGGACAATACGCATGAATTAATTCTCATCCATTAGCGATGCATGTGCTATATAGAACCCACTGTTACCTATAAAGAATGATAAATTCGTAATTGGTATCATGTTCTGGCATGCTAACAAGTCTAAGCAAGAACCTATGGCCCACTAGTTCATTTGGACAATCCAATTTGATTCTATGCTCTATCTTGTCTGGATTTGCACACATGCTGGGCCTACTGGCATTTACCATTATTTCAACCCATATCTTTGGGATGAGTGGTGGTTGTTACGCTCTATTTCGCTAACATGGAATTAACATACAGATTGCATATAATATGCAAATTTAAACTGGAATCCGATGTATTCCACCAAGAATATGACATATATATTGCATGTAATATGCAGACTGCATAAAATATGCAACTTCTCCTGAACGGAACTGATATATGACAAGCCATCGGAGCTCGCATGAAATTGAACCATGAATATGACACCTATATCGCATGCAATATGCATACTGCATAAATATGCAACTTCTCCTGAATGGAACTGCTATATGCCAAGCCATTGGAGCTCGCATAGAATATGGCATATATATTGCACGCAATGTGCAGAATAATAGTGCACGTGAAGTGACACCCAATTGGAATCTTATGTATTCCGTGTATACATGTACACCAAGTCTTGACTTTCGACGTACCCGAAAATTGGGTGAAATAACCCGAAGAAGTCAAATAATACCTAAATAAATGTTTTGGCATTATTTAAACTTCGCCAAACTTCGAAATCCAAAACCTTGGACAGAGGCTAGATTGAAAACATATGTGCCAATTAATGGTAATCAATTCATTCTTGACGCTACAGTCAGAAATATGTCAGACTAAAGGTTGTTCCACACCGGGCGCGAGCGAGCGATTATAAGGGCCGTTTTCTAACGTCCGTAGCAGTTCAAAGCGCGCGATTGTTATGTTCACACCGCAAGCGACCGACTCGCTGACCACGAGGTGATTATAGCAGTGATTTTATGCTTCGTCGAATTGTCGCTTTGTTGCAAACCAGCGAGATAATTGGACGGCTCTCAAATAGGTGTTTATACGACCGTTATTTTTCTATTTGATGACGGCACACTGATTTGTCGCCGCGATAATGGAGGACTTTAGCGAGAGGCTATAATAATCGAAGTACAACGCATGTGTGTCTGTATGGCACATGTGTGTCTGTATGACTGTGTGTGTATGTATGACTGTATGTATGTATGTATGCATGTATGCCGTGTGTGTCTGTATGACTGTATGTCTCTATGACCAAATAATTAAACCATTTATTTTTGTTATTTTTCGTGACTGAAATTCCACCTTAGATTACTATATTCAGTTTATTCCTTGTAAAGAACTAAAATCATGGACCGTATAATCTGCTCCATTGGCTGGTGAATTATATTTTGGTATAATCAGGGGAAATGATAAAGAATATAACGAGGCTAGTTCATTCCAAAAGACGTTGTGGTAAACATGAGACAATGCATTCATCAACTAATAATAATCGCGTATTACCGGGTGGGAGCACTATTATAACTGATGTGTAGAAACGATTACACATCAAATGTGTAAACCCGGTTACTACACATAGCAAATTGTAGTTTTACATACAAATACATTGACCAAGTGCCGCTCTACACATAATGTGTACATTTTATTACACACACTTGTGTAAGAATGTAGATCGTGCGCATTGCGTGCCTTCAGTTTCATAGTCTGCTACATGACGACGATATTGTTTGAGTATATGTTTTGGAATACAATTTACTACTGTCTCAATACCCATGTAATTTTGAGTGACGAGAATAAACAAATTGTAGACAAGGAATATAAGTTCATAATTCCGACTTGTGAGTATTGTACTAATGATATATGAGGATATATTTGTTAAAACTTTCATGAAGAATACTGCTCTTACTCTTGTTTATATGATTGCTGTAATACGTTAATACTAATCACGTGCAACCACGCCACGACCATGGTTTGTTCATTTAAAACGAAAACTCACACATGACAGAGCAAAATATTACGTACCATTGTACGCCATGAAAGTTTTAACATATAAATCTCCATTTGCCATGAATACTATATATCCACAGTTCGGAATACTGAACTGTACATTCTTGTCTACGATATATATGTGTAAGAATTTACACAACATGTGTAAGGCATAGGTGTTGATTTTATGCACACCAGTGTGTATACATGCATGTGTATATATTGACCCATTTATTGTGTAAAATATGTTTAAGATAAAAAATGAATAATGGTTGTGTAGCAGGGCTACACGTTGTTTGTAGAAACCCTACACATTAGTCATAAGTGTGTGGGGTGGGGGTGTCCCCCATGCAGCCACCTGACTCCCCTGAAATTAGCGTACACACAGAATAATAACCTGACTATCGCGCGCGACGAAACGTTTCAGTCGCTTGCGGTGTGGACATAAAAATCGCGCGCTTTGAACTGCTACGGACGTTAGAAAACGGCCGTTATAATCGCTCGCTCGCGCCCGGTGTGGAACAACCTTAAGATAAACGGCGAGTCAAGTACGACACCAACAAAGTGATTCATTTCTTATCCCAACATCAGTGGTATCAATTTCACACCACAGATGTGGCATATATCGTCACGTTACCCAACCAACTTATGTTAGCTGGACTAAACTGGGCACTAAAGCCATTGGACACGCCTTAAAGCGTGATTGACTGCTGATCTGCCACGTGCTGGCTATATACTACACAACTCAAAATATCGGAATTTTTATCTTATAGCGACCAGGCAGTCTTCAGAGCGGCAGTGTACGCGGACAGTTTGAAACTACAAACCATCCAACCTACCACAAACGGGGCAAAGACGAATATGGAATCCTATGAATTCCTGATATACAGAATGATTGCATGATACGTGCAAATCCAACATGCCACAAACGTGGCAAAGACTAATATTGAATCCTATGCATTCCGAAGATACAGACTGATTGCATGAAATTTGCAAATCCAACGATTCCACACAACGTGGCACAAACTATATACACATGTAATACATGTTAACAGACATATAAAATGTCGACTTATCTAATTAAATCGCCTGTCCCTGACGAGTAGTCGGCGAATAAAAATAGACACGGAACACTAGCTTAAAGTGACTGTCCAAATTCATAGCATAGTGTCGGGCACCTCGTTACATAACGCTACCTCCAGTCAATGGCTTACGGTTGGGTATACATACACCATTTTATATACAAATTTTGTCGGGAAATAACACTTGCCATTTTCTGTGTGCTACAGTAGAAGTTGGAATGTCGATTAAAATTTTATAAAAGTCTTGTCCTCCTCGACAGTTTTTAAGCAATTTAATGAAATTATTTGGTAAAAGGGGGGTGACTATTCGAGTTATAGGCTGTTCAAATTTTTTTGCAAATAATTTTATTTGGTGTTGGATGTTATTAAGAGTTTGTGTGAATGTTATAGACCCTTAGTAAATCGTCTCGTGTAAGAAAACAACCATTATTGTCCAGCATATCATTTAAAAAGATAACTCCCTTTTCTCGCCAGGAGGTGAAATTTATTACTTTTTCCGTACTGCTTTATATTTGGGTTATTCCATAACGTACATGCTGATATTTGGCGATTGTTTCTATCTTTCTCTAGAAATCTTGTAAATGCCATCAGGACATCATGCCAAAAAAGATTGGTTAATTTCTTTGCCTGTATTTCTATGTAAGGATAGTCATAAGTAAGGAACATAGGGTCATCAAATAAAGGTATATCTATTAATGGAGTCCACTTGGCACTTTTTGTCACCAGGCGCCTAACCCAAGTTATTTTCATGGACATCATAAAATGGTTTACATCAACCATTTTTAATCGCCATTATAATCCTGACAAATAAATTTGCGTTTGACTCTATCACGCTTCGAATTCCAAAGAAAATTAAAGAGCGATGTGTCAAGATTTTTCATAAAACATTTCCGGGATTTGGGAGAGCTACAAAAAGGTGTGTTAATTTTGGGAGTATTAGTGATTTTATCACAGTTATTCGACCAATGGGTGTAAGTAACCGGTGTTTCCATATTTCTATTAAACGTTTGACTTCAGCAAGTTTTCTATCATAATTTATATTCATTTTCTCAAGGTTGGTATCAAAGTGTATTCCAAGGAGATTGAAAGTACTATCAAATTTTAGTCCAAGGTCTGGGCACATAATATATGTACGTTCCGTGTAAGATCCAATCCATGACGCCTGACACTTTCTGGGGGTAATTTTCAGGCCTGAATAATCTGCAAATAAGTTTTAAACAGTATATACTTCCCTAAGACTTTCTTCACTACCGTCTAAGAAGAGCGTCGTGTCGTCTGCATACTGTGTAATTTTGTCTTCTAAATTGCCGAGGTTGATACCTTTAATGCGGTCATTAGTTTTATCTTAATAGCTAAGATTTCCGCGCATATAAAAAAAAATACGGCGAGACTGGGTCACCCTGTCGACAGCCACGATGTAGTTTGAAACTCTGAGATATATGTCCATTTATTAAAATAGATGAGTTGATATTTGTAAAAAATATAGAAATCTACCTTTTCATGTCTTCGCCAAAATTAAAAAGGTTAAGGCATTTATGTATAAATTTCCATGATACTGAATCAAAGGCCTTTTCAAAGTCTAGGAGGAGCAGTAGTCCAGGTTTAGCAGCCAATTCTGTCTTGTGAATAAGATCATAGGTAAGTCTAGTATTGTCTCCAATGTAGCGATCTTTTAAGAATCCCGTTTGGTCCTCACTTATTATATCTGGTAGGACACGTTTTAATCTTTCAGCTATACACGAAGAAGCTAATTTATAAGATATATTCAAGAGTGAAATTGGTCGCCAGTTTTTCAGATGATGTCTTTTTGTCTTTTTTGGGAATCAGAGTAATAAATCCATGTTTCTGCGTGCATGATTGAAAATTCCCCTTTATCAAAAGCTTCATTGAGTGATTCACATAGAATTTGGCCTAAGTCAATCCAGAAAAATTTCCAAAACTCATATGGGTATCCATCTAGTCCGCTGCATTTATCATTTTGTGATCGTTTCAATGCACGCGTCAGTTCAGTTAGAGTTATTGCCCCTTCTATACTGTTAGCAGTGTCGTGTGACAATACTGTACTGTCTTTTTCAAGAATAGAATGAATATCAGATTTGTTTGTATTTTTTAATGCACACAAATTTTCGTAAAAACTTCTAGCTTCGTGCATTATGTCTGATTGATTGTCAATGTTTTCCCGGTGGAGTCGGTGAGGTTGCATATTAACATATTACTGGTATACACTTTAACCAAAATAAAAATAAAAATAATTTCTTAAAATATAGCCTGGTACCCTCAATGCATCTTCATCACATTTTTGTTATCAGTCCGTATACATAATGAGACCGTCTGCATCATCTCTATTCATATGGCATTTACGGATGATAACTTTACTGAACTAAATGGAATGAAATATGGTATGTAGGTTCAATACCACGAAATACAGGTCAACTTCAATATTGGAAACCGGCCGTTCACTTTTAACAGAGTTGCGACACTTTTATCAGATTGGGCTGATTTTTCCTTTTATTGGTTCTCGGCCGATACCCTCTGGTTATGGAAAGTAACATACGTATTATAAGTGTCTAAGTATAGGTAACATACGTATTATAAGTGTCTAAGTATAAGTAACGGCACTGCATGGTGTATATAGAGGGACTGGAGTCGAGCTGTGGTATAGCGCGTTTACTCGTGAAATGTGACACAGACTCACACATGCATGGCACGGATCTACACTCTCAGAACTGCATATAGAGGGACTGCATATCTTCATGTAGTTAAATAATTTAATCACTGGTGTATATATAGTGACATAATTTCCCCTCCAATGTCATTTTATTCACTGCCCCGTGACTTATATATCATAATAGGTACCATGCTCTTTATAATTCGATCATTGTTCATTTGTTTTCGAAATTGTAATGTCGGAATGGCAGTGCCTATCCGAAATCATTTGGGGAACCACACTTCTTCAAAATTTACTGCAGTAACACAACGCGAAAGTGGTTAATATATGTATGTGGTTGTTATAACTGGAGGTTTGTAACCCTGAATTCATTTTTAACAAGTCTGCAATAATACGTTCACTGCCATGTATATATACGGAACCACACGACGAACACAATATTTGAAATTGATAGATATCACGACACAGTTGCCGTGCACGGAAAGACAAAAGTTAAGTGACAACTATGGGCTTCCATACATGTAGTGATACGGGATTGACCCCTGTAACCGCGTGCAGGTGGCAAATAAATCGACATAATGGATTACGAAACCACTTGTTTAGTGCGCTTGGTAAATTCGTTTCTGTGGGTAGTCCATGTGGGAAACGTTAAATATTGTAGTAGGGACACGTGGCCACATGTCACAAAGTTAAGTTTTAGGGTAAAATTGGGGTTTGCGTTGTTTGCGTACGAATGCCAAAGGCTACTTTCGAAGAAACAATTCTGCCACTTAGCTTACATTTTCCAAAAAAATACCACTCGTTTCTGATACTGCAAACCTAGACCTACAATTTGACATATAATGAACTCGCAGTTTTCGTCGAGAACGAGCCTCCGATCCTAACCCACTCTCGCCGACAAGGTATATCCATAACCCAGAGAGTTATCCCGCCTTAAACTACATCAATTTTACAAAATGTTTGTTAGATCGTCACCATCCTATTTATACAACATGATTAACACCGATACCCGGATTCCCAGAGTTATAATTTTAGGATAAGCAATTTAAAACCTCCGCAAGCTGACTACTCGGCATATATGAACACCTTCCTCACAGCTGCTACTCGCCTATATGGAATGATTTACCACCCGAAACTAAAAGCGCAAAGTCTTTAGAGATATTCAAGTCACGACTGGATATAGAAAAACGAAGAAGTTCGTTGAAAGTCCAACATTTTGATTATTGTTTTAATCGCGAAACTCAAATATTACATGCCCGTTTAAGACTCAAATGTAGACATCTAATCCGTGACATTCATGAAAACCACTTACGCGATTGTGACAAATGTGTGTGCAGGGAAGTAGAAAGCGCAGAACAATTTATATTATTCTGTCCAAGATATATTCAACTCAGGTCTTTATTATCAGGGATTATTCACACCTCATGCAGGTACCCTGGAAACAATAGCCGTCGGCAAATCGAGATGCTCCCAGTTAAACAGTGTGCATCGGAATGGTCTATAATATTGATTTGCAGGGATGTATACGGGTAATATATGCAGGCGACAGTTATGTCCAATTATTTTCCTGCATATTTGCATTGTACTTTTTGTATTGGCATTAAAATATGTTTAACCAAACTCTCTGAGTGCTATACACGTACCTATAACACAACAGCTTACAGATTTATTACATTTTTTCACTGTTTATTTTCTGTCGGTGGCAACTCACTCTCCATTTCTCCGACAGATTCAGTCGTTCAGATTTAGTCTTAACCATGAAACGATTTTGGTACCACATATTTTTTGGGATTAAAACAAAGAACAGTGAGTGGGGGTTTTAATAGGTTAACATAACGCAATAGGTTTTGTAAATAGGTTAGGATAACGCAATAGGTTAATAGGTTACGATAGCGCGTTATAACTTTTTCAGACATTCCGTTTCCGATTCCAGAATTTAAATGAATACAAAGGTACAGCGTTTGTTCCGGGCCTGAACATTGTGTCTGAAGTTGTATTTTAATGACTTCAATGCGTCTTGCTGCATGGGATATACAATTATCATAGTAAGGTAGTTCAGGTATTTATCGTCCTTTTTCGATCAGGCCATTCGTATATGATTACATGTAAATAAATGTTTAATCCAACCACAGTGGACACACGTTCGGGATGACTATATTAAATCAAGATATATTAAGTTTTGCCACACGACAGCAGTGGTGCAACGCATTAGCTCCGAAATCATGTAGCCGACCTGGTCATTTAATTTGGTTCCATGAAAGCCTGGGGGATGGGATGATGAAAGTTCGGGTTATGGAATATGGAGGATTGACACGTGCACATGAGTAGGTCGACACGGACTTTGAATGGCGTAGTCGCGTAAACATGTTATTATACGAGGCGAACAAGCAAGTTATTATACTTAAACTAATTGACATTATAATTTAAAGGCGTTTCCAAATTATGTCCACTTTTGCATTTTATATCTTAGTCTGAAATCAAACAACGCCCGACGACTAATTGCGATTAAGTGAATTTAGTTATATCAATAATAATTTTTTCTGGATCAAAGAAAATATGACGTGCAGATGGGTCTTTAACAAATGTTTGGATTAATGTGTCACTTTGCACGGTACATTGATGCTGATACGGTTTAATGAATTTAACAACAAGACTGTAAACATTTAATTTAAATTAAATTTAACAGCTTCACACAATCATGACTTACATATCTGAAATTGAATGTTTATTTAAAGTCATTAGCTTCACTCCCGGTGGGCATATATTTGATGTCAGACAGAACTGTGCCCGATATACCACAAGAAAGGTCATAAAAAACTAGAAAGAAAACCCCAATGTGGCATATTATTAGTGCGGTACTCGCCCTGTATTAAATTGTTGAAAACTGCGATCAGAGTAAGAAATCTTCTCAGATACAAACACATTTTCGGAGCGAATCAGCGCGCGGAGTCTCATGGAATTATATTCGGAGGAAATCGGAACCACCCGAATAACGACGATCGGCTAGCACGCACGACTGGGAGAACAGCCAAAACAAAGGCCGGCATGTCGATAACGAAAGTAGATTCATTAAAAAGAGAAAAAACAAACAAAATAATAGGGGGCCTATCATAGTTTTTGCATTCAAGTTTTCTAAGTAAAATGTCGACAATTATTTGGCAACTAACAACGTTTTCACACTCTGTATATATATTTATATATATATGGATTTTTGCAAATTTAGGAGAGAATGAGTACGTATTCACAGTGTGCAAAAGACGATTGACACACCTCCGAAATTATCCAGGTTCACCAATAATACACAAATCTGGGAATTCTGCCTTCTAATCTAACGTCAACATATTTGGCCGAATACAAGGTGAGGTTATCTGCATGCGAATTATTGACTTCTGTAAATGAAAATTATAAGCAATATTTCAATAATATTTGACATCACAATAGACCAATCGTGCTGAGCTAGATCGATTGGTCTCCCTGACACTGTTGTAAGAGATTTCATGAATATTGAAATTTTGTTTCCTTGAAGATTTGTTCAAATTTATGATGAATATACCAGCAAAAAATTATACATTGTCTTTCATTAGTTTCAAAATTGTCTTTCATTATTTTCAAAATGAATCAGAATAATTTTTTTTACAAAAATATGGTTGTAACTTGAAAGAACAATTTAGAGTAGGCCTACTCCCTTTATCCAAGATTCATGCTGGCTGTGAAAGACCGATGGGATTAGTTTAGCCTGATCGGTATATTTTAGCCCGATCGGGCTATTATTGATTGATCGGTGGTTCACCCAGACCTGTAGGATATAGATAAGGCGTTTTATGTATGGGAGGCCTATTTCACTTGAAAGAACAATTTATAGTAGGCCTACTCCCTTTATCCAAGATTCAGGCTGGCTGTGAAAGACCGATCGGTCTATTTTAGCCCGATCGGGCTATTATTGATTGATCGGTGGTTCACCCAGACCTTTAGGGTATGCGCGCTATAGTATATAGATAAGGCGTTTCATGTATGGGAGGCCTATTTCACTTGAAAGAACAATTTAGAGTAGGCCTACTCCCTTTATCCAAGATTCAAGCTGGCTGTGAAAGAACGATCGGTCTATTTTAGTCTGATCGGTCTACTTTAGCCCGATCGGGCTGTTATTGATTGATCGGTGGTTCACCCAGACCTGTAGGATATACGCGCTATAGCATATAAATACGGCATTTCATGTATGGGATACCAATTTCACATTTATTATTCATTTACGATCAAGCGCAAATATTTCGCAAAATAACATCTATCATTTGCGCTTCAGTGTAAATCATTTGCGCAAATAAAAATTAATATGCATTGATATCACCCCCTGAATTAATTTTAAATGGCACAGACCCACCATATGAGGGAAGCACCCCCCCCCCCCCCAGTAACCCCAATATCTCTTTTATGACCATGGAAATGGTAGAGATATGTGCAGGATATATCTCTTTTATAAAATATACTGGATCTCTGGGATGGAGACACAAATTATTGGGGACAGGGATGCTGATAATATGAAAATTGGGGTTTTCCCCAATTTCAAGTCAATAAGTACACCATATGAGGGAAGCGAGTCCCCAGTAACCCCGAATTCCATATTTATGGCCATGGAAATGGTATATATCTGTGTAGGAGATGTCCCTTTAATAAAATATACTAGAGCTCTGGGAGTGAAGCACCAATTCTTGGGACCCCAGGGACAGAGATGCTGATATATGCATATGGAAATATTTTGTCTTCAATGTTTCAGTATTATATGGGGCTACTACTATGGGTCCATGATAATATACTATGAGATGGACTCTATCATTCACAATCAGAGGGAAGTAAGGGAGTGTTAGGTATTTGCACTTAAGCGCAAATATATTGATAGACATATACTTGCGCTTAAGCGCAAATGATTCATTTTCACATTTTATATTAACTAATTGCATTTAAGCGTAAATAATTTACGCTTAAGCATAAATCAGTTACGCTTAATGTAATCATTTACGCTTAAGCATAATTGACTTATGCGTTATCATAATACATTGGAATTATATTAAGAGCAATAATTTCATCGGCTGTCTTACCTTATATGTATATTTGTATAATCTGATGTATGTTAACTTACTGGCATTAGTAATGTGATTGCATCCATTTCAGCTTGAGTATGTGGAGTTCAATGGGAGTGTATATGAATTACGGTTAAGCGCAACTCATTTACGCTTAAGTGGATTTAATTTACACTTAAGCGTAATTGAAATGAATTATGCTTAAGCAAATACATGTACCTATCTCCAACTGGTTTCCTCAGTCTGAATATCCATCTTAGTATGGGATCTGGGTGGAGTCCTCACCTATGTTTGAGTAATGTTTTATGGCCTGAGTTAATTTGAGTTTAGAGAAAATCACATGGGAGTCTTTTTTACATTTATTATTTATTTGCATACAAATATTTGCGCTTAAGCATAAAGCAATTGCGCTTACTTAGTGCAAATACACAACACTTCTTTACTTCCATCCAATTTTAACTTTCAATGATTGAGTCCATCTTATGGTATATTTATTTGGGCCTATATAAACTCAAAAATTGAAGAAAACATAATTCCATATGGATATCTACCGGTATATCACCATCGCTGTCCCAAACAAATACGGTCTGTACTAGAATAGTGAATAGCAATATGGCACACATGTAGCATTGCACAGGTAATTAAACAGTTTGAAATACACATGTAAGACAACTCTTTCTGCACGAGACTGTACCTGCTGTATATCGATCATAAAATCGGTCAACGATCTGCAACGATTACAAATTTCTATAAATAGTAACATTTTCAACTGTTACCGTTGTTCATTGCTCGATCATGACCACTTTGATTATAATTCTTTCATAACTCGGTCAATGTTCTTCCGTTGGTGATTTCAGACAATAATTCCTTTTATATCCCTCCCATTCGAATTGACTATACCGCTTGTTTTTCGTTTTATTAAGCTGATGTTACGCTATTCCAGCAAACGGCCTCCCTCCACGGAAGCTATTTTCTGAGAACGAAAGCCGACTCAATCCCGACCAAGTCGGAAGTGTTCGGGTGTTTCCGCGACTGCACACGACAACTCGTTAGTGTATTTATTTCGCGTTTGCAGTGAAATTATTCGTCCCGATTGAGGGAAAGTAAATAGTTAGTTACGTGGCCGTATAATTAGTACAAACTGATATCTTGTTGGGGCATTTCGTGTATGGGGGTTATTTTATTCAGTCTTTCCACAGAATAACGCAGGGAACTCAATTGTGAGGTTCAACTTACGTTTCACATCACATCACATCACAATTAAGTGACGAATAGAGTGTAATAAGTAATATATCTCATATATATTTTGAAGACCTCTGTTTGTCTGTTTGTCTGCATGTTTGTCTGTCATTTATACAAATCGGGACGAAACTTGGTACGTGGGTGTAGTTTTACCAGGCGGTCGACGTTGTCGTATTGGCGAGCCCGTGTGGCGCCCGCTTCGCGCATGCGCAGACGAGATCTCGGAAACGGGTGGAGCTATCGACTTGAAATTTGCTATGTGAATGTATCTTGCCCCGGATACGAATTTTATCGGGTCGCCGAGTCCGTGCGACGCCAGCTTCGCGCATGCGCAGACCAGATCTCGGAAAACGGATGGAGCAATCGACTTGAAATTTGCTATGTGAATGTATCTTGCCCCGGATACGAATTTTATCGGGTCGCCGAGACCGTGCGACGCCAGCTTCGCGCATGCGCAGACGAGATCTCGGAAACGGGTGGAGCTATCGACTTGAAATTTGGTATGTGAATGTATCTTGCCCCGGATACGAATTTTATCGGGTCGCCGAGCCCGTGCGACGTCAGCTTCGCGCATGCGCAGACCAGATCTCGGAAACGGGTAGAGCTATCGACTTGAAATTTGCTATGTGAATGTATCTTGTCCCGGATACGAATTTTATCGGGTCGCCGAGCCCGTGCGACGACAGCTTCGCGCATGCGCAGACCAGATTTCGGAAACGGGTAGAGCTATCGACTTTAAATTTGCTATGTGAATGTATCTTGCCCCGGATACGAATTTTATCGGGTAGCCGAGCCCGTGTGACGCCAGCTCGCGCATGCGCAGACCAGATCTTGGAAACGGGTGGAGCTATCGACTTTAAATTTGGTATGTGAATGTATCTTGCCCCGGATACGAATTTTTTCGGGTCGCCGAGCCCGTGCGACGCCAGCTTCGCGCATGCGCAGACGAGATCTCGGAAACGGGTGGAGCTATCGACTTGAAATTTGGTTTTTGAATATCCCGGACAACGTCGGGCTCATCGGCTAGTCTCATATATATTTTGAAGACCTCTGTTTGTTTGTCTGTTTGTCTGTATGTTTGTCTGTCATTTATACAAATCTACGATTCTCGACCGATCGGGACGAAACTTGGTACGTGTGTGTAGTTTGACCAGGCGGTCGACCTTGTCGTATTGGCGAGCCCGTGCGGCGCCCGCTTCGCGCATGCGCAGACGAGATCTCGGAAACGGGTGGAGCTATCGACTTGAAATTTGCTATGTGAATGTATCTTGTCCCGGATACGAATTTTATCGGGTCGCCGAGCCCGTGCGACGCCAGCTTCGCGCATTCGCAGACCAGATCTCGGAAACGGGTGGAGCTATCGACTTGAAATTTGCTATGTGAATGTATCTTGTCCCGGATACGAATTTTATCGGGTCGCCGAGCCCGTGCGACGCCAGCTTAGCGCATGCGCAGACCAGACCTCGGAAACGGGTGGAGCTATCGACTTGAAATTTGGTTTTTGAATAGCCCGGACAACGGCGGGCTCATCGGCTAGTCTCATATATATTTTGAAGACCTCTGTCTGTTTGTCTGTCTGTTTGTCTGTCATTTATACAAATCTACGATTCTCAACCGATCGGGACGAAACTTGGTACGTGGGTGTAGTTTGACCAGGCGGTCGACGATGTCGTATTGGCGAGCCCGTGCGGCGCCCGCTTCGCGCATGCGCAGACGATATCACGGAAACGGGTGGAGCTATCGACTTGAAATTTGCTATGTGAATGTATCTTGCCCCGGATACGAATTTTATCGGGTCGCCGAGCCCGTGCGACGCCAGCTTCGCGCATGCGCATACGAGATCTCGGAAACGGGTGGAGACTTCATATTTATCTTGATATTGATCTACTAGATGAGAGCTATCAAATGTTTTTTTAATTTCATTGGAAAAAATGGTCGCCAGCGGCCATATTGCATTTTACGGTATATGCTATCACTTCATGTTCATGTCTAGTATTACTTAGAAATTTCAGCTTTCCAGATTCATAATCGCTCCATTGACTGTAACAGATGAAATTATCCCCCTCTTGGGATAGAGTGTCACTGAAACGTTATTTTGGCAGGCTGCCTGTAGTCACTGATTATATGTGGAAATAATATGTAATAAGATGCAGCACTGTTTGATTTTATATTTACATGTAGTGCTGTTTTTTATACGAAAATTCCACCCAGATCATCATGTGATCGACCATACATGGAGTGTGAGGACCTGGTTGAATTAAGAGCGGTTTGACGGATCACTTCTGTCCTCAAGCTAAATTGTACTCATGCCATTTAATGGCATGTTTATAATGTGAAGGGGTAGATATGCTTGAGACCCCACCACTCTTCAATTCACACCAAGTTCTCAGCTGTCATGTTCCGATGTTAGAACCCATAGCCCTGGTATATGGTTTATTTTGTGTATACTAGTAATATAGTTATTTTCAGTACTTGTATATACTAGTAGTGTACATAACAGTGCATATAAATGGCTCCATGTGTACATGTATATTGATTCAGCAGATTCAGTGGTTTTGTCTATCAGTCAGTCTGTCTGGATAACTTTGGGCAATTCCACACCAATATAATCCTGGGACAAAAGAGGCTTCGGTGGCACATTAATAGTAATTGGTAAATGTACATGGTTAGGTGAAGTGCATATACCCATACACTAATTTGTAAACTTTGCATGACTAAATTCTTTCGCACAGATCACAGGTCGTACCTTTGGCCAGATCATTATGAAATTTGTCATGGCTCTTGACACGTAGATGAAAACTAGTCATGTTGGAGTCATTCGGCAAAATAACATGGCTGCCAGTCGCCATTGTGGATTTCAAGATTCAATCCATTAGCACGGGCCACAGGCGGAACTGATAATAATAAAATTTGTCATGGATAATAACATTGACCTGTAAATGGGAGAAAGTCATTTTGGGGTCATTTGGCCATAAAACATGGCTGCCGGCAGCCATCTTGCATTTTACTGTTTGCTTGACTAATTCCTTGGTCACAAACTACACATCGCTCATCTTATCACCAAACTTCATATGCATCATCAGAGTGACCTCTAGATGGGAAGCATCCAATTTGTCCGAATTTCTGTGAAAAACATGGCCGCAATGGCCATCTTTATTGGACTCTTTGTTTGACTAAATTCTTCAGCACACATTACAGGCCACATCCCTCATCCGATTATTAACAAACTTCATATGGAACCTCAGGATGACCTCTAGATGGGACCCATCTATTGTTCCCGATATTTGTGGGGAAATCATGGCCGCCAGCAGTACATATTTTTTTCTCAAAATTTCCTTGTGAAAACATCACCGCCAGTGATCATCTTGAATTTTACTATTTGTATGGCTAAATACTTTGGTTCATCATACAGACGACATCCCTTGTCCGATCGTCACTAGATTCCACAATGATCTTCTGGATAACCAGGATGAGAGTAATCTAATTTTTCCGAATTTCGTTAAAAACATGGCCACAGGCAGCAATTTTGAATTTTACTCATTGCATGACTGAATTCTTTAGCACACATACAGACCACATCCCTCATCTGATAGTCACCAAACTTCATATTGATCTTCGGGGTGACCACTATAGATGGGAGCTATCAAATGTTTTGAATTTCATTGGAAAACATGGTCGCCAGCAGTCATCTTCTATTTTGTTTTTGTTTTTTATCTCTCCATGCGGATAGCCAGTATTACTTAGGTAGTTCAACTTTCCGCATTCCTGTCATCATTTGAAATATAAATATTTACCTGATAATCCAATGAAAATTAACAAGCGTCCATAAATTACATTTACCAATGATCCTATTATTCCTCACTTAACAATCACATGCACCCTTCAAAATTTTGTTTCGTTATATCTATTTTTAATCACCCCTATGGTAATATTTATATACATACATGTGTCAAACATTTGTTTGTACTATAAATATAGCTTGCAATTAAATATATAATACTAGCTGATTTACCCGACTTCGTCCGGGCTATTTATGGATTTCTTTGTGATCGCCTCCATCTGGGCAGTATATACAGCGTTTGGACAAACTATTGTTCAATCGGTCAAGAAACATGCCTATATGAGCGAGGTCAACGACATGGTCCCACGTGAAATTGGACCCGTCCATATTGTTCCCGGGATCAAAGTTGTCCTGCACACAATATTTGAGTCGGATCGGTCGAGGTCCAGAAACATGCCTATGAGCGAGGTCAAGGACACGGTCACACGTGAAATATCAAATTCGAGTTGGATCGGTCGAGCAGTTTTCGAGTCTATAACACATACATACATACATACATACATACATACATACATTAATACACACAGACATACAGATAGATATTCCAAAATGTATAATAGATAGCCATAAGAATTCTATGATAAATAGTTCATGGGTGACCTGATGCATGCATCCTATATTTCTTGTTTGGTTTGGTTTTGCTGATTGGGATTTATCGATGTTTCAGCCGCCAGGCCATATCGCGACGTTGTCAGTAACAGTTACTGTTGATGGGTGGAGGAAAGATAGCACAAAACTCCAGACAGAGTAATCGCTCCACTGAGATACCACTGCCACAAGGACATTTGGTAAGGATTTCCGACATGATCTTACGCTTTAGGATTAAAATTGTCTATGTCTGACTCAGTTCATATTGTTCTTATCAAAACCGAAAGAATCACCATTATTGCAAATTGCTGTGGTCAAAATAAGATAATAGGTGACTAAATATAGTTCCGATGATACGGAAAAATAGATGTATCGGGCTTGTGAATGGATCGAAAATCCGCGCACATCTGGATTTGAACCAGCTTCATGGTTGTTGGACGGCTCATGTTGGCCTAATGTACCGTGCATCTTACCAACTGATCCACCGGAGGACCAAACTACCATATATGATGCATGTATAGTCCGGCCTTCCTCTATATCTATTCTCTCAACACGAGAAAAATAACATGGAATAATTAAGCAACCTGTTTCCTCATAAGCTTAAGGAAATATAGATGAACACTTGATTTTACGGAAAGTAAAGTAAACCCTGTGTACTGTTCTCAAACATTTCTCTGGTGGAACATTTGAGTGTTTAAAGTACAGTTGTTTTAATCTCGGTGATACCAAGAGCATATTATTGTGAAAAATCAATAAGAATAGCTTTCGGTAAATTTTTGTCAAGCTTTCCCCTGAAAATAGATAATGTTTATGAATTTCACTACTTTCACGCGATTTCAGCATGATGAATATTCCCTATTGGCACCGCAACATGGTATCATCACATCTGTTCAGTTTTGACATAAATAGTTCGGAAAAGTAAAACAAATGATGTATATAGGCGGTAGGGTAAATTTTATCGTGATAGTTTAGCATTGTTGTATCTGACGATAACATGGGAAGTTTTTAAAGCTATAATAGTATTGATCGAAGCAAAATTGTTGAAATAATAATGAATTAAAATGCCAAACACGTTTCATTCGTCATGAAACTTTTGGATTTTTTAGAATTATGTGAAAATAGAAAGGGATATCGCACCAGTTCTTATGTTATCGTTGCTGTACACATTCCCTGGTCATTATATATGTCAAACAGAATATCAATGACGCAAATATACAGTAACAGGCCTCTATTAGCTGACCAAAGATGGAGAACAGATGTACGTCAAGACTCGGAGTAGTACCTCCTACTTTCGCTGAAGGGGTCACTCTCACACAAAAAAGTGCTGAAGGGTACACAGGATTTTCACAATGTGCTGAAGGGTACACAGGTTTTGAAATGTCGTTCTAAAGGACGTTTAGTTTTCGTATCAGCCATGATGTCTGTTAGAGAATAATTGTTTACTTCCAATGAATATTAAAATGCACTGAAAACAAACTGCTAATGGGTGCCATACTTTCATAAACACAATTTAAGTAACGGTGTTCGTGCAGATCACACACCCTGTGTACCCTTCAGCACATTTTCAAACCACGTGTACCCTTCAGCACTTTTGTTTTGGTGAGAGTGACCCCTTTAGCCTTACTTTCCTCAACCTTTGGACACGTTTTATAATCGGCTATTAGTGTCACTGTGACCGACAGGAGATGCCTGACATTTTCATATATAGAAATGGAAAAAAGAGGGGAGTGCAACGAAATCGAAAACTAAGCGTCTTTTGAGAATTGGCTCAAGGACTACTAGTATGTGACGCGGATAGAGCAACGGGTGCGTTTAGCTATTCGTATCCGGAAAATTAACGTGGGCCAAACAAAATGTTTTTTTTCGCAAAACATAACGCAAACGATTAGGAGTTTTGTACTTAATTAATACATCGATCGAGATTGCACGGGACGCTGAATGAGTTAGCATTAATATCGTCCTGTCGCTAGGGACGTGCGACAGGTTTTTTGTTTTATGTGCCATGCAACATTAAGTGCCGAAAAGGATCAACATGGCAACCGTTTAGGAAGTCATGGATCAATCGCTAGCAACTGATGACGCTCTCCGGTGTCATTTCGACCCTTCCAAAATATGGGAACTCTTTTTTAATGTCAAAATTATCTATTTTGGCTATATAACTATACTTTGGTACGTACGTTCTAAATCTTTTCCAAATGTATGTAAACCGCTCCTGGATCATGCCTCACAAATCTTATATCATGATGGACGAGGAAACCTGTACCTGTACAAATTGGGCAACAGAACTATAAACCACCTCCATATCTTTAATATGTCTTGCAGCTACGTTCCTGTTCCATCACGATATGCACACACCTGTTTTATACACATATCACATGAAAAATTATATGTATAGCGGCAGAATGATCATTCACTTTACTATTCTATATCCTTTGTTGACTTGTTGATAGCCGAGGGGTCACTCTCTGTTACCAGTCGACACTTCATATACTAGTATTTTCCTGCTAGTCCGGGGAGGGGCGGTGTGGTGCTGTGCACCCAGTTTGAAGTTATTAGTTCTGGCATCCGCTTTGCCATGCTGGCATAAACCATAAAACAAAACATAACGCAAACGATTAGGAATTTTGTTCTTTAGCATTAATACATCGATCGAGATTGCACGGGACGCTGAATGAGTTAGCATTAATATCGTCCTGCCGGTTAGATCATGCCATGAATCTCTACTCCGGCTAAAACCCGTAGAGATCATATTCCACCAGTACAAAACCTGGGAACTTTTTGAAGTTTTGACAGGGAACCTTATAAAATCGAAAAAATAACACAGGGAATATATTTGTTTGCTATTATCTGTTTCTTAATAATGTTCTTCACTGTAGGTGAGGGTCCCAACTCGAAATTTCACGATTTAAGTGACATTGTGAACGATTTTTCTTTGCGTTTCTTACTGTACAATTATGGATTTGTTTCCTGGGTATTTGGTACTAACTGTGATTAAACTACTACCAATGCTAATTGTTTTCAGCAATGGTCACCAAACTGCTTGCCAAGAAACTGCATCTACTTTAGCTATTCCAATTTTCCTCCAATTGTTATACAAGGCATTTTCCATCAAACTGATAACATGTTTTGCTTATCATCAAGAGGTGTCCACAGTGTTGGAAATTGCCTCGCTGTACTCATACGATCAACACGAACTGGTCACTTTTTTTTCAGAGACAATAAATACCACTTATTAGATTCTCATTCTAATGGTATTGGTGGTCTATCAGGTATTGGTGGAACATCAATACTTGTGTGCTTTGATACGTTCAATGACTTGATTTCACACATGTATACTTTCTACTTAAGTCGATCAATTACTACTGATTCTCAATTTGATATATTACCTGTTGAAATTGTCAGTTACACAGCACAATTGTTCAACAACCAAAATCAATTGACAGACTGATATTTTGCTGACCAGAATATTAAACTGAAGAAACTGAAGAAAGTTTGTAAACAAATTTATCTAGAAGAGAACATATTAAGAAATACAAAGCAAATCAGACGAAGAATGTTGAATTTAGATCAGTTGAGCGAAACAGAGAAATGAAAAATAAACAGAACAGGAGATCTATTAAATCATACCGAAAAAAGGAAAGAGTGATGGAAACAAAATCTACACAGAAAATCAGATCAATTGAATCTTACAGAAAAAAAGGAACGATTGATAGAAATGAAAAATAAAACAAAATTAATTGAGATTGAATGATATCACAAGTCCCAACATCAGATCTATCGAAAAATAAATAAAAACAGAAAAGTAGATCAATTGAATCATACCGTAAAAAAGAAAGAGTGATGCAAACAAAATCTAAAGGAAGAGTGATGCAAACAAAATCTAAAGGAAGAGTGATGCAAACAAAACCTAAAGAAAGAGTGACGCAAACAAAATCTAAAGAAAGAGTGATGGAAACAAAATCAAACAGAAAGAGTGATGCAAACAAAATCTAAAGAAAGAGTGATGGAAACAAAATCTAAAGAAAGAGTGATTGAAACAAAATCTAACGAAAAAGTGATGCAAACAAAATAAAAAAAAAAGAGTGATGCAAACAAAATCTAAAGAAAGAGTGATGCAAACAAAATGTAAAGAAAGAGTGATGCAAACAAAATCTCAAAAGAAAGAGTGATGCAAACAAAATATAAAAAGAAAGAGTGATGCAAATAATTTTTTTTTTAAAAGAGTGATGAAAACAAAACCTAAAGGAGTGATGCAAACAAAATCTAAAGAAAGAGTGATGGAAACAGAATCTAAAGAAAGAGTGTTGGAAACAAAATCTAAAGAAAGAGTGATGCAAACAAAATCTAAAGAAAGAGTGATGCAAACAAAATCTAAAGAAAGAGTGATGCAAACAAAATCTAAAGAAAGAGTGATGCAAACAAAATCTAAAGAAAGAGTCAAACAAAATCTAAAGAAAGAGTGATGCAAACAAAATCTAAAGAAAGAGTGATGCAAACAAAATATAATCAGAAAAGGCGATTGACTGAATCTTACAGAAAAACAAATGATTGATGTAAATGAAAAATTAAAAAAGAATTGAGATTGAATGATACCACATGTACCAAAAGCAGATATATCGAAAATAAATCGAGACAAAGTAGATAAATTGAATCATACCGAACAAACGAAAGAGTGATGGAAACAAAAACGGAACAAAAATGAGATTGAATGACACCACCTATGCAGAGACACCGCTCCTGCAATATAATATGCGGAATTAGCGACCATACATATTATAAATGGCCAATACTTGTAAAAACATAACCCTACACCCTAAACTGTCTCTAGTCACATTTTGCTCTTCCGCTAGTCCAAGCGTTTGTTGTAGAAAACACCACAACTGTGAAAAAGATGATAAAAGCATGAAATTTGGCACATATGTTCCCTATAAGCTACTGCTAATTATCTCATGTGGCGACATTCGCGACAGGCTCTTGTTAGCAACGGTTGCTAGGCAACTACCCGGCATCGAATTAATGAATATGACTGATATTATGTGAGTTATAAACTAAACTACGTCGTGTACCATTTTTATGGTGAAAATAATTGTGGTCAGTTTTGACCTGACTGACAAGTTACCATATTTCTCACTTACAGGGGATGACGGTTGCTAGGGACACACCCAAAATCTAAAAATGCACGTTTGACTGATATTATGGTAGCTTTAACAAACTGAACTACACAAAATAGCACTTTTATGTTGAAAACAATTATAATAGTTATTACTGTTGAGCTGGCTGAAAAAATACCATGTAATTCTTACTTATATGAGTGGTAACATGAGTGGTAACTGTTGCCAGTGTCAATCCCGAAATACAAAAATGCACATATGACTGATATTATGGTAGTTTTAACTAAACTCGTTTTTTTATGGTGAAAATAATTATAAATGTTGTTAATGTGAACCTAACGAGAATGTGCTACAAATTTAGTTTTCATATGGGTACAATTATCCGTTATGCTCCATCAATTCAGATATCGGGAATTCAAAGTGAGAGTTGAAAAGTTGTTGCTTATATTTAAGGCATGACCATAATAATTATACAAGCCATATATAGACCCAGTTAGCCATGTATAATACAAGTCACGGACCCACTGTACTATATATGAAGAACATAGGGTCAGCCACCAATATGTTAGCCATGGACCTAGCCTACAATAGTTAGGTCTTGACTTGACTTGAAACATATTTTATTTGCATAATATACAAAAGGGATTGGGGCACACGTTTTTGCAACTTATGAATCCCCTCTCCTAATACAATATAATAACACACATGTGATCAAGATGACGGTACAAACGTATTTACATGGTGATAAGTTATGAGAGATATAGTGTGTAGCGCCTTCCAGCGATGGTCAGACATGAGGTTGTTTCTTAGCTGTGAGAAAATTCGTATGTAATGAATGTCACTACATTATGAATTTTGGTATGATTGACAAGTGCCAATATATTATCTATTCTTAGTACTTTTATGTTGGCTGTAAAATATAATGGTACACTTGATTTGTTTTTTTATTTTTGTTATTGTTATTGTTTTGTTTTTTTAAGTATAGATTCGCAAATAAAATAAATATAACCATTTGGGGTCGAACGCTTAGTCGCTGCAATATATCGCTGTGTGATGGAAAATAGTTTCATATTTTTTTGGGACGAGATATAACGTATTCCGCACATGAGTTCCGAAATATTGCTTATTTTGAAATTTTCGCGGGTTAGTTTCTCAAAGAAAACCGAGCGCTCACGTTGTTACAATGGGCACATGAAGAAATAGTGATAGGCGTCTTCAGATCGATTTCCACATGAGCATGCGGGGCTGCCAGTGATATAATTGTTGAACATATCACATCTGAGTTCACTGCACAAATTACGTATGCGACAGTGAGAAATGTTGTATTTTCTGCGTCCAGCATAGACATGCAGAGGGGGGCTGAATGTGGGATCTATATGGTACAAGTTGGTTTTAAAGGTAGAAAATTGATCAGCATCGGTGATTACTTTGGGAAGCTTATTCCATTATATGACCATCGCTGGAAACAAATGACTGTTTGAAGTGTTCAGTATTGCAATAGTATGAATAATATTTACCGGGGCGTCTTATTATTATCTTCAACATCATGTGATCTGGGGGGAAGTGTATTGGCTAGATAAGAGGGGGCTAAATTATTTATTTTATAGAGTGCCTGAAGTTTATGTAGTTGACGTCGTTTATTGAGTGAGGCCATCCAACCTCCTATAATACCGTGTTGCCCGAAGCAGAACGGGTGGTACCGCGACTATCCGTCCAGCGTCGATATGAAGCCAGTCAAGCTTCTCTAACATATATTTTGAAGCATTGTCCCAAACGGCGTCTGAATAATCAAATAAGGGTAAAATATATGTTTTGTAAATAATTTCAATGGTTTTCCGGTTAAGTTGATATTAAATCTGTCGGAGTCGAGACAGGCGCGATGCAATTCTTTTAACAGACCCGTCAATGTGTGCGTTCCATTTGAGATTTGATTGGAGTTCCAGACCTAATTGTATAAACTTGTCCACGAAGTCGATTGAATTTCCTACAAAATTGAGATTTGGTTTCACTGTTGAGACCGCAACAAATGAAAAGGACATGCCAACTGTTTAGTTTGGTTGAAGCTGACCAGCCAGTTTAGGGACCACGCTGTAATTTTGTCTAAATCGCTGTTCATAGTATGTTCAAGTATATTAAGATCAAAGTTTCTCCATGCCCACTCAATGCATTCACCCAATAAACACCCGACATAAACAACGTATAAATAAAAACACAATTATTTATTTACTACATTTATTCAAATTTTGGAACAAGGGTCGGAACGACCACCACGGGATTTATGACGTCATACAGCAAACCGTTCACTTTTAAAACATTCCTCAGACTAACGAATCATGCCGACAAGGCAACTATCCCTCAACATGGGAAACAGAAACCACGAAGGCACATTAAGAATTATCACCCTGCAGCCACCGAGGCTTCCAACCTCGATAACAAGAGGTGGTGTCGACTTTATAAATTAGACGAACAACAGTTACTTACTGGCAACCAACGAGGTGCCTGCCACAAAAGCGACAACACAGCCATTTGGCATTTGAAGAAACTTCGCTTCAACGGCAAACATTAGCCACAACTACGTGAAACCAGATTCTATCCGCGTAGCACTTTAAATACACACACCAAACATGCTATAAACAAGCAGACGACATCAGACGTGCCATAACATTGGATCGGAAATCCTTAACACGGTAAGTAACATAACTTATCTCAAACATCACTATGTAGAAATCATCCTCAACATCTCGAACATTTTACTGAATCACACCATCTCGTCCAAAAAGAATGACGAATGCCGACGAGGCGAAATTTTCCAGGAAGAAACCTCTATCATAGTCAACGAACATCTATAAAATATAAAACATAGCATACAGAGCATTGAACAGGTAATGTGAAACATGGTCATAAATCTTAAACTACCTGTACTTTAAATTGTCAAAATGGCTACCTCCCGCGAACGTGGTCTGACCCAAAGAGGAAATGCCGAGTCATTTTCTCCGTATATATACACACCACATCGGATTATCTCCCTTGATCTTTACTATATTAGAATTACCACCCTTGATCTCCAAACTTTCAGAGTTAATAACCTTATTGTGGGAATGCATTAACCCATCGCATGGAGAAAATAATTCCCGCTTAATTCAATGACTTCAAACATCGGAAATTACATGACTGTTCGTGAGACAGGTGTCGTCGGCATACATTCTCGTTATTGATTCAATGCCGTCGGTTAAATCATTTATATAGACTAAGAACAAAAACGGACACAGGATATACCCTTGTGGAACTCCCGCTGGGATGACCTCATATTTTGAAAATGTATCATTGATAACGACCCTTTGCGTCCGATTTTCTAGATAGTTTTCTATCCAATTTAAAATATTTCCTTCCAATCCATAAGCATTTAATTTGTGTATCAATCCCCTGTGCCAAACCCTTTCAAAGGCTTTGGAAATATCACAGAATATAGAACATGTAAATAGTCCTTTGTCAAGGGATTGACACAGGCTGTGATATATGTCTAATATTTGGTATGTTGTACTATGACCTGTGAGAAAGCCTGATTGATGGAAATACAAATTCAATGAAAAATTTACTAATCTGTTACAAAATCACTTTCTCAAATATTTTAGCCACACATGGTAGAAGGGAAATTGGTCGGTAATTTTTGGCGTCCGCGGGATCATCTTTTTGAAAATCGGGATCACGTTTGCTGATTTCCAGGACTCTGGGAATTTCTCTGAGTTGTAAGATTTCCTGAATAGAAGGACGAGTGGGAGAGCTATTGATTTTGCTGCTTCCCGGAACATTCTAGCACTAATCCCATCATGCCCATGGGCTTTGTTAAGTTTAAAAGATTAATGGCTGATTCAACCTCTGATTCTGTGAAAATCAAATCTGGCATGGTGTTTGCAGTACGCTTCGGAAAATGAGGCAAGTTATGGTTGGTATCATTAATGGTGAATTTCGCAATAAAGCTTTCGTTTAAAATTTTATCTTTTTCGACATCATCAATTGCATATGTCTTACTGTTGGCAGGGATAGTGCCGGAAGAACTGTATACTGGGGGGATGTTTTTTGCTCGTTTCTTGTTTAGTATGTAATGTATTATTCTCCAAAAGTCTCGTGGGTTAGATGCTTCTCTTATTCGTTCTTCTATATTTTCTTCAAATTTGATTTTCGCCTGCTTCTTCATGTTATTGACTTTGTTCCTTATGTTTTTGTATGTTCTCAGACTTCAGGGTTATTTGCCTTCATGGCTTTTTTCCTTACTCTGTCACGTTTTCGTATCTCAAAACGGACATCCGAATGAACCAAAACTTTTGTCCGAGGTTCTTACTGTAACGTATAATTGTGGAATTGTTTTCGCCATTATGGACAGGAATTCTAGTTGAAAGTTATTTGGCAGCTGTGTTAACATCAGGTGCTCTTGTTATGAGGTCATCCCAGTCGACATGCATGGGCAAGTAGATTATTTGCACGAGAAAAATTTCCCATTTCTGTAGTTCCATACTTGTCTTAGAAATGATGCTGCGGTCGTATTTTGAAATGATATTGTGGCATATACACCTAGGTGGTCTGAAACTCCGAGATCTAGGACATCGGCGTCTATTAAACGGAGTGAGTTTGAGGTAAAAATTGGGTCAAGCAATGTACTTGAGGTGCTGGTCACTGTTAGGTTAGGACGCATGCACATATACATGGTCATGGGACCCATGTCCATGCAAATAGACTATGGACGTAGGATATGTGTAGTCCATGCACCAGACCGCTTCATATAAGCCCTTATATATTGACCTTGGATCCGGACATCTATAGACTATAGGCATACACCATTTAAGCACGATGTTAGACGGGATATACCTGGTCATCGAGGCCACAATGGAGCGATGCCGTGTTATTGAAATACAATGGTATACTCTATGGCGATGGACCCAGCCCATTATACATGTTGTATGACATCTACGCTGCATGGCCAAGGACCATGACACTGCTATATATAATATATATATATATATATATATATATTGGACCGATGTCACATATATGCAGGTTAAGGATGGAGGCCCCTATAAATAGCCCATACACGCATGGCACTGTATGTTGGCCATGGACACATGCCCATATGTGTAGACCATGGACCAAGGCCGATATATGTATGTCATATAACATTGTACCCAGGCATATGCCTAAGCAGGTGTCTATATGTAACATACGGACCCACCCCCTTATACATGATATATCTACACCAAATATCCAGGCACGTTTAAGTAGTGCTAATACCCAGGTGACTATAATTATATGTATACATTGGATACAGGTGCCTTTAGGTAGAACATGCATGGACACATGTCCCTAAATATAAGCTACGAAACCGGCGTTATTAGTCAGTTCGTAGATTCACATATTATGCTGGTAGGCAATGGACTGATCCACATTTATAGGAGACACATGGACCCCAGGCCCTACGGGTAAGTCATGGACCAAAATGCCTGTGCATGGATCCACGTCTCTATATGCATGCCATATAGTTAGCCCGTTTTCAGCCATTTTCAGCCCTATAGTATGGAGGTCCCTATAGATAGGCCGTATGCACCACTGTTGCTTGGTTATGGTCCCATGCTCACATAGGTAGGACATTGAGACGGGCCACTGTGGACATCCCATGTATCCAGGCTGATTTCGTTATGCCTTATTCAAAAGTTATGAGCTTATTACCAGGAATTTATATGTATGATATGAACCCATCCCATAAATGTACATGTTACATGACTATCTAGGTTATAATCACAGCCACGCATACGCCATGGACACGTGTGAACATGACGTGTAGTGCAATTACACATGTGCCTATCTAGCTATGAACTCATGACATATGTGGGTCAATATTGAAAAAGGTGCAAAATGGTGTTACTTGGGTTGACATGAACATGCCAGTTAGCACACTAATAACCTGGAATAATTGTATTTTGGTGGTATCATCAGGGGTTACTTAAAAGTGTTATAAGTGAACTTATTCAGATTCCAAATTTATTCCAAGCTCAGTATCAGAGTCACATACCAGTTTTTTTTATGTGACTGGTCATACCAACCTAATTTCATGAGAAATTCTCAAGATAAATATATAGCAAATGATTGGTATTTATTATTTTTATTTATCATATAAAACTCTGCTCTTTGTGAAATAAATCACAAATACATGTGACAAGACATCATATTTCATATTTTTACTTGTTTTGCACCGTTACTGATTTATGTGTCATTGGTGTTACCATATTGATAATCCTCCTTAATAAGATAAGAATCAGTCTAGGATAAGATAACACCACTGGTTGGTAGAATATTTCAAGGTAATTGCTTGGAAAGTTAAAGTAGTGGCATAAACTGTTTATGTTTTTAAAAATTTATTACAGATTTTCAAAATGTCCTTGAGTATGTTAATTGCTTGTCATTGGTGTTACCGCAATATGGTAAAAATTCTGTTATAGAACAAAACTGATTTATATGCATTTTATACATTAAATGATTCTTAGAAAAGAAAGTGAGAAATGGCAAACAAAATTCCTTGACTTCTATCTGAAAATTTCATTTTACCTAAAAAATGTCATTGGTGTTACCGTCATTGGTGTTACCACAAAAAGTAACACCAATGACATTATAAATAGAAATCATCATAATTTGTTCCTAAGTTGCCAAAGAAATAGTCTCGAACATATTTTCAGGGTTTTGGACCTCTATATACAAAACAAATTAGTTTTGTTAAAAATTGAAGAAGTGTTAAAGGTAAAATTATAAAGTGACAAGTCAATTAATGTGTTAATGTCCACCGGGACGTGGCTTAATCTCTGTTAGGGAGGGGTGTTCACCTTGGAATTTCCCCACCCCATTGAACTAAACCAAACTCACAAGTTTGTGTAGTTTCGTTAGCATTTGCACCTCCTCCCCCACTTGGATTCTTTGATTTCCCCCCAACTGTTAACTGTTCCCTCACATGCCTGGACAGTAGCATATTCTAAATGGATCAGTAGTCTTGTGGACATTAGTCAGGGGAGGAACATAATCCATTGGGCTAGTATGAGACAATTTTGAGATCTAGGAAATTGCAAAATCCTAACATAAAGTGGTCTAACGGCAGGCGAATTCACGTACACCCCAATTTGTTTTTCTTAATTGAATTAGAAGTTGCTCACTGGCCGCATGGTAGGCAGTAGGAGACACTCTGGGCCATGGATTGGCCGGTGGGAGAAAATATTGAAATCTGAACATGATGGAAATTGCAAAATCCTAGCATATATAGACTGTCATCAATCTTTCCATTGTTTGAAATTCCAACCTGACACCGCCCCTGAGGTTGGAAAATTTCCAACCGAATCGAACCGATGGCTATGTCAGTCCAAAATTTTGAGAAAAAAAAATAGAAAAATAGGCAAAGTTTGGTCTAAATACAGCTAATTCCCCACTAATAAGTTGTTGGAAAATCAAACTCCGAGTACAATTTAAACCTATTGTTGGTGTGAAATTTCCAACTACAGGGGTATTAATGTGTCAGGAATAAATTTTTCAACTGTATAAATCTGATTATATTGCATTCATACTGCTTGATGCAACACACGTATAGCCAATAGCCAATTTTTAGTGTTCACACACAGGGGCGCCGGAAAAAGGGGGCAGCTGACCCCCTGCCCTTGACCAAGGGGCGAGCGGGGGCAGGATGCTTTTTGTGTGTTTAATATCGTGTTTTTATAGCAAAATGTGACTTTTTTGGTCCAAATACAACCAATTTCACAAGGAATATTAATTTTTTGTCAATTTTATCACAAAACGGCCATAAAAACCGACAAATACCATTAAAATAGGGATTTTTGCCACAATGAATTTATGGTTATTTTCCAGAGTTTGCGGAGAAAATGCCCTTTTTTTGCGGAAAAGTGCCCCCTGCCCTTGGATGCTTCCGGCGCCCCTGTTCGCACACCTGTGGTACTATTATTTCCCTTTTAAATGTTATGTACCTTGTTATCTGTTTGAAATATTGGGCAATTCCATGATGGATAGAAAAATGTGAATTTTGTTATCTCCAAAACCATTCTGAATGGTACGTCCGTTACCTTGGAATCGCCCTATTGTGTTTTTTAAAGAAAGGGAGAATGATTTCTAAAGGAAAATCCAAAAATGTCATTGGTGTTACCCTCATGTCATTGGTGTTACCGTAATAAAATGCATCTCCTAAGAAACCCAGTGAGGATTGTTGCTCTCATTTTTCTGCTACAGGTAGAGACAAATAGACTTTATCTCCTACCTATAGTTTGATTGGGAAATTATTACCATATTATTACCAAATTATGACCATATTATTTGCAAAAACAAACAAAGACCAAATTTATAACATTTTATCATATAACAGCGATAACAGACCATATCTTAACATGTAGATCATTCTCCATATGTCTCATATGTGGAAGTCAGTAGGTATGACCTACCTGTTAAGCATGATGAGTTTTGGTCAGAATAACTGTTCTGTTTATAGAGCATTACGCCCTTGGTTGATAGTAACACAAATGACACACATTTGGCTCATGGTTGGCTACTTATGGTTGCCATGGCAACCACGATGATATTTTAGCACTGCTGCACATGTTTCTCGTACCTGTGAACCATGTATAATGATATGAGTATTTAACTTTCTTCAGTATTCTAGTTTCAAAATTAGTTTTTTTCTTTTAACCCGAAATGCACACTTTTGAAATATTGACCCTTGTCTATACAGCAAATCCATAGAACCAGTCCTAAATAGTATACCATCGGTCCAGGCCCCTTTCTATGACATGGACACACTGTAGTTAAGACACGTCATTGGGTGCAGTTCCATTTAATTATAATCAAAATATTTCGACAGATGGGAAATATATAAGAGATGGTCAGAGAAAGCCACCAGCTCTACGGTGCCGCGGGGGATGCCTGGTCGATCTGGCCCCGCTCTACACGGTGAATTTGTCTCGTGTGAAGGGGGTGTGCTCTGCCAAGGCGCCTGGTGATGTGGTATGGCAGGGATGGTGGGAGTGAGGGTGTTACCACAGTAGTTGGTAGTTGTGGGTAGATTGAGCTGCATGCATTGTTATGATTTCCAAGTAATGTAGGCCTACATGTAGCTGTAGTTTGCTCGCAACTGCTTGCAAAGTACTGTGGATGCAAATATTGCTGGGCACGCATGTAATCTGTAAATGTTATCTCCATATGTTAACTAATGTTGTCTAAATGTCATTACTTGATTTAGTAGACAATAAACTTTGATTGATTGATTGATATTAAATATCAATAACGCGTAGCACCCGATTTATGATTGCGGCCAGGATTATTAACGAAATAACAGATATTTGAAGAAGTGCTTTATGGCCCCACCCCGTCTCTGACACAAACGGCACCAAATTGGGCTTTTTTAAACGACACGATTAGATTCCTCGTATCGTGGAGAAGAATATGTATCAATTTGATGGAAATCGGAGCAAACAAATGTTTTGATAAATTTTGGTGCCTCCACTCCCGCAACAATGACTCGAAATGTGCCACATTTTGCATCTGTAAGCCACACCATTAGACTCATAATATCATGGCGACGTTTTTGTATGTTTGGTGGATATCGGCGGCTAAACACATTCTTATTAAATTTAGCTCCCCCATATCTGACACAAAAGGCATACACGTGGGGTATTTAATCCACACGATTAGATTTCTCGTATTGTATCAGTTTGGTGGAAATCGGCACAATAAATATGTTTACCAATTTTGGTGCCCCTCCTTTCTCCAGAACATGCCTCGAACTGTGCCACGTTTGGCATCTTTAAACCACACGATTTTACTCCTCAAATCATGGAGATGATTATGTACAAGTTTGGTAGATAACCGGTGACTAAGCATATTCTTACCATATTTAGTGCCCCCTATATCCGACCCAATTAAACTAAACGACTCAAATATGGCGTATTTGAACCACACTATTAGATTCCTTGTATCATGAAGACAAATTTTGGTGGATATCGGTGCTAAAAATATTTTTTTATATCAATTTTGGTGTCCCTACTCTCCCTCGACATTGACCCGAACGACGCCACTGTTTGCATCATTGTAAATATTATGTATATTTGTTCTGCATTGTTCTACCTTAAATGGTAGCTTACGCAATAAAAGCATTCATTCATCTTTAACCAACAGCGTCACTTTATACATTTTTAAAATGCACCATTATCTTCCTCGTAAAAAGTTGCCCCATGTGCAGTTATACCCCTTTGAAGCCATATAGATGGCACCTCGTTCATTGCTGTAGAACACAGGCAGGAAGACAGCCATACAGACAGCCATATAAATATAGATACATTGGAATTGTCTAAAATTATTCATCTGGAGGGATGTTCGGCAAATATCAGCAGACGACAGATACATACAAGTGCAGAAGGATTCCTACTGTTGGTGGGAAATGTCCAGATAATAAATTCATAAAACATCCTGTCGTTTGTTGAACTTATTACCTGAACATTTTCCCAAGGGAACTACTCGTCAGCGAAAGAGGATTGACAGCTATAGTCATGGATGTATACAACGAATGCATGGACACCTTGCTTTCGGGTACTTCGC
This sequence comes from Siphonodentalium dalli, assembly GCA_032622095.1. Lineage (NCBI taxonomy): Eukaryota > Metazoa > Mollusca > Scaphopoda > Gadilida > Siphonodentaliidae > Siphonodentalium > Siphonodentalium dalli. The sequence goes on from CP136061.1 coordinate 57,354,585, forward strand.
TGCCTGTCTTGCTTATATCATCTTAACATTTGCAAAACAAATGAAGAATAGACCATTCCGGTGTGTACTTTAAGCACTGGATATGATAATGTGATATGATATATAGGGTTAACTGGACCACATTAATACCCGCTGATTATAACGTCTCAGTTGCACGCAAGACAGACAGACCAGGGCTGCCGCTAGCCATTCGCATAATTAGATGAAAGAAAACAGTGTTAGTAATATCTTCAGTTTGTCATGCAGAAATTTCACAACATATTTTAGTAATGAATGCTTTTAACAAAACGATCAACATAGCTGTGTTATCGCTGACGATCCTGGTTATAGGCAACTAAATAATTTAAATTATGCCCCTTGGCATTTGTGTAGGGAAACTCGAGTCGCCATAAACAAAACACGGGCAGCTGAATGGTGTATACTCTCTTCGGTTGTTTATTGTGAAATCTATAAGAAATTCATAGGCTGTGTTAATTCCTCAGCTATTTATGTGGGATTTTTCGTCTTGCGTATACGTTGATCGCCAAATTGGGTAGGGGTGGGGTATTTTTCTATACTGAAATTGTGTGCACAAAAGGGGTAGTTGTGGAAATGCCAATTTATTTCCAGCAATAAGTATGGTAAGGCACTATTTATTTTATGACAACTTATGTCCGACGTGGAGTTCTAAACGCCAAAATATTTCAAGTTTGGCTCAGTTACGTGGTGAATCGTGGATATGGCTAACCAGGACGGACCTGACCCAAGCATACTAGGAACAAGACGGCTCTCAATCAAGACTAGGGTATGGCTTAACAATGTGCCTATGGGAAATAATTAGTTGATTGTAACCTCCTGGGACGATGTATTACGCACCGTCGCTGTTAATAAGTCTTTCTTTACTAAAGGTGTTCTCTCATTCAATTATATATACAAGTATATATTGAAACGAGTATATAGTAATAAATAAATTTCTTCTGTAGCTTTCCGCGCAATGCACATGCCCTTTATTAACAAGACAATCGCATATCTTACCTGAAGTCAGACCGCTAAGTCACAAATGCTTGTTTCGGGTATAAAGTTTTTTTTATTCTCAGCGAATTCCGATGGTCCAGAGCACCGTTCTGAAGAATCCACCGACTAGCTGACAGCCTTGGGGAATTTGAGAACTTTTAGTTAAATCAAGCTGGATGTCATAATGGCCATCTTTGCCACACATATATGGTTTCTACTGGAAACGAAGCATAATAGCATGCTATTAGCATCGCAGTAGCACAATGATTATGTTCCTATATATGATCTCTTTGTATTATTTCAACCGAGTTTGTGATTGTGGCATTTCGGTGCACCCATCAATTACTAGTAATCTGCTTAATTGTACCCAATGCACTGCTGAAATTGATTTTGAACTGATGAACTGGTGTGCGTGTCGGTCAAAGCGTGTTCCTTCCTGTATATATACCCCGTCGATTACAAGTAATGTGCATAACCTACACCAGAATATTTTCGTTCTAATTGAGTTAAACTTGGATCTGGAGAATCTGCTGAACTTTTCCTTATATATGGATTTCCCCGAACTGGATTTTGAACTGCTGAACTGGGATGTGAGGGTCATACAAATTTACGGTGCTCCCTCCCTGTATTGGGATATAACCCATAGATTACATGTCACTTTTACAACTTACGACCGGCTATCTTCATTATAATTTAGTTAAACTGCGTTCGGGCGAATCTGCTAAATTGCAGCCAATGGACTGCTGAAAGGGATTTTGAACTACTGAACTAAGCTGGGAATCGGTCAAATGATGGTCCCTCCCTGTACTTAGATTGCAAGTCATTTTGACAACACACACGACTATGTTCGTTACAATTGAGTTAAACTGCGTTCGGGGAAATCTGCTGAGCTGTACCCGATGCAATACTGAAAGAGAATTTGAACTGCTGAACTGGACAGAGGTCGATCAAATGGTGTTCACTTTCTATATTGATATATATATATATATATATACCCCATCGATTGCAAACCATCTGCATGCACAACATGCGCCGATGGTCGTCATTATAATTGAGTTAAACTGAATTTGGAGAATCTACTGAACTGCACCAAATGCACTGACGAACGGGGTTTTAACTACTGAACAGGTAAAATGGACTTCACTCCCCGCATTTGGTTATACCCCATCATTTACATGTCATCTGCATAACAGCTAACCTGATATCTTCGTTACATTCTCGAGTTAAACTGTTATGATGAATCTGCTGAACTGCAGCCGATAGACTGCTGAATGGGGTTTTCAACTGCTCAACTAGGGTGGAGGTTGCCCAACATATAACCTAATATCTTCGTTATGATTGAGTTAAATTGTTCCGGACTTCCGGTAAAATGGCCGCGACTGTTAGCGTTTGAATTTTGTCTCCAATAATTAATAGATTTCTTCTCAGTGCAACCTAATTCGCAACTTCTAACTGTGTCCGCATCAACTGTCCTATCCGTGCGTACTGTATAGAGATGTCGACAACACTTCAAAGACCCCTGACGGTGAAAATAGACACTAGTATTTTCGGAAAAGTGCACGACTCTGATATTCTCAGGAGCCTCGAGAGAGTTATTCCATTGGATCATGTTCGCGCTATACAAGTTAGCAAGGATTACACTTATATAACAGTGAGTAGCACTGAAACCAAACATGAACTTATAACCAAAGGGATGAGGCTATTCGGGTCCCGCATCAGGCCAAGTGACATTGACGGCAATTTCACTGTTGTTGTTTTGAAAGAAGTGCCATACGAGCTAATTGATAGCGATATAATTCAGTATCTGTCACAATTTGGAACACTCGAAAACCCGACCCCCCGTCGAGGTCACGTTCGCGACTCTATAATAGAAAATTGCTCAAGAACAGTTAAAATAAAAGATTGCAAAGAGATACCGAGCATAATCACAATTCAGGGCTGTGAACTTAAAGTCTATTCGGACAAAACAAAACAAGATTGCGCTCATTGTGATCAAGCTCATTTCGCCAGGAATATGTGCAAAGAAGCAATCGACGCCAGGCGTAAGTGCGGAAATTGTTTCTCCAAATCACACACCAGTTATGAATGCCGGTACCCCACTGTGTGTCGAATTTGTGGACAAGAAAATCACAAATCATTCGAGTGTAAACAACGTTACCGACGAAAGCAAGGTGCGCCGTTTATGACACAAGAGAATGCGTTTCCACAACCAGAGATCGCAAAATACACATATCGCGGACCACCGAACCGTTACATGATAAACAATAACAACGATAAACCGAGTGAGCTCCGAAACGACGGCCGAGCAGACGATTGTAACGCCCCGCCCAGGTGCATCGGCCCAAAACAATAACAATAAAGGAAACAACGACCAGCGCACAAAAGCTGAAATCGACTCACTGATTTTAGGAGCAAGCAATTGCCGAAATGTATTGATCAATAAGCCGAACGTTAGAGTCGTGTCTATTTCCGGCGCTTCTTTTGAGCGGATCGACAAATTAATTGGCAAAGCCAAGTCATTCAGGGATGTGAAACCTGAAAACATTATAAATGTAACAGTCCATTTGGGGACCAACGACCTGACCGATTGCAAAGCCAGCGAAAGTAAAGTAGCTGTGTGGTTCAACCGCGCACAAGAAGCCCTTCGAAACGAATTCGAGTTCGCGCACATTAGCTTCTGCAGCATTCCACCGCGGAAGGTTAACGGTGGCAAATCGCAACCACACAATTCGGCTGCTGTGAAATTGAACGCGCTTTTGAGCATGACTTGTGACATTAGTGACCGTTGGTCCTTTATTAATAATGACCTTATATTCATGAAGGACGGAAATGTGCGCAAAAACCTGTTCAATGAGGAGCCAGACGGAGTACATCTCAGCCCGAAAGGCTATAAGCTGCACTCAGCTCATCTCTGTCTGAAACTATTCCAGATGCCGATGAGAACGAGAGGAAACGTCGTCGCCATGAAACCCCTCCACCCGATGAGGAATGTGACATGTGAACTGACTATTTTTCAAACTATGCCTCTCCTTTTTCCCATACAACACTTTTGCCATGTGACGATAGTTACATACTCTCATGTGTGTGCCCCCATGTGAAATATCGATATGTGTACGATGTAAACTCCACTCCACGTGAACCAGGACGGCCCCGTGTAAATATTTCCGAAACGCGTGGTATATGTTATGATCCCAGGTCATGCTTGGGCCAATCAAATCTCGACATATATACGGTTATACCACGTGATGTAAACTCCAATACACGTGGAACAATACGGCCTCGCGTAAATAATTTAAATGCACGTGGTAGATGTTATGATCACATGTTTTTTCTCAGTCAACTCGAACTCGGCGCATTTACGGTTTTATCACGTGGTCATTGTTTTGACCATTTACCAGAGTCAAGTCAATTGGAAGCCGATCTATTTAGCTACTTAGCACGTGACAATTGTTTTGATTATACCGATTATCCTAACTGTTTGACAGAAACTGTTGAGGCACTCAGCCTGTTTTGCTCTCCGCACCAGTATGAGTGTAGTGCAGGTGAACGTGGAAGTAAATACTGTCCCGTTGATTACAATGCGCTAATGGCGCACTTTTTGTCGCTTTCGGCGCGCGCCGAAACAACGCTAATGGCGCACATTTTGTCGATTTCGGCGCGCTCGCCGAAAGCGACAATAAGTGCGCCGAAAGTGCCATTAGCAAGTGGCCGTAATAGGATTCCATACTAAACTGACAGCTCTCATGCACACAATGACACTTCCAGAGATAATTTTAATAACAAAGGCGTCGATCGCGGACGCGTGGTAAGCGACGATCATAACTTTTGTGAGAATAGTAGTGATATTCACAAACGGTCTGTAAATTTCGACCCTGAACTCGACTTAATCAGCTCAGAGTTTGTCAATTGTATATGCGAACCACACACACCGCTATCCAAAACTATTGCGGACGCAAATTACCTCCTATATGATGATAACCAAGATGTTGACAATTTAAATAGTACAGATAAAACATACATGGCTGATGCACATGAGAGATGCCATATGTGTACGTTGTCCAGTACATGTATGTGTAATATTTATGACCGCCGCGGCAATAGCTCTCACGCGAATCGTTCGACATTCAGCACGCCACCCCCTGCTGACCCGGAAAGAAATTCAGACGACGAATTAAACGAATACAATGCTACCCACGATAGGATACTGAACTATGGGAAATCTAACCCTCCCCAATGGAATCATCCTGTCCTAAATTCCAATGAGGCACTGATGGTATTAGAACCCGAACTTTCAAATCAAAGTTTGCCCCACGATGTTACTAATTTCAATGGGGGCGTGTCTATGCGACACGAAGCAACTGACACCAACAAACACTCGTTGGATTACGGTCTCCGATTGGCCGATTTTAACCGTTGTTCACTCGGGCCTCAATTGGAGTCCTTAATGATCGCGAATACTGTCGATCAGAAGCATAGCTCACCGACTAACGTGCCTTCGTCTATTGTTGACACACCGCGTACTATTTACGCCAAGACTGGGCCAAATGCTTGTCTATGCGATTTTAATAGTGATATACCTCGAGATTTTAATGATGTTTCCGACGCTCTTAGGGATGCACGCGAAACCATTTTTGATTTCAATGACATGCATTCTGTCACATGTACATGCGCACACACATGTTCGTGCGTGAAAGAATATAATCTGCCCGATAAGGACACTGAAACAGGTGACGATATTTCTTCGTATAAATTGAAAGCACTAACACGTACTGAACGTATGTGGTCTCCGAAAAAGACTTAAATATCCAGAGTTCCAAGACTTGTGCAATTCATATGATTTACTATGCTTTTCAGATACAAAAACGGACGACTGCGATAAGCTGGAACTACCTGGGTTCACCTTTTTCATGAAAAATAGAACGAAAATTAGCAAAATCAGATCAGGTGGAATTGTAATAGGAATAATAAATGAATTGGTGAACTTTTCCAAAATCATAATTACAAAATCGAAATTCGTTAATTGGATAGAGATTAGAATACAGTACCAATCATATAATCTCCATGTTATTATAGGAGCGACATATGTACCACCGGACGGAAGTAAATATACTTCAAAAGAAGCACTCACCGAAATAGAGAGCGAATATTTATCCCTCTCAAACCGAACTAATCACATACTGATAACAGGTGATTTTAATGCACGAACGGCATCCGAATTGGATGTTAGCATTGATGATGCTGTAACGAGCTTGGGTATAGGGTCCTTTTATGGATAGTTTCGGTAGCGTGTGACCCTTTACTACTTCTTCTACTCGTTACTGTATCTTCTTGGTACCCTATGACGATGAGCCCATGGGGGTAAAATAGGGACCTGCACTATCTACTTCAGCCCTTAGGGATAATTGTGTAAATGGATCTAGAGTCCACACTTTGTAGGAGTAATGATCATGTTTATATGAATAATAATATTCCCCTCATACAGCAGGATTGATGATTGAATAAATATAATCAATTCAATATATAGCAATTAACATGTGGATGTCATCACGGTTTGCTAATTTATACATTTCAGAGGTCGTCTCTTTTAATAAACCTTGTCAAATGATTTATATCTCTTTCCAACTATTTCCAATTAAACTGACTATCTGGAGCCTGAAAGCCCTGTAAATGCGCCCAATGTAATCATCCAAATAATGTTTACAAACACCTTTTTGGCATAATTAGGTCAGAAGTTCGTCTCTGTTGACGTTCCAATATTCTGATTGCTATCTCGAAATAGTCGTTACCAAGTGCCAACCACCGGAAGTGGTTGCCTAGCTTTTATAGTAGGCAACCATATGGTTGGATTCCGACCATATATATGGTTGGATTCCGACCATATGGTTGGAATCTGACCACAAAATGTGGTCGGATTACCGCGAGCACGTGGTTGCCCCGGTGAAACATTGACAGTTGGGAGGAGCTAAAGCTACCCACAATGCAATAGTGTCACCGGCGAACCAGGCCATGTTGACATCCAAGGGCGAAAACAATTAGAATTACTAACTTATAATGCGGAATATTATGAAAGTGATTAAAGTTAGGAAATTAGGATATGAATATTACAATGAAGCATGGAATGATTAACTAAAAGATGTAACATGAAGTGAGTGTTACGAATAGAATGAGGTGAATTAGCGACGAAAAGATGACAAAACTGTGACTTTTAAAACTACGGTGCCGCTAAACCGAAACGAGAATAAATGATATTTATTAAATATAGCGACTTCGCTACACCACCCCCCTGGTTACTGAAAATTCGCCCCGAATTAACATAAGTATACATACATATATATATCCAATAAAAATCAATTTTAACAATTAATAATGTTATTTCTTCTTTGTTTCATTCCTCCTTGCGGGTCGTCAAGTCTAGGGCTTCAGTCTGCTCCCGGAAAGGACTAACCTTTAAATTCTTCGGGGTAGATGGTGGCTGAGGTGCAACCTGAACTTCCGCATCCCTGGTGATGGTGCATTGGGGATCCTTGCACCACGTCTCCTCCAATTTATACGACCAGCCACTGGGTAAAGTGACACTCTCCACCTTCTTTATACACATATAACCCTGTGGTGCGAAGCGTCTTTTATAAACGTTTAAGTGTTCCGTTGCCTTCGTCTTCACTGCTTTTAAAAGTTGAGCTGTGTGCCCTTCCATATATGCGCTGGGAGCCCCGATAAAGAAAAATCGAGGGTCACTCGCCAGCTGTTCAAAACTCTTGAAGGGTTTTGGCAAACTGATCTCGCTGTCCAATGAGGCACTGATAGTCGGCTCACTTGGGGGGATGTACTCGGCATCTGTGTTATTCCCTCTTTCTGTTGTCATTTTCACCTCTGTCTCGGTGTTCATGCCTTTCTCCGACGTTAACACTGTTTCTGTGCTAGTTGCCGTTGATATCTGCGTAACGTGCGTGTCCGATTCGGGTAGGGTTATGTGTGTGTCCGGTTTATTCTGCATTACGTGCGTGTCCGATAGAAGATCTGTGAATAATCCAGCCTCTAACATAAAACTGCTGAGTAAGTCCTCTGGTGGTGAGGCAACACTTTCAGCTGGTGCCAGAAGCATTAAGGGCGCCTCGTCCCAACTATTAGCTGGTCCATCCAAACTGCTCAGAACCGGAGATTTGTCGCAACCAGCGCTGATCACAACATCCTTTCGCGTTATGACGCTCTTTATTTTAGGCGTGTCAACCGTCTTCGGTGCCTCCTCTTGTATTTTCCTAAACTTTCGGCGTGCATCCTTTTCATGGGGATCCGGTAATACCTCCCGAAGCCTCGGGTGCCTGCGTTTGACGTGTTCGGTCATCATGTACTGCCTGCTGATGCTAACACAGTAGTTGCAATGGTAGCAATCTATGGTCGGTCCGTGCCGCTCCCGTTGATGCTGACTCCTTTTGTCTCTGTCGTCGAATTTCTTGTCGCACTCGTGACACATGTAGACACCATCATTGATGACCCTTGGTATTGGAGTACTGTGGATGAAAAGAGAAAAAAAACTGTATTGGTCTGTGTGTGGATACGGATGAAACAATCGTGCATCATACTACCGTTCTCTCCACCACTTTCTCTCAGATTCTATTTCTGCTCTCTCAACCTCATTCTCTCTCCTTCCACGAACCACCGTTTCACTTTCCCGAAGTATTTCTTTACTCTATCTATATGCACCACCTTGGATTTGGTATTTGGGCTGCGTTTCAATCGAACTAGTAAATCGGACAGTTTTTCAGTGATGGTATATGGGCCATCGTACTTTCTCACCAGCTTTCTTGACAGACCTTTCCCCACATGCGTCACTCGTAATAGCACTGCATCGCCAACTTTCAAAGTCTCTGTGTCTCTCACACCTTTCAAATCATAATTTCTCTTCTGTCTGTCACTCGCCTTTCTCCCTTGCTCTCTCGCTATCTCATGCACCACATCAAATCGCTTCAGAAGGTCGTGGATATAGTCAGGTACTGGGTTGTTTGCCTCAGCCTGATCTGCTTTGCGGTCAATATGAACTGTTGAATATAATGTATCAATCGGTAAGTTCATTTCTCTACCCAACATCATGAGACTTGGAGAGAACCCAGTGCTTTCATGGATGGATGCCCGATATGCCAACATCACCAACGGTAAATACTCATCCCAATCTTTTTGGGATTGATGTATATACTTTCTCATCATTTCTTTGGTAGTTCTGTTCATCCTTTCCACCAACCCATCGCTCTGGGGATGGTAAGGTGTGGTTCGGGTCTTGTCTATGTGAAATATTTCGCACATGGCTTGAAATAGCTTGCTCTCAAATTGTCTACCCTGATCGGTGTGTATTTGAAGGGGGACGCCCCATCGTGACACATATTCTCTGACGAATATGTCTACAATAGTTTTTGCCTCTTGATCTGGCATTGCAAATGCTTCCGTCCACCTGGTGAAATAATCTTGCACCACCAATATGTATTTATTGCCCTTATCTGACTTGGGTAAAGGGCCTGTGATGTCAATGCCAATCCTTTCCATTGGTGCTCCAACCAAATATTGTTTCATCGCACCACGTTTCTGTGCTGTGACCTTCTGCTTTTGGCATTCTGGGCATCTCTGCACATATACATGTGCTGAATTGTAATAACCTGTCCAGTAAAATCTCGATCGCAACTGACCTATCAAGCGATTGATACCCATATGTCCCCCCTCTGGGTTAGTGTGGAGCATCTTAAGGGCCTCATTACGCCAGCAGGTCGGTAGTACTAATTGCCAAACATCAATGTCTTTCTCCTCATCAATCCACTTTCGGTACAACACGCCCTCTCTCATTGAGAGCCTGTCCCACTGTGCCCAATAGGTCTTAACCTTGCTCGATAACTCACATGCTCCCACCTTGGTTTTTCCATTCCTTTCTCCAACCAGCCAATTACTCCTATCTCTTTGTCCCCTCTTTGGGCCTTAACCACTTCCTCTCTGGTTTTGGGTACAATCCATTGCGAACTGACCTGCTTGTCACTTAATGCTACAGCTTTATTACCTGCCTCGTTGGCTCTTGTAATGCGAGCAACCTTATCAACTTTATTTTCTCCACATTGACATTCACTTTCCATCTCAATTTTAATTTGTTCTCTGGCACAATATTTGCAGTCTGTGCATGGCCTCCGAGATAACCCATCGGCATTTGTGTGTAACTTTCCTGGCCTATGTTGGATAGTGAAATCGTACATGTCCAATACCTGAATCCATCTTGCCAGCTGGCCTTCCTGATTGCGGAATCGCCTCAGCCAATTTAACGCGGCATGATCGCTGCGTACCAAAAACTTCGTATTGAACAGGTAAGTATGGAAATGTTTCACACTATCTACCACAGCCAATAACTCTTTCCTTGTGATGCAATAGCTCCTTTCGGTCTTTGCAAGAGTTCTGCTGAAATAGGCAACCGGATGTTCCCCATCTTCTGACATTTGTGATAACACCGATCCTAAACTGTTGTGACTTGCATCGGTATCCAGAATAAAAGATTTAGTGAAATCCGGATAGTGTAACACTGGCTCGGTCATCAAAGATTGTTTCAGCTGTTGGAACGATTCTTGGCACTCTTCAGTCCACACAAATTTAGTCTGCTTCTCGGTCAATTTATTTAAGGGTTTTGCAATTTTAGCAAAATTTCTTATGAACTTTCGGTAGTATGAACATGTACCGAGGAAACTTCTAATGTCCTTGACCTTCTTAGGTTGTTCCCATGTCTGAATTGCCTGGATCTTTGCAGGGTCTGGTTCAATGCCTTTCTCCGACACTATGTGTCCGAGGAAGCACATTTCTCTTTGAAGAGATGACATTTCTTTGGGGAGACTTTGAGCCCAGCATCTCCAATTCTTTTCAACACTTCGTCCAATCTTTCACAATGTTCTTCAAATGACCTTGAGTACACCAATACGTCGTCGATATAGAGAACGCACGTGTGCCACTGAAGGCCTGACAGTACTGCTTCCATGAGCCTCTGAAACGTTGCCCCAGCGTTGCAGAGCCCAAAAGGCATAACCCGGAACTGATATTGGGAATTAGATGTTATGTTTGAGGTGACAAAGGCTGTTTTTGGTTTGTCCTCTTCGGCCAACGGAATTTGCCAATATCCAGCCACTAAATCGATCCCTGAGTAGAATTTGGACCCTCTGAGGGCTTCTATGCTCTCATCAACACGTGGGAGGGGGTAGGAGTCTTTCACAGTTACCTCATTGACCTTTCTAAAATCAATGCAGAAACGAATTCCAGTCTTATTGTGATCATCTGGACCCTGACGCTTCTTTACCAATACCACAGGGCTCGCCCAGCTTGATTTGGATCGTTCTATCACTCCTGAATTTAACATCCTCTGCACCTCCTCCTCCCCTTGTCCACGGATCGCATAAGGAACCCTCCTTGGTGCCTGCTTAATTGGCTTACTCTGGCCCGTGTCGATTGTGTGCTCCACAAGATGTGTTTTCCCAATGTCTCCCTTATCTTTCGAGAAAACTGCCTGAAGTTTCATCAGCATTTTTGTTACCAGCTTTCTCTGCACCCCCGATACTGCACTTCCGCATTGCTTCAATAATACCTGCATATGATCTGGCAATCTAACCTCCCCCTTAAGTTCCTCTACTGATTCTTCAGAGTCTTGTTTATCAAGCTCATGGTCATCCTGTGTGCATAGATTGCTTATCGATATTGTGCGAACAAATTCACACTCTGCTAGTGTCATGTTGGGGAATAGTTTCTTTGCATCCTGGTGCACGTTCATTACCCTGACTGGCACTATGTTGCTAGAAGTATCAAATATGCTATGAGCCACTAGGAGTCCTCGCTGCTCCATGGCTTTACTTGCATTTACTATCACAGCATTTTTGCCCTGGTGCACAATGTTGTGCATAGTACCTGGAACAATGATCTCAGAGGCAGGTGGAACCACGATAGGTTCATTCAAAGTTAGTCTGAATGCTGTGTTGATCTGGCTCTCAAGGGTACATTTGTACTCCTGACCTTTCAATGTCAAGGTTGAATTGCTAAAATTCAGTTGGCACTCGTTTTGGTTCAAAAAATCATAGCCCAGAATGGCTGGTGTGTCTAGATCAGCAACTAGCATCCTGCATTGACACTCCAATACACCAACTTGCAATGGAAATTCTGCAAATCCGATAGGTGTTACCATTTCTCCATCTGCCATCTTGAGCTTTCCAGCATGGCGCTGTAATGGAGGCCTGTGGCTATCTGGCATTTTATTGTATACTGACGAGTGTAGCACTGAAACTGTAGCCCCTGAATCGATCAAACAGTTGATATCTATGTCACAGAGACTAACTTTCAAAAATAACCCATCGTGCTTCGGTCCTTTAATTTCATAAATCATATCGGGTCCAATTAAATTTTCATTATTATCTTTTGCTGCTTCCCGACCCTCAGAAACAGCATTTAGCAGTTTCCCGAGAGAGTCTTCATTTGAGTTGTTTCTTTTTCCTCGGCTGGTCTCCTGTTATTGTCATCCCTATTTCCTCTCTTAAACTGCATGTCTCTCTTCTTTTTGAAACATCTATCTTCTGTGTGGTTATTTCTACGACAGTAATTGCAGTATTTCTTTGGGTATTTGTCTCTCTGCAGTGCATCGCCTACCGCATCTGCCATTATTCGCCTCAATTTCTCGTCATTTGACTCAATGTCTAGCACTTGGGGCTTTGACTGGTTATCCAAATCTTCTACTGGCATTTCTTCTGTATGCATCCTGACGCGATGCCTGCCAAAAGGATTGCGCTTGCTCATGCTAAGTTGGAATGCCTCATACTTTAATGCCACAGCCAAGGCTACCTCAACATTCTCTGCGCTCCCTTGACATATGGACCACTCCATATCCGGGTCATTAAGGGACTGACGGAAAAATCTGTAGGCCAGACTGTCTCTCACATCACAGGGGGCAGTTGGATATGCGATTCTAACCAGTCTTTTTATGTCTTGTGCTAATTCGGGCAGGCTTTCCCTATCTCTACGCCGTCTGGCATCGAGTTGTGCCCGGTGCATCTCGCACTGATTTGCAGGCTCAAACCTTGAAGCTAATGCACTCGTCAACTGGTCATAACTGCAAAGTTGCTCCGGCCTCAGATCAGCTAATACGCTTCGAGCTGGACCCTTTAACTGAGCTCCCAATTGCATCAACTTATGTTTCTGTGACCAACCATTAACACCAGCAATCCAGTTGAAATGCGCCACATAGACTGTCCAACTTGATCTTCCATCGTAAAAATCTGGCCGTATATGACTTTCTTTATGATTCTGCATTTTGTCATGCATTCGATATGGCTCTGCACTAATTGGATTGCTGCTTCTCCCATTGTGTGGTCCCGACTCTTGATAACCTCTCAATTGATCGTCGTGGTGCTCGTATTGCTCCTGTCTTTGTGGAGCCCTTTGAAACTGAGGTCCATAATAGTCAGAGTGATTCTGTCCAATGGTACCATGCGAATAGTTCCTATTTACATCTGGGCCCGTTTGGGGTGACACTCCTGGATTTTGCATACCATGTCTGTTTTGATGTGTTTGGTCAAATGCTTGGGCCATACTACCATGACTGTTTCCATTCCATGATATGAATCTGTCATCAGTTTGATTTCCGTTTTGGATCCAGTCATTGCATGTCAGTTCTGTGTGTGAATCATTTATGGGAGCAAATAGGTTGTAATCCCGCTGGAACTCTGGTTTTTGTGGTGCAAGAGAACTTCCCCACATTTCATTGCTTCCGTTGGCTTTGGATAGCGTGGGAATCGTCGATAAATGTGATTGCACCCCCATCGTCACATTGGGGCTCCAACAGTCTTCCACTGTCTTGTTTTCCTGTACCGGAAGTCCAACCGAAAAATTATCTCTCTTGGAAAAATGGCAATTTTGTTCTTGGTTGTTTACAACACTCGCGGAAATGTTACCGGCATTTCTCGCGGACATTCTTTGATCACCAGACTGCCTATTCATGGTCAGGACTTGACTACTTGGATTACACGTCGCCGTTGTTGGTGGACCAAATGACGGAGTTGTCTCTGTGATGTGAGCGTATTTTGCTGTTGTCGAAACTGGACTCATTCCCATGTGAGTATATTCGATTCCATTATTGTTCGAAATCATGTTGTTCTGATCTACTGGTATATTAGCGAATAAAGTGCTCATACTGATATCACCTGCACTAACTGGTCCCCAAGAGACACTTCTCCTGGCTGCATCTGACTCGGCATTCGGCACTCGATTATTTTGTGTGTACATAGAACATGTAGCTGGCAATTCTTTTGTATTCGACCACCCTCTGACCATATCAACTTTATTCTGTTCTAATTCTGCGATTTCTGGATTAGTTATGTTACGGGTTGCAGTCGACTTTGTTATCTCTGTGTTCCTTTCCGCATTAAAATTATCTATCTCGGAGCATATGTTCACTTCATAACCATTCCAAGACTTTGATTTTGCTGACATGTCTCTGTGACTCTGCTTAATGGTGTCATTAAATTCTTGACCCTGTTGCTCTACCACGTCACTTTGATTTGGATTATTTATCCTTTTATCTTGCGGCATATCACTGCCATGTACTACTCCTATAAATGGACTTCCCTGTTTTGACCTGTCTGTCTCTTCCCTGTGTTCAGTTATCTCCTTTCTTTGAGTTTGATCACACAACAACTCGAGCATACCTCTCATTTCATTCATCCCCGTGAGCATACCTTTCATTTCATTCATCCCTGTCTCTAACTTATGTTGTCTTGCGTCCAGCTGACCTTTCATTTCATTCATCCCGGTCTCTAACTTCTGTTGTCTTGCATCCAGCTGCTGAATCATACCATTCAGTTTCATTCCTACTGTGTCTATTTCATCATTCCCATCATCACCACCTGAAGCTGATCGACCTGTATCGAGGCTCTTTGTGTTGGACAAATTCATCTCTTCCTCTGAGCTGTCTCTACGACTCTGTTGTCTTCTTCCCCGTGTCATGATATCTTTTATAATTGAGTTTATCGGCACTGAATTGAAACCGATCCCAACCGATTGCCACCAGTTGTAACGAGCTTGGGTATATGGTCCTGTTATGGATAGTTTCGGTACCGTGTGACCCTTTACTACTTCTTCTACTCGTTACTGTATCTTCTTGGTACCCTATGACGATGAGCCCATGGGGGTAAAATAGGGACCTGCACTATCTACTTCAGCCCTTAGGGATAATTGTGTAAATGGATCTAGAGTCCACACTTTGTAGGAGTAATGATCATGTTTATATGAATAATAATATTCCCCTCATACAGCAGGATTGATGATTGAATAAATATAATCAATTCAATATATAGCAATTAACATGTGGATGTCATCACGGTTTGCTAATTTATACATTTCAGAGGTCGTCTCTTTTAATAAACCTTGTCAAATGATTTATATCTCTTTCCAACTATTTCCAATTAAACTGACTATCTGGAGCCTGAAAGCCCTGTAAATGCGCCCAATGTAATCATCCAAATAATGTTTACAAACACCTTTTTGGCATAATTAGGTCAGAAGTTCGTCACTGTTGACGTTCCAATATTCTGATTGCTATCTCGAAATAGTCGTTACCAAGTGCCAACCACCGGAAGTGGTTGCCTAGCTTTTATAGTAGGCAACCATATGGTTGGATTCCGACCATATATATGGTTGGATTCCGACCATATGGTTGGAATCTGACCACAAAATGTTGTCGGATTACCGCGAGCACGTGGTTGCCCCGGTGAAACATTGACAGTTGGGAGGAGCTAAAGCTACCCACAATGCAATAGTGTCACCGGCGAACCAGGCCATGTTGACATCCAAGGGCGAAAACAATTAGAATTACTAACTTATAATGCGGAATATTATGAAAGTGATTAAAGTTAGGAAATTAGGATATGAATATTACAATGAAGCATGGAATGATTAACTAAAAGATGTAACATGAAGTGAGTGTTACGAATAGAATGAGGTGAATTAGCGACGAAAAGATGACAAAACTGTGACTTTTAAAACTACGGTGCCGCTAAACCGAAACGAGAATAAATGATATTTATTAAATATAGCGACTTCGCTACACCGCTGATGACGATTCTTTCACAATTGATCAAGATATTTGTTTTAGTTTGAACACAGAACAGCTATTCTTCCTACAGCTTACAAGTACCCCCCTGCTTAGAGATAACCAAGACCGATCACACAACAGCTACGGTAGTCTACTGTTGAACTTTTGTAAGCTGATGGCTTTCTCATTCTTAATGGTCGAGTGGGTAGTGATAGAGGTGTTGGGGCATTAACATGCCGCGACTCCTCTGTTGTTAATTATACTATTTGCTCGGCAGCAGCACTTCCATTAGTGAGTCAATTTGAAGTTCTCCAATTCAGCCATCTATTTTCAGATATCCACTCCCCAATTGTTACTGAGCTCAATTGCCAGCAGCCTCCACGTGCACACCAAGTTGTGAATAATAATGATGTTATACCTGTAAATTACACTTACATAAGAAAATGGGACCAAAACAAATGTCCGGATTTCTTAGCAAATATTGATTACGATAAACTTTGTAAAATTAAAAGTACTCTGGATTCATATAGTTCATCTACATGCGCGAAAGTAGGTCCTGATCAGATTAACTCGATAGTTCGTAATATAGCTTGCATATTAGTCACTGCAGCTAAAGTTGCTCTAGGAACGCGTTCGCACAAAGTTAAGACGGAACCAGCTTCGAAAAACAAGCCATGGTTCAATGATACATGTCGAATTGCACGTAAAGCACACCGAAAAGCATCCCGCGCTTATAAATATCGCCTTGATTATTACTCAAAAATTGAAATGAGACGCACATCGCGCGCATATAAACTCGAGATGGACAAAGCTATTACAATACATAGAGAGTTAATATCACACGAAATGTCCCAATTGAAACGTCGTAATCCCAGAGAATTTTGGAGAAAGCTTAGAGACCCCACCATAGCCCCAAACTGAGCGTTGACATTGGCGTTCTCGCTGATCACTTCCGAACAATCAACTCCACCTCACATGAAGACGACCCCTCTATAAGTAGATTCATTGCTAATAATTTCGACGAAAACGGGAATATGGAAATAAATATGCCCATCAAGTGCGAAGATATCACTCAAGCCATAAATAGTTTGAAAAATAGTAAGTCATCAGGACACGACTTAATATTGAATGAATACATAAACAATTCAGCGTGTGCTATGATTGGGATAAACCATACACTATTTAATGTTATTTTAGACACTGGATTTATTCCCGAAGAATGGGTACTGGGAACGATTATTCCTATATTTAAGAATAAGGGAGATCCTAGCGACCCGAATAATTATAGACCGATAACAATACTCGGCTGTTTGGGCAAACTATTCACGAAAGTCCATTCTAACCGACTGAACGCATTCGTAGAAAGTCACAGTATAATTTCAGAAAACCAAGCCGGATTTAGAAAGAACTATTCAACTGTCGACAACATGTTGATACTGACTTTATTGTCAGAAATAAGCAGACTTTTGAATAAGAAATTACTATGTGCCTTCATTGACTTTAAGAAGGCGTTTGATACCGTGTGGAGACAGGGTTTGTGGTACAAATTGTTACAATCTGGAATTAACGGCAAGATACTCAGAGTGATTGTTAATATGTACCAACACGTCAAGTCTTGTGTACAATTAAATACCACCACAGCATCTTACTTCCCTTGTTTTGAAGGAGTTAGACCAGGTGAAAACTTATCTCCCCTTCTGTTTTCATTATATGTTAATGACCTGCAACAATTCCTTGAAACAGATAACCTGATTGGTTTACGAAAAGTGAACAACGAAATTGAAAGTAGATTAGATTGCTACTTGAAAATCTTTATGATTCTTTATGCCGATGATACAGTTATCATGGCAGATACCCCTAAATCACTACAATCACAATTAGATCAGTTTGAAAAATATTGCGACAAATGGAAACTAACAGTCAATGTTGAAAAAACTAAAATTCTTAACATGTCAAAGAGCAGTCTCTCGAAGAAAACGAAATTTATATTTAAAGGACAAAAACTAGATGTAGTAACCAACTTTAACTATCTGGGCATAACGTTTTCCAAATCTGGATCTTTTATGCCCGCGAAAAAATGTTGGTTGATAAAGCCACACGGGCCATGTATTCCATTATTGGAAACTCCCGCAAACATTGTCTCTCAATAAGAAATCAACTTGACTTATTCGATACACACGTTGAACAAATACTTCTATATGGATGTGAGGTATGGAGATACGGTGATAATGATCTATTGGAGAGCGTCCAACGAAAAAATTTAAAGCACATACTTCGACTACGACCATCAACCCCAAATTTTATGATATATGGCGAAAGCGGGAAATTGCCTTTAAATATATTGATTAAAACTAGAATGTTTAAATACTGGTGCAAAGTCACAAATAGCGAACCTGAAAGATTTCCAAAAATGTTACTGAACCTAACGCAGGCAATGTTATGCGACGTCAGAACAGATGAAAACATTTCCCCCTGGTTGAGTTGTATTCACGTGTTGATAGACAAATGTAATCTGCCGCATATATGGTGTGCAGGTCATGCCACCAACGTAGATAAGCTGGTATCATATCTAAAATGTTGCCTTATTTCCGAACAAAGAGATTCTTGGGAACGTGATATGAACAACACAAGTCGTGGTAAAATATACCGAATTTTCAAACACGACTCTGATTTTGAACCCTATCTTGATGTACTTAGCGACCATAACCGAACACTGTTATGCAAATTCCGAACTAGTAACCATAAGTTACCAACAGAAACGAGACGGTGGAACAATACCGAACGTAATGACCGCACTTGCGTGTTATGCGATACAGGGTTAATTGGCGACGAATTTCACTACCTTCTCGTATGTACAAAAATGAACAACGCCCGGCGCAGATTGTTACCAATGTTAACTGGCCGACGCCCTAATACAATATTGATGAGTGATTTACTCAACGACGACAATGTAACACATCTCCGCAAGTTGTGCGAATTTATTAAGCTTGTAAATCGAGAAATGACAGAATAACTCAGCTAGACAATAAGTCGAACAAGAATTATCATAATTTATGCAAGAACAGTACCGATATACGCATACACATAGTTATTGATATATAATTATAAATATGTATATGTAAGCATGCATATACAATTAAATTTATTTAGTTGTATATGCTTATATATATTTACAATATTCATATACATGTTACAGTATTATACATCTATGTAGCGATGAAGGTTATGTAATATAATCCATGTATACAACATTTGTCACCCGGAAGCTCACATGTTTATGTACATATTGTATATATTTAAAATTGTTATTATCTCTATACCTATGTATGTATAGGTTTATGAGAAATAAACTGATATATGATATGAGAATCTGCTGAGCTGTAGCCGGTGAACTGCTTAACATAATTTTGAATTGCTGACGTAGTTAAATAAGTTAAACTGAGTTCGCGAATAAACTAACCCGTATTTTAATATGTGAACTGCCGATCAGCAGCGCATTGCAGGTACACCGACTAAAGTTCAGATTTGATAGCTTAATTATATCGGAATGTACCAATATATATTGGTGAATCCCGATATAATTAATATATATTGGTTCATTCCGATATAATTAAGCCATCAAATCGGTATATTTTAAAAGAAATCTTGCTTTCCATTTTAGCGTCCGATTCCCAATATGATATCAAACTCACTATAAAATTAGGTGTCACCATCTGTTCTTCGTCATATTTACATCTTCAGGCAAGGTTCAGATTTTATGGCTATATTTTTGTTGGACTGAACCACCAGTCTGGCCATTAGGTCTCCATGCATATACCGCTACTGAGGAGTATTGTTCGGAATTAGGTCAAAATTAAAGATACGGGCGGCGTTGGCGGTTGGTATGCTGTTCACCTCTGTCAAAAACCGCCATAAACAGAAAGAATAGTAAAATATAGACATACTTTTTTCTTATACCAATCAGAAATATGGCATAAACCGATCGTTATTGTCAATTTTTCCCCTTTGTTATGTAAACAAACGCAAAAAAACGTTACTTTACCTGGCTTTTGTTTAGATCCGGATACGGTAAACAAAGAGCCTTATTTGATACTGTTTTCCTGATATATATGGAAATAATAAAGAGCTTTTATATAATTGATGTGTGATTAACCAATAGAATTGCGCTGTGTTATGTAAACAGAAGCACAACTTCTGTAACACGAGCAGGCTCTTGTTTACGTACACCATCGTACGTCTTGACAACAATATACTATTTACGCGCTGATTATGTTTGGCATATGAACAAAACTATATATATTTTAATATTCCTTCTGTTGATGGCGATTTGAACAAATATGAATATTTCTGCAACGAACGCCGCCCGTGCCCGCACCCGCGATTTCAAGCCGTCATTTGACGGCATTCTTAGAAATAATTGTCACCAATTCGAATGAAATAACACAATGAGATCCTATAAAAGCATATATTATTATACTTTTCTGGCTCTTACCCAGTGGAAACATTCTCGTGATGGCAATGATATATTTTACCGCCATCTTAGTTTAAAAAGAATTTCTCAAATTCCCGAAAAGCTGCCGTGGGTCAGCCGATGAATTCTTCAGACCGACACCACAGACCACCGGAATCCAAAAAGAAGAAAAAACTTATTCTCACCCACAATCTTTTATGGGAGATATTTCTACTGTTTTAAAGAGGTATAACTTATATGAATACATAGAACGCTATACGATCGAAAGCACGTTTCCCACCAAATCACACTGGAAGAGTATCGTAAACACGCAGATTAACACTATAAATGCACTTGAGTGGAGAAAGAGTATTGAATTAAATAGTGATCTGGCACACTATGGACTTACACAATCCAAACTCAGTTCCTCGTTACTGTGGCAAACATGCAGGCTTTATCCAGAAGAAAAAATTACATTTCTCATGATTGCTAGACTTCTAGCTCATACCGCATATAACGATAACGGGTTTTGTCTACTTTGTAATATATACGCAATATCAATGCCTTATAGAACACACCATAATAAACTGCTCTACCATATCGAATACAAGGAATAATATTTGGTACGATATCATTAACACTTTCGGAATAGATGTTTTTATATATATGGATGAGTTGACAGGGTCAAAGCAGTTATCCATATTTCTGGGGAATATACCATCTTCTATAGTAGAAATGGGAAATTTGCAGTACACTTTTTCGCCAGATCAAGTCTCAAGCTATGGTATTGCTTGACCTTGTTAAGAAATTGATTGACAATTACATCATATTAAACATGCGTAATATAAAATAAATACAGCTCCCAAATGACATAAATCGACAAGGCTGATTCAAATACTTTTAAATATGTTCACATGTTAAAGAGTGCGGATAGAGACTCGGAAGTGAGTGCCAGAGAGAGAGAGAGAGAGGGGAGAGATAGAGAGAGAGAGAGAGAGAGAGTGAGAGAGCAAAAGAAAGAGGGAGAGAGACCAGTCAGAGAGAGAGAGAGAGAGAGAGAGAGAGAGAGAGCGAGAGATAGTGATCGAACGAGAGGGAGGGAGAATTAGAGAGACAAAGTGCATATGATGGTGTGGGTGGACTTGTGTGTGTGTGCCTAAATGCATAGTAGGGTCGTGTGTGACGCACAAAAATAAGTTTTTTGCATGTCCTCTTTTTGAGTCTATATTCCTGTGAAATAGTAAGTCTAGAATATACAATAAATGTCACGTTTGAATGGAAATATGTTCAGCTATTAAAAAAATAGTTTCTGAATTGTCAACACCAAACCACCTTCCATTCCAAGGCTTATAACCACCAAAGAGGCAGCGTTACGTGTGTGACACAAAAACGTTACGTGTGTGACGCTGTGAAATTGCTATTAGATTATTGGAATTCAATACCCTCAATGATATATAATTTGGCCAATAAGAGTAGTGTGATCATGTACATGTGAAAGAGGGCATTAAGTTGGGTTAGATAGATCCTGGGTTTTAAATTTATGTAATGTTAAAAGTTTTTTTAATTAGTGGACAAAAATGGTCATGCAAATGTTTAAAATTGTACAACCATGACCGCAGTTACAAACTCAGCCGTCAGGACCATGTACAGATACTAGTAATCCAATTAATTTGCACTATGAGCATGGGATAGGTTATCGAATTATTGATAATCAAAAGATTCTATAGTTTGACAATCAACTTAATATTAATCAACATGTACATCTAATTCACTTATAAGTGATCCATCTGGAAATCCACAGAACATACCCACATATATCAGGTAGGAAGCGGTGGTACAACTGATGTAAAAACATATTCTGGGGGTGTTTGCGTCATAAAAAGGGCTAAATTCTCCTTTTCACACCTTTTTAATTTTGAGATATAAAACCAACACATCATCTCAATAATAGTTTAAATGACATTCACATTGCAGAAACACTGTATTTAAGTACCCAGGACCCCATGGATGCTTTAAATGGGTTACTATTAACCCTGGTCATGTCTGCATTGAGTTTAAACTGAACAGTGCCTTAGGCTTAAGACCCATCAATGTGCCCTTATTGCGCACAATTACTTCAGAATGATAAAATGAATGAATTTAAGATAAAAACATGTGTAAAATACATTTTCTTGATATTTAGAAGTTTCTTCAATAAAATAAAGCCAAAAAGAAACCTGAGTTGTGTGGTTTGTGACTGGTAATGGTTGATTGTATAATGTCACACACGTAACGTTACGTGTGTGACAGATATCGGAAGCACTGCAAAAGTCGTAAAAAGTATTAATATCTTATTTTATGATGTTCAGTGCTTCATCCAAACCATGGAGTCACAGAATATAGAAAACTACGATGTATGTTCATGTAGTTTTTGAAAAATTAAAACTTTAATGTTAAATCGTTACGTGTGTGACAGATGATTAGTCATGGAGATGTTGATGAATAAATGTTCAAAATTTTGAAAATGTGGGTATGTTTTATATTTTTTTTATTGGAAAAATATACACAATGTATTGCCGCAAAATTCTAATGTTTACTATCAATAACCTTCATGTCACAGCTTACGTGGCCACTCTGATAATTATGCAAAAATAACAGAGTTGGGTACTACTATTTCAAACAAGCCAAATATATACAAACAGGTAGGCAACAATATAGTTTAATACCATTTTTGGAAAGCTGAAAATCTGTACTTTTGAACGAATCAAGTGCCAGGATTATTCAGCATGTTTGAAATTTTGCCATTTTTTACAATTTTGGGATACCTAATGGTAGAATGACCCAGTAGAAGAATGAGTAGCGACATTATGTTATTCTTTTCCTTGTGATGTAACTTTGTTTTTGTATAAACTTGTACGTGTATATATGTTGACATATCTGTGTCCATGTTTCTGTGTTTATATGTTCTGTATTCAATAACTCTTCGCATATGGAGGACAATTAAAGATATATATATATATTTAAGATTTCGCGATTTCAATCTATCATTTGACGGCATTCTTAGAAAAAATCGTCACCAATTCGAATGAAATAACACAATGGGATCCTATAAATGATATATTATTATACTTTTCTGGCTCTTACCCAGTGGAAACATTCTCATGATGGCAAGGATATATTTTTACCGCCATCTTAGTTTAAAAAGAATTTCTCAAATTCCCGAAAAGCTGCCGTGGGTCAGCCGATGAATTCTTCAGACCGACACCACAGACCACCGGAATCCAAAAAGAAGAAAAAACTTATACGCAAAAACACGCAACAGCTAAAAATAGTGGTTTGGCTGCCGGTCTACGAGGAATATTTCATGACTCAAAGAATGGTGTATTCTCCATTTGGAGGGATGTTAAGGAAATATAAGCCGAAAACATACAGGCGAACTCTGATAATTCAAGTGCCGAAGAATTCATATTAAGTTTGTGGGAAATATTCAGATAACACGTTCAACAAACGATATATATATATATAATAAGACCATACGCTAGCGTAATTAACGAACCACAGCTAAACACACGCATAAGCTAGGATGTGGCTGTGTCTTTTTAATCCTATAAAATAACTTCATAGATGCGTATTCCCCTAAAATAATATTAACTGAGGCCTTATATCGTGGTGTGATTATGATATATTACACTCCAGACATGCACAAGGGATCATCGACAGAGTGGGTCATATAGCAATTGCGTGTATAAATTAGGTCAATCGTATACATCAAGGCATGTGATAGATGTGCAAACAGACTACGAGCTCACCGACTCAGACTTAAAACCTAAATAAAAACATTTAAAAGCCGTTCCTTTTGTGCAAATTATAATAGAATATAAACTACCAACATCAAACTGAAAGTATTCAAAAGTCAAGACTGTTGGTTGTTCTCTAGAGGGGAGTATTTTACTGAAAGTAACCATTATATAATTGACGCTGTGTGCGCATTTCGATTGAGATGTGTAATATACGAAGAAGCTTGTCGTTTTCATCATTTTCATTTCATTCATAAAATGGCATCATATCGATTTCAACGAAACTCGACGTACAACCTCATCATGTAGCTTTCACCATCGACCGAATTTGCGATAACCTGAATGTATCTTCTGCTTCATAGGTATGTGTTTCTTGTCGATTCATGAAATTAGAAGGATGTCTGAGGATGATCAGATTCACGTATGTACTATGTATTATTAGGATAATTTAAACGCGATATAATAACGTTTGCTTGCATCACGAATTTCTATTTAGAGTCCAGTATTGTCTCCAGCCCAGCCAGAGTGTTTGAGATTTTCCCATTGCATGCGACATTTATATTTTAAGCCACTCCAATGCAAATATTTTACAGTCCATAATATGTTATAATTATGTTCTCAATAAAATGTAAACCGCGGCTACGAATGAACTTCACTATGCATAATTCCGATAGTAACTCCCCTCATTTTGGAACGCCGGCCATTGAAACGCACGCGTTTGTTTTATATTACGACATTAATGCTTTAATCTCACCGATCTACTGTGCGACAAAAGTGCTCGCAAGAATTCAAAACAGCAGTGTCGTATTAGATAATAATTGGTGACGTTACAAAATAAGATATAGTCTATATACATCATCATCATCATCGGAACAAGTCATTTGACTTTTAGTTCCAGAACAATTTAATAAATTAATGGATTTGCATAATATGCATATTATTGTGAGTATATCATTTGACGTATTCGTAATCATACTTCAAGTGATAGAAGTACGCGTCTATGTTAGTCTTAAATTCATCCAGAGATTTTAGTTGAAAGATATGGTCTGGCAGACTATTCAAAGACGAAACCACACGCTGCGTGAAGAAGAATTTTCCAACATTCTTGTTGAACTTTTGTCCATATAATTTCCTGCTATTTCATCTTGTTGTTGTGTATGGAGACATTTGACCGGCTTTGGTTCGTTTATATATATTTGAAAAGATTAAGATGCAAAGGCTCAGGTCGCTGGCGCGATTTCTTACGTAAGTGTATCTTTGGAATTCGCTAATGAGTTTAAGATTTGTCATTGAGACTTGAACGATTATGAGAACTGATAATTATGTTTCAGCAATACGAAATGTTGATCGACCAAGCAGGTTGCGCAAACTCGGATTTTGTTCTGTAAGCTATAATCACTCGTTGGTCGAGAATCTCAGGCAACTGGGAGTTTAATTCTGTGAAATTGATTTTGAAAATGCTTGAGATTTCAACATTTCGGCGATTGAACAATAGAGGGAAGCACATATGTTTCTGATGGGCCCCAATATGGTCGATATTCAGTCCAAAGGGAAGATACGTTTCCAATGATTTTCGCGTACCAAGCGTTTAGATTTAATTTCATCCTCCCCGGTTATAATTTGTGTTTGTACCGATTGGCTAAAAGCTGAAATGGAATCTTACATCATGGTCAGGTAAATTGAAATGGTTTGCAACACAACAATCATTATCTAATCGAATATCTGAGAGATGGTTGGCCATTCGTTCGCGAAGTGCGTTTTTTTTCCGGCCCACATATTGTACATGGCATTTCTTTTGCATGTGATCAGGTAGATAACATTCTCTGTATCACAATTAAATTGTCCTCTGATTTCATATATACGATATGCGGGTTTCGGACTTTACTTGGCGCAGTAAACGATTGGAGAACCTGCGCGGCTGCAAAGCCTGGAATAATGTCGAATAATCTATATCTAGGTCGCTTTTGTTCCTACAGTTTCTGTGATATCCAATGATTTGTGATTTAATTTGACATTTGAACACTCTAGGTGGGTGAAATTATTTATGTTGTATAGAAACTGTTGAGAATCTGTTGACTTAATATACAATTTGGTATCTAGCTCATTGGTGGAATGAAATTGTGGCCCTTTAAAATCCATATACACCAAGGAAATTAATACTGGTTTCCGAAATTGATTCATCTAGTTTAATGGTTTCATCGTGAGAGTTCAATATATCTAGGAAAACATTAACATCGTGTGACCGTGTGTCCAAATAATAATAATGTTATTTTCTCACAATTTTCTAGATCCCCTTTCTTTTCCTCTGAAAGAAAGTTCCAACAATTGAATAATTTTTAAGGCTGGGCCTATCGGGGTCTGATTAGAACTCTAATGCCCTTCTAATAGATTTCAATTCCTCTGTGATTCCTATATTGGTGTACAAAGAGCGGACATCGAGGGTAATGAGGTATGCAGACGAAGGAACTTCAATTTTTGATACTTTGATAAGAAAATCCTCTGTATCTTTCAAAATCCTCGGATGTCGGGTGGCGATTGGTTTCAGGTAAAACTCGATATACTGGAATATGTTATATGATTCTGAACCACAGTCCGACACGATCGGTCTACCTGGGATGTGTATTCGTCAGTCCAAGAACTTTTTGTGGACCTTGGGTAAAAAGTATACATAACTGTTATTCGATTTTTCCAGGTCCGAAGTTAGATATTCTACTTGTTTTTGTCGACGAAGCTCTGTTTCAGTAAGCTTTTAAGAATATGATTAAATCTAAGTGTTTTCTTTCCAAATTGGTGCCACCAGAGGTGTATAATGGTTTGTGTTGCTTAGTTGGCGCATCGCCTCTTTAATATAATATTCTTTAGAAAGAATGACGACCACGCCGCCTTTGTCAAATGGTTTAATGATAATATATTTATAGTTGCGAAGTATCTTAAGTTCAGCTCCCTCGTTCTTAGTGAGGTTGTCCTCTTTGTGAAATTGTTGTAAATTTTAACCTCAGATTTGACTAGGTTAGCTACTTCCGAAATACAGACAGTAACCTTGCTTGTTGAAGGAGCCGCACCGATTCAATATGCAAACAAATTTTTACCACGAGTTTTTATATCGATGACTGTAATTACTGTCTTCCATAACAATGACCTTTCCGTCGCGCACATCAATTCTTTTAGGTTGTAGTTTCATTTCTGATGGGGCTGGGCAAAATGTTAGGCCATGATTTAATAAAGACTTTCACCAGTTGTCAGAATCAAGTGGGATACCAGGTTTATTATTTCAGTACCTATGCCGACCGTATCTGCATGCTGGAGTCTTTATATTGACTTAGTTTAAGACTGGTTGATGATGGTTCCAGTCCTTGTATATCCTCTCAGTCGTCGCTGTGCTCCAGTTGATTTCGTCGTGAATGACTTTGGTGTCCTCTGCTACAATTGCCGGTATGAGCTGACAAATCCTGGTTCTCATCGCCTTGTCATTGATTGTTCGAATGACCGTTTGTTCCCCGCAAAATATCTTAGACTAGATACAAAAGAGATATTATGTACTTGTTCGGGTGCGCGAAACTGATAAGTTTGTATTCAGGCGCTATATATATGCCGACTGGTTGAATGTAACACCCTACTAACATCGCCGAAATTCTGAAGCAAATCGACCCTACCACTCCATACAAAACATCGTCTGAACTACGCTCAAATATAAATATTTACTACTTGATTCGGGACGCATCTAGCGGCGATAAACTGACGAAAACGATTTCGTCATCGAGAGTCACTGCAATAAATCTATATAGGCCTATGAGAATAACGGTGTGTGTTGTTAATTTGGATAAAATATTTGTAAAAATTACTACTTTCAATAATATTATTCTCAATGTCTATGTTATCACCCTATCGGAGTGTTTCACATCACATTAATTTCCTGAAAAGGAATTTTTGCATTAGGAAATACTCTACCAATGTGCGATAGTAAGTTGCTCAGATGGCCAATTGCTGAGCTGCCGTCGTCCTTCCTGTGGTTTTGTGTCCTCTTTCCATGTGTCCCGATCGTTGATTCCCATGTTGAGTATGGTGGACTTTGTCACCATTTCCTTGTGGTTCCACACGAGTAGTCTGAAACGATTAAGGGTGCCGCGCTGTTGCGTTAGGGTGTGGATCAACATTAATGTTTGAAAAACCAAAAAGAGAACAGGAGTTTTGAAAAAATTGAGGTACATTCCAATCGGATTTGTTCCCCGACGGAGGTAAAGGTTGCCTGAATTTAGAGATTTTAGTAGAAAACTTACGATTACTTTTACATTGAACTACCCTAAAACTTGGCGATTGGATTGGCGACGGGGGTGTTACCATCGATGCACTGGGATCAGCTGGCGACTGGCTCCTCCTTTTGCTTGCTGATTTGTCGGTTGATGTTGGTTTTCGTCATGGTGATGTCGGCGACTTAGGTGTTGACTGGCTGGCGGTTTGGTTTAGAGTTGGTCTGTTTTGACAGCTTTGGTTCAAATATGGGAGCCTGAAAAAGCTGTCGGGC
Organism: Siphonodentalium dalli; assembly: GCA_032622095.1. Classification (NCBI taxonomy): domain Eukaryota; kingdom Metazoa; phylum Mollusca; class Scaphopoda; order Gadilida; family Siphonodentaliidae; genus Siphonodentalium; species Siphonodentalium dalli. The sequence continues at coordinate 57,383,408 of CP136061.1, forward strand.
CACCGGCGATGATCGTGTATGTTTGTTAGAGGTTCAGACCGAATTGTAACCGAAATTGTGTTTGCCTGCATGAGTTAGGGCCCTTAGTTTTTCTATTTTTTGGGTCAATGTTATATGACCGTATATATTATATACCCATGATTGTAATTATATAATATAAAATATATTGGTTTCGCGAATGACCAACTCAGAATTCCGTTAAAATAACAATAACATCCAGCACCAAATTAACTAAACGGCGGTCGACTCGACCGTCTCCGATCACAGCCCCCAGTGGGCTGCAGAACGAAAAATTTCTATAAAAGTTGAAATATAAGACTTACAAATTATCTTTTTCATTTCTTGTATTTGTAATTGACATAGCTTGTCACAAACCAAAAATCAACATTATTGACATAATAATGTAAAGGACAATAAACGAAATTGAAATTCCCAACTACACATTTTACCGGACTCGGCCTCCGGGTCGCAGTTCGACTTTTAAATCCGTCCCAAATATTCCCATTTCTATAAATAAAACCCCAGCGCCCAGGCGAAACAAGAATATATACAATAGTATACACGCGGAGCGCGAAATGATGCCGTGTGGTAGCGGGATACATACTTTGCGAACGTTTATTTGCTGTCATCCACCGCCGGTTTTATTAACCCTTTAAATGATTGCTATCCTGATGAATACAACAAAACATTATCGGAAAGCCACCCCTATTATGATCACAATGATCCAAGTCCCATAACAATCGCGTAATAAATAAGCCAATACATAAATAAATAATACCCACACCGGTTGTCGGCTATCTCCGTCGCAAATCCTCATATGACGTCAAAAGAGAAGACTAATTAAAATCGGAGTCGGAGTTAATTTTGTGTCTACCTATACAACGTCATCACTATTATGTAATCGCGATGGCGAGTGGCGATGTTAAAAGCACAGAATCGACAGATCGTGCGTGTTAATACAAAAAACTTTATGGTACCGGTAGCATGTCAACAATTGAAATTAAGGCTTGTATATGGTGTAATTTGGGCCGTACTAAGGTTTATAATAATGTATATATTAGAGTTGTGAATTGAATTGAAGATTTTAAAAATAACATTGTCGTCATGGACGTTTTATGACCGGGATATTCAATAGACCGCGTCGCTAGAATGCTAATTTAATAAGCCACTAACCATGCACAGACGCAGTGGCTTTTTCATCAGTGGCAGTCGGCAATATTGGTTTTTTTTTGGGGGAGGGGGGGGCAATATTCCGATATCTCATATATATTTGAAGACCTCTGTCTGTCTGTCTGTCTGTCTGTTTGTCTGTCTGTCTGTCTGTCATTAATACAAATGAAATTTTCTTTTAGCAAAGACTAGGTTCATATTCCAGAACTAACTGACAAATCTTATACCTATAGTATTGAGAGCACATATAAATAAAGTCCCCAGTGTTCAGTTCGAGTGATGATGAGATGCACATCTGAAAAAGAAAAAAACACAGATTGACTATGTCACAGGGACCCAATTTTAAGCAGATCGAGGACAGTATCTAAATCATTACGATTGGCATTATTTCTCTCCCTATTAATCATAATCAGTGGAAACGTGAAACCAAATCCAGGTCCTAATGGTGCTACGTCACAAAACGAAATACATGCCCTATCAGTTTTCCACTTGAATATTCGAAGTATCAGGTACAAACTCGAAAAGATAGCCGACTTTGTCTCAGACTACGACATAATTTGTTTTACTGAAACTCATATCGATAACAACTTTCTTTCATCAGAATTAAAACTCAACCATTTCTCAGACCCTGTCAGATCAGATGGCTCAAGCCATGGCGGAGGTATAGCAGTGTGCTTTGCTGTGCATATTTTGTACGACCGTTTATCGTGCTTGAAATTCGACGATTCACTAATGTGGTTGAGATTACTTTCCAAAATCTCCGGCTACCTCATTTGTGTGTCTGTTCTGATCAATTTTGTAACCGGGCTTATTGGAATCTTCTAAACACATCAGTGTTTGATGCACTTGACCTTAACATGCCGATTATATTGATGGGGGGGGGGTAATTCTAACGCCATTGACCCGTCGTCGGAAATTTCGTCTTTGATACAATATTATAGCTTTCGTAACCTAATTACGTCACCTACCAGGGTTACCTCGACCACCAGCACCCTGTTAGACCCAATAATTGTCACAGGCAACATAGTGAGTCATTACTCTCACGTAGTAAATCTAGGTGTCTACGCAGTGGTATCAATATTAAAGTATGACTATGGACCCAACACATGTTATTACCGAACAGTGAGAAATTATGCTAATGCTGACTTTGTTCGAGCTATAGGAGCCTGATAGACAACGCAGACTGGTCACAATGTTATATACCTAACATCGACTCTGCTGTCCAAATTTTTTAATTTCTAGGTACAATGGATGAAACTGTTCCAAAGACCAGAGCCTTAATCAGACAAAAAGACAAACACTGGTTCAATTCAGAGCTTCTCGCACTATGCTTAGAAAAAGGGACCGTGCACGTAAGAAAGCGTTTAAATCTAAGAAAGAATCAGATTGGACTAAGTTTAAACAAATTAGGAACACCCTCAACAATATGAAAAACATTGCAAAAAATAGCCATGAGGAAACGCTTCTGAAGGACATAAAAAATCAAACATCTGTGGAAATTTTAAATACAAACACGGTACTGGCACACTGATGTACGAAGATGTTGACAAAGCCACCCTTCTCAACTATGCATTCATGGAAAATTCGAACTTGGACGATACACTCTGCAATTTGCCACCCTTCCAGGGGGGGGGGGTGAAAAATAATTCCGGCACGTATGCCGGGTGGGTGGGTGGTCAAAGCCACCAACAAGCAATTTTTTCCGCAACTAAAAAAAAAAATTCCTGCTTGTTTTTTAGTGTTTTGGCAATGAGTTGGGCTTCAAACCCACTTTGAATGAGAGAAATAATGTAATTCTAACTGTAAACTGACTGCAGGCAGTTATCGTGTTGTATTTTGTTGCAAATTTTGAAATCCAAGATGGCCGCTGGCAGCCATGTTTTTTTGGCCGAATGACCTCAAAATGACTCATTCCTATTTACATGTCCATGTTAACATCCATGATAAATAGTATGCACAGAATTCATATACAGCTGTTTACAGTGAATTTCCCCCCGCAAATCTCTGTTTTTAGTGTTAAAAGAGGGGGGTGGGTGTCAAAAAATGGTCGGAAAAAACTGCCGAAAACGGAAACAAATTTGGCGTTGGGGGTGGGTGGGTACAAAAAATGATCGAAAGGGAAAAAATGCCATACGTGCCTGAAATTTATTTCCGACCCCCCCACCCCCCCCCCCCCCCCCCCCCCCCCCACCCCTTGACCCTTCAGGAAATTATGTGAATCCAATATCTCGGAAATAGAATTGAAAACGGAAGATATCGAAGAGACTATACGGTCCATGAAACCGAACAAAGCACCAGGGCACGACGGAATAACTGTCAGAATGCTACAAGGAACACTTCCATCTATTGCTACACCCCTCTTGAAACTTTTCAAATTGTCACTTGACTGTGAAATATTTCCCAGCGAGTGGAAGAAGGCAAATGTGATACCGATCTATAAAAAGAATGAACGCTCTGATCCCAATAATTACCGCCCTATTTCACTTCTCCCCTGCCTAGCAAAGATTTTTGAGAAAGTTACCCTTAAATACTTAAATGTTCACTTAACTGAAAATAATTTACTATATGGGTATCAAGCTGGTTTTACGCCAGGACACTGTACGTCTCTTCAGTTAATTGAATTGTATCACTCACTTAGTCAGGCCCTGGATGAATATTCGGCAACAAGTGCAGTATTTTGCGATATTTCAAAAGCATTTGAAAGGGTCTGGCACAGAGGACTGATTTTAAAACTGAAACAGTGTGGAATGAATGGGGAAATTGCTTAACTGGCTGGAAAGTTATCTCAAGGGTCGCCAACAACGCGTTCTAATTAATAACTCATTCTCTAAATACGATCGCCTTATGTCGGGAGTGCCCCGGGGGTAAATCCTAGGTCCTTTTTTATTTTTAACTTACATTAACGACCTCTCTAAAGTTATTAATTCAGCTACACGTAAGTACGCCGTTGACACCTGCTTTTTCAGCGTTCAATCGACTTTAAATGATTGTGCAAATGCACTATACTGAAGATATCGACAGGGTGCAAAAGTGGTCTAGGCAAAGGTTGGTGACATTTAATCCAAACAAAACCAAGTCTTTGTCATTTTCTTTCGTCGAAAATTCAGACATTCTCGAATTAGAACTTGATAACCAGGAGATAGAGCAAGTCTCACACCGCAAACACTTGGGGATAACTCTACAATCGAACCTAAACTGGGATATCCAAGTTTATGACATCTGTAAACGAGGATCTTCTCGTATAGCACAGCTCCGTAAAATAATTCTTGATCTTATGTATAAAACATATATCTTACCTCTAATGGAATATGGTGATGTAGTCTGGAGCAATGCTCCTGGCCATCTTTTGGATAAATTAGAGCGATTACATATCGAGGGCGGGCTCATTGTTACTGGCCTTACGCGATCAGCCTCATCTGACAGGGTGTTAATAGAAACTGGTTGGACCAGGCTCAAAGAAAGACGAAAAATGCACAAATTACGTATATGGCATAAAACAATTGATGGGAAATCTCCAAAATACCTAAAAACATCTGGCGAATTGACCGATTACCCACTTAGAAACCCTCTATGGATGAGACATGACAATAATCGAAGTTCACACATGAGATCCTCCTGTGTACGTCTATGATCTCGGAATGGAACACTGCCACCACGAAAGTAGAGGGCGAACTCAATAAAAACACAGTGCTTGCCAAAAATGTATACTGCTTGTAGAGCTACAGTAGATATTCCGAAACCGCCACCATACTATAAAACAGGACAACGAAAATTGAACGTATTACAATGTAGATTATACGAAATAATTGTAGTGACCTAAATTTCGATAAACAACGGAATAATATTGCCGACAACTCATTTTGCCAATGCGGTCATCATTGTGAAGACGCATATCATTATTTTTTACAGTGTTCTTTATACAACCAAGCCAGCCAATTAATGCTGGGAAAATTTACTAGAACGAATATCCGTGTTACTGCTGGTATCGACCTGTTATTCGGTATACCGAAGATGACCAATGAATTAAATAGTCGTTTATTTGAAATAGTACAATCTTATATTTCGACATCTGGTCGTTTCATCTGAGGCCTAACACGAGCGCAATACTATGAATACTATGTCTAAGACACCTTTTTCTGATGCCATTGCAGCAATAACACCGCCATCATGTACTTAAGGGTGTATACATGGCTCCGGACCTATTGTGGGGAAATTTACCTTAATAACAATTGATGTCTAGTGTAAGGCATGAAACATATTTCACAGATTGCATTTGAACAACCACCATTTCCCCAGAGAATAATGAAACAACCTGGATCTTATCGTTTTCTTTAAATTTTGAGGTCCGAACCCATGTATACATCTTCCCCTACTTTAACCACTTAAACTTGGTATATCCTTTTCTGATCAGCGCTACCATCTCTTTACTATATCCTCATGAGCGCGCTTATGAACACGGGGAGAGGATCATCAATAAGTTGCATAACTTGTACTCCAATCCCCTGTTGCCACATCACATGTATAAATATATCTAATTTGTAATTTAATCCAATATATTCATGGCACAATAAATATGTTACTACTACATGTAAAACATTTAAAGAAAACTCCGTGGACTAAACATTCTATATGTAGAATAAATATCCAGAGGGCATGACCGACTCAACACCACCATTTGCCTAAAATATTGTGACCAGGCTGATTTTCAAACAATATTTGCACCGAATTAACACTCCCGTGTACGTGGTATCGCCAAACCCGAGGGTATCACCAAACCCGAGAATTGCGGTTTTGATAAATGAACATATCTTCCCTCAGATGAAGCTATATATCTCCCAGTTAAATGGTGATATCCGCTATTCAAAACATAATTTCGCAAAGCAGAATGTCCCCTCAATGGGATAGCGACCACATACTTTGCTCTCACCCCGATAAATTTAATAGAAATTCCGACTATTTCCGATTTTATCATAAACAGTAGACACTTTTGGACGTTAGGTAGTTCGTTTGAAAAATAATTATCAGTCATAGATGGCGGATAATGCGTGTAGCAATAGAAAAATATATGTTTAATTAGCCATAAAATTGTCTAGCATGCAGAGCGGTTCGCATAAATTATACATGCGTCCAAGTGTGGGTAGCCACCATAATGTCGGGTATCAACGCCGCAGATCGAGATGTCGCCAAACTCAGATCTGGGATGTCAAAGATGCGAGTGATATACTTCACATTTTGACCGTTTCTGCTTGAAAATATCCCAATTATCATTCGGACAGGCCGGCACTTGGATCATATTTAGGGTGTGGGTGCATGTGCAAGGGTGAAAACGTGTATGTTTGTTTGTGTTTTATGTTCTAATGTCATATTAATAGTACAAGGCTATTCTGTGTTATTCGACATAATAGGCCCGGTACAACGAATGCAAACATTAAATCAGTGTAAATCATGAGCAAGCAGGGACGTGGCTAGAGGGTCCCTGTCGGGGGTGTTTGTTTAAACATATTTTATTGTAATATAATATTACACAAGGGATCGGGGCACAAGTTTTAACAACTTAAGTCCGCCCCTCTCCCATATACATTTTAACAAATACAAAGTAGATGACGAACATAACATATATACAGGGTGATGTATGGTGTGGTTGTGATTGCTGTCAGTCCTATCCTGCTTTTGAAATTTCATCTGAGGTAGTCAACATTTGTAACGCAAAGGAGGATCTCGCCTATATTTGTTAGCGGAGGGGGCCTAATTAAAACGTTTCGTTGATGAAATGTATGAATAAACAAAATGGAAAAGAATTTCATTGCGTCGATTCGATTCTGATGATATCCCTGTGAGTAAGGAGGAAATGTTAGATATTATAAATTGGTGGGCTGCAATCTTATTGAAGAGTTCGCATCTTTCGGTAGCATACAGGGGGCACTCAAAGAAATAATGAAAGGCATCTTCGACTTCGTATCCACATGTGCATTTAGAGGTATCAGAGATAAAATTGTTGCACATATCTGATTTTAATTCACTACAATAGTTGCGAATTCTGCAGTGTAAAATGCTTAGTTTTCTTGGGCCATTAATAAAGAATTGGGGAGGTTTCGTGGGCGGGTCAATTAATTTCAAATTCATCTTAAATTCAGGAAGAGTACTTACATTTGTAATAGGCTTTGGTAGTTTATTCCAGGATAACGTACTTTTAGGTAAATAAGAGTTTCTGAAATGTTCTGTATGCGAACGGTATGAATAGAATTTGTCAGGTTCGCGCATATCATATCGATTACTGGCAACTTGTCTTGATCGGGGTGGCAACATGAGGGTGAGGTAATTGGGGACTTGGTTGTTTATTATTTTAAACATGGTGTGCAACTCGTGGAGTTCTCGTCGAATTTCAAGCCTTGACCATCCTACTTCGTCAAACAAGCGATTTATATCTACGGAACGCGTTAATCCTGTTACTATTCTTGCAGCATCCTTGTGTATGTCATCGAACTTTTTTAATAAGTAATCTGTTGCTGTGCCCCACACTACATCGGCATAATCTATAATTGGTAATATATATGCTGTGTATATTTTTTCAAGCGACTTTCGGTCGGGGGTGTTCGCCTATATAGTTTCTTAATGCACCCCTTACAGTTACTTCTGTTTGCACCCTCAATTTAGGTGCGAGTTTTAATCGAGTTTACAACGGGTTCTTCCAACTCATGGATCCTAAGTTTACATTTGTTTTTTCATCTGTGACCATTTCAGTTCACAAATTTGGCCGTAATTATTTATATTATCTAAATTTAATTAAGCCTTCAGCGCCCGGTAATTTCATGCGGAGTGGCTGTTTTTACTTTGTTCACAGAGATAATTGTGATTTTCGCTCCACTCGTGCAAAACGAACACGAGACCTGATGATGAGCATAACGTGTCATTCATCGTAAATGCATTTGTCTTCATGGACAGGATTAGTTTTGTTGGGGGTATCTCTCAACCTCGGTAAAACCATTCAACAGAGAAAAATGTATACAATAGCACGTGGTGCAAATCAAGCGAGCAATTTGCAAAGATAATTATGGTACAAAACATCGCAAGAAAAGATAAATATTTATGCGTTCCCTATATCCACGAACATACTGGGCTACATGCGAAGTTCACATGTCCTGTTGTCTTAGTCAGGTAATTCATCCACGCATTCGCTTATAGGGATGTGGCAGTGTCGGCACGTCGGTCAACACTTTCAACATTTGGAAAAGTCTTGCCCGACATAACCTCAGTTGGAAATTTCATTCAAAAACTTGGTTCACATTTTTAAAGTATTTAGTGTGTAAATTGTTTTCAGACAAAAACCCGCATATTTAGATAATTTAACTAATTTCGGCCATATCTGTGAACTGAAATGGTCACCAGATGAAAAAATCTAAACTTAGTTGTCATATCCAAAAAGTTGGAAGAACGCGTTGTAAACTCGATGAAAACTCGAACCTGATATGGGGGTGCAAATAAAAGTTACTGGAATGGTGTGCATTTAGAAACTATAGGTAAACACCCCAAACAAGGACCCTATATCCACGTCCCTGCTAACTCATGATTTACACTGACTGAATTTTTCCATTCGCTGTACAGTTCTGGGCCTATAATGTCGAATAACACAGAATAGCCTATACTATTAATATGACATTAGAACATAAAACACAAACAAACATACACGTTTTCACCCTCGCACATGCACCCCCACCTAAATATAATCCAAGTGCCGGTCTGTCCGAATGATAATTGGGATATTTTCAAGCAGAAACGGTCAAACTGTGAAGTATATCATTCGAATCTTTGACATCCCAGATCTGCGTTTGGCGACATCTCGATCTGCGGCGTTAATACCAGAAATTATGGTGGGTACCCATACTTGGACGCATATATAATTTTTGCGAACCGCTCTGCAGGCTAGACTATTTTGTTAATTAAACATATATTTTTCTATTGATACACGCATTATCCGCCATCTATGACTGATAATTATGTTTCAAACGAACTACCTCACGTCATAAAGTGTCTACTATTTATGATAAAATCGGATTTATCGGGGTGAGAGCAAGCTATGGTCGCTATCCCATTGAGGGAACATTCTGCTTTGCGAAATTATGTTTTGAATAGCGGATATCACCATTTAACTGGGAGATATATAGCTTCATCTGAGGGAAGATGTGTTCATTTATCAAAACCGCAATTCTCGGGTTTGGTGATACCCTCGGGTTTGGCGATACCACGTACACGGGTGTGATGAAGCAACCAACTGATTTTCAATTTTGATGAAGTATCACACATCAATAACTATGGTACACACATAGAATCACCATTGCTCACACTGGAGAGTTTGTCATGAGCGCATTTACGCTTTAAATTTGTAAATACCATTAACCCAAATTGGATATAAACTATAACTCAAGTTATAATCCCGACAGTGATAGAAATTTGGAGTTACTTAAAGTATGTTGAGTTGGAGTAGTAAAGATTTAGATTCTACTGCCTGTGTTTTCATAACAAATCAGAATCTACCAATCAACAATTATAGAAGTTATTAGATATCAACTAGCATTATAGGGCTTATTATATTTATGGAAATTACCACTTTGGAAAGAAAAGTAGTTTTAAAGGTACTCAATCCGATCAGACGCTCCTAAATTACTATTTATTTGGCTTCGGTGGTAAAAAATATTTGATTCGAGTCGAGGAACCCACCCATCAAAGCTCAGAGTGATTAGATATCGATGTTTGAAGTTTGCTGTTTCTATAGTTTGTGGACCAGAACTTGTCCAGAACCACGTGCTCAAACGGACAAATTGCGGTTGTAAGATGGATAACTCTAAAATAAAGTGGTTGTTATTGTTAATAGTAACCACTTGATTTTCGAGATTTACCTGAGATCGGTATATTGAGCATTTGTCGGATACAGGTTTCCAGACATAAAAAAGATATATAATTAATGACAAAGTGATGTGGGTCTGGTTTTTCCTGTAAGGCTTCCCAGTCTGTGAAGGGTGACTGATTCCGATGAGCCAAGATAGAGAGTGCGCTAATGATACAATGTTTTCAATCCGTTTATATAGTTTCGATCCATTTTCACATTTCCATATATATTTGGATATTCTGTATGAATATAAGCGCACATATATTCATCAGAAATTGTAGGGGAATTTATTATTTAACAAGCAGTCGCAGACGGCGGTATCCCCCGCTGAACTGTGCAGTTAGGACGTGCATTCTCAATAATGTTTGCGTTCTCAGTGTGTGCTAAACAAGAGGTGGGATTTTGTCAAAAAGCCTGGCTTGCGAACTCATTTTATGTACTGCAATTTGTGGAAATTAGCCATATGACGTCGTCCATTTGCACCAAAAATAATAAACAAAGTCCAATAACTCTGCTGAAAATATCCGACCGGACCTGGTTTGCGAACTCGTTCTAGATACTGGTAAAGTGAACTTATATACCCAATATCTTTGAAATCCGTTGAGATTTGTGGAAATGAGCCATGTGACGTCGTCTATTTGCTATTTGGTAAATTCGACAAAAATAATAAACAAAGTCCAATAACTCCGGTAAAAATATCCGACCTGGCTTGCGAACTCATTCTAGGTAATGGTCAGATGAACTCATATACCAAAACTCTTTGAAATCCGTTGACATTTGTTCAAGTTATGACTCTTACAAATTCGGGACGGACGGACGCACGCACGGACGGACGGACGGGCGGCACGACGGACGGAACCCATTCCTATATCCCCCGCAAATTTTCAATTTGGCGCTGGTGGGGGGTAATAATAAACGCTATCTAAGTGTAAATCTGACTAGACATCACTTAAAGCTTAATGCACTTAGTTGTTGTTTGTTTACCCATTAGCGGGTAGGGTGTGAAGACCAAGCCCAGTCTTGGTCTGTCGGTGGTGTGTGCAAATGCGAAGTTATAATTATAATATTAAATAATGGATAATTAACCCAGCAAATATCATCATATTCAGTGCATAAGGTGCGCAGCTTGTCTGCAACGCGCGATTATTGTTTACAAGTTTTCATATAAGCGCCGTGCTGATGGCTATAAAGGTGCACATGTAGGTTTGGAGCTGTAAAATCACATTACTTTTGCCGCCAAGTGTTCATCCAGAGCTAGATCATGCCATGACTCTCTGCTATGGCAAACGCCCGTCGAGATCATATTCCCACCAGTACAAAACCTTGGAACTTTTTGAAGTTTTGACAGGGAACCTTATAAAGTCGAAAAAATAAGGCGGGGAATATATTTCTTAATGATTATCTGTTCCTTTATAGTGTACCTCACTATATGCTTTTCTGTGACTTTTGAGAGCCGATATCGCAATAAACATTCAATTAATTACCCAGGAAAAATCCATAATTGTCAGGAACGCAAAGCAAAATCGCTCACAAAGTCACTTAAATCCTGAAATTTCGAGTTAGGACCTTCACCCACAGTGAAGTACATTATTAAGAAATAGATAATAACAAAGAAATATATTCCCTGAGTTATTTTTTCGATTTTATAAGGTTCCCTGTCAAAACTTCAAAAAGTTCCGAGGTTCTGTATATATTGGTGGAATATGATCTCTACCGGCGTTAGCCAGAGTAGAGATTCATGGCATGATCTAATCCAGAGCAATAACACAATAACGAACGTTACAATTTATACCCACGTGTGTCGTGTGGCTAATCCTGACTATTGTTTTGAGACCTTCTGGAGAAAGAAATCCAATGAAAGATCTCGAACTCCGAGAAAAGTTCGCATATTATACATGCTGATGGCTAAAATAATATCTTTGAAACTGACCCAGCATTAAATAGAGGATCTCTAATGAGTCGCAGTTCTATACGAAATTTAGTAAGGGTGAGACGCACTGTCATAATTTCTTGGTATTTCAAAATAAATTTTCTCAAAATCTGTTAGGAATTTATTTGCGAATTTGGTACAAGCTATTATTATGACATAATATTTAAGAACCATCGACCAATTGATATTATAATCTGATTTATTTAACTTTTATGGCATGAAAGATATTACCAAGAACAGTAAAATATTTTTTTTTTCAAAAGTGCAGTTCATATATCCATTATATCATATCTGAAGATCATGAGAGGAGACTTAATTATTCTTTATTTGTGAAATTTAAATAATGTTCAATATTTGAGGATTTTCATTCCATGCCTGCTGATCAATGAACAAATGGGCTGAGATGTGTTGTGGGTCATGGGTTCATAACCAAGTTAAAGCTGACGACCATATTTCTTAACACTGTGGCCTAATTCCTGTTGATTGCTCCCTGCTTGAGTGACCCACACTGCATATCAACATTTGTTTGCATTGGGCTGGAATATTTGCGACTGCTTTATTCTTCATTATAATATATGGGGGCATGATGCTATATTATGCAATTAAAATTCGAACTCATCATTATGATAACGAACCAAAGCCGGACGCTTTGGGTTGTATATAGACTATATCTGATTTTGTGACGTCAATTAGTTTTAATTAGTTTTAACAGGATTTACATTCCATATGAAAAACCGCGCAAAACTTTCGCGTGTGAAATCTGGTGGCATTGTTATAGGCATTAAATCTTATTTGATAACGTCCACTCGCATTTTATACACAGATTGTCAGTTTGTTCACTGGGTAGAGATAAACATAAGATATAATCAGTCACGCAGTGGCGAGAAACTTGTTTTGGGCGCGGTATATGTCCCCCCAGAGGGAACTAAATACTCATCAAATTCGGCAATCAGTAAAGTAGAGGAAGAAATTCTGTACATGAAACAGCACTACATGCACGAAACTATACTTGTGACCGGTGATTTCAATGCACGTACTGCAGTTGAGCTAGATTATATACCGTACGAAGAATGTATAACTGATCATATACGCACCGGTCATTCACAAGCGGTCACACAATTTATAACCGCTGAGACAGTACTCGAGAAAGCTGGCCTACCTCTAATAAGACACAATATAGATCGCTTAAAAAACAATTTCGGGCAACAATTGCTATCAGTTTGTAGATTGAATGATTTATTGATTTTGAACGGGCGTTGCGGCGATGATAAAGAAATAGGATCATTGACTTGTCGCGACGCCTCAGTTGTTGACTATATGATCTGCTCGTTTCCAGCTCTGACCATGGTCGCCAATTTTACGATTTGTGAACTAAATAAATTATTCTCAGATGTTCATAAAGCCATCACAACTGAATTAGCGATTGGTTTGGATAATGAAAGTGAAATTCGTACCGATAAACTCAACTCGGAAATATTAACACGTAAGTGGGACCCGACTAGAACAACCGAATTTATATGGAACCTAGACCCAATTGAGATTGCCGAACTAAAGCACATGCTAAATGACTACCAAACTCCTGATGTTACTAAAGTGGAAATTAACGAAGTAGTGGGAAAGATATCCAACATACTTAACAAATCCATGCACATCTGAAACTTTTGGAACTTATAGTGAGAAACAGAGAAAGCAAAGACAAAAACGAAATACCGAACATGGTTTAACTCAGCTTGTTGGAAAGCCCTAAAAACATATCGCAAAGCAGAGAAACAAACTAAGCAACACCCCAGTGAGTTTTCAAGGCAGTATATGAGGGAAATGTCCAGGCAATATAAACGCGAGATGAATGGGGCTATGGAAATGCACAGAGAATATATGGGTCGCGAAATGTCAGAGTTGAAAAAGCGAAACACAAAGAAATTTTGGTCAAACCTGAACAAACGTGACAAAGATATGACTAGTTCCATACAACTTGATACACTAGAAACATATTTTAGAGATTTGAACGCGATATCATACGCCGATGACCCTGAACTGAAATGCGAAGATGGACACCCGGACAATTTAAGCACGCTTAACCAGCCAATTTCAGTCGATGAAATTAAAACGGCAATTAATGGCCTTAGAAATAACAAATCGTCCGGTGACGACAAGCCCTTTAACGAATATATAAAATGTTCTTGTGATACATTAATTGATATCTACTGTAAAAATTTTAACCTAGTTTTTGAGTCTGGTTGTGTCCCAGACTCATGGGGGATAGGAACGATTATCCCACTGTACAAAAACAAAGCCGGGTGACATGAATAACCCCAAGAATTACAGGCCCATCACTCTCTTGAGTTGCTTCGGAAAACTGTTTACGAAAATTCTTTCGAATCGTTTGTATTTATATGTTGAATGTGATAAACTTTTATGCGAGTACCAATCTGGATTCCGGAAAGGTTATTCGACGACTGACAATATTTTCACCTTGCATATTTTGAGCGAAATGACTCGATGCTTGAAACGGAACTTATACTGTGCATTTATCGATTTTGAAAAAGCTTTCGACAAGATATGGAGGCAGGGACGCTGGCATAAATTGTTAGCCATCGATATAAATGGAAAACTCTACAGAATAATACGTAATATATACTCAGATGTTAAGTCAAAAGTAAAATTTGGAAACTGTTTGTCAAATTATTTCCCCTGCTTATTTGCAATATATCTCAACGATTTGGAAGATTTTCTTAAAGAAGAAAGGGTGGATGGTTTGTCAAAAACAACAGATGACTTGAAAAATAACTTGGATGTCTATGTGAGACTTGTTGTTATACTATATGCGGATGACACGGTTCTGTTAGCCGAAACACCCGTGAAACTTCAGAATGCTCTCAATGCTTTTCAAAGATATTCCCAAAAGTGGAAACTGACAGTTAATGTCGAAAAAACTAAAATTATGCTGATTTCAAAACGCAGTCTACCGAAAGGTAGGAAATTCTTTTATGACGGAATAGAAATTGAATATGTGAAATACTTTAACTACCTTGGAATCATACACACTAAATCAGGCTCATTCTCTTTGGCTAAAAAGACTCAAGCGGATAAGACCACGAGAGCAATGTACTCGATAATATCAAAGTCTAGAACTCACTGTCTGTCAGTTAAAAATCAATTTGATCTGTTTGATGCCCAAGTTACTCCTATACTGGCGTACTGTTGTGAGGTGTGGGGATATGGAAATAACGATATTTTTGAAAATATACACAAAAAGTTCTTGAAATATGTACTTCAGTTGAAAACATCTACTCCAGATTACATGATATATGGTGAAAGTGGCCGTTTCCCCCTTAATATCACTATAGATTTGCGTATTATCAAGTATTGGCTGAAAGTGAGGAAGATGACCGACACTAGATACTGTAAGATTATGTACTTGTTGGCATTGCAGTTCAGTGAAAATGCATCCGCGAAGTTTGAATGGATTGAGAAAGTGAAGACAGTGCTAACCCACTGTGGCCAAGGGCATCTTCTTTACACCGACACACGTTTACGTTCGGAAGAAATAATCACATATGTTAAATGCAGTCTCATTAATCAATATAGGGCCGTTTGGAAATCAGCTATAGACAAATCCAGTATAGGTAATATATACAAGATTTTTAAACACAATATCTGTTTCGAAATGTATTTGGACTGCCTTGACAACAAAAACAGAAGAACATTGTGCCAATTCCGAACATGTAATCATAGGCTGCCCATAGAGAGAGGAAGATGGAACGACACTAATGTAATGGAACGAACATGTCCCTTGTGTAATAATTATAAGCTTGGCGATGAACTTCATTACTTGCTCGAATGCAACCACTTTATAGATGTTAGAAATCGTTTTCTCTCGGCTAAATATATCAGAAAGAGACATGCGACCATCGATATTCTTGACGACTTATTTAATATGACCGACATAGCATCCCTCCGTCGACTATGTTCCTTCATTAGGGAAATTAACTGTTATTTTTAGCTTTATATATTGACAATTACGTTAGGTAATGATGACTATATATAACTGTTGTTGTTGTTGTTGTTGTAGTTGTCGAGAAATTATAAGACGATGGCAAACATGACGATGATTGCGATAATGTTGATTATAATGATGACTAGTTATATATGACGATGACACTGATGGATGTTTTTGGTGATGATGATGATGATGATGATGATGATGATTATGATGATGATGATGACGACGACGACGATGATGATGATGATGTTGACAACGACGAGGTATAATGTTGTTGATGCTGATAATGTGATGATGAACGAATAGACGCAGAGCGGGAGGTCGCTGAGCATATCATGTACATAAAATTACCTTCCTTCTATCATTCTTTTGTATATACACTATTTTTCTCAATATCCTGTAATGTGTGTATGGATCAGAGAATAAAGCATATATACCAATTATTTCGCCCTCCGGGTGTATTATCAGCCACAGTTTCTTGGTAATCTATTGGCGCATGGGGGTTTTATTTATAGAAATAGGGATTTTTTTGGACGCATTAAAAGTTGTACTGCGACCCCGAGGCCGAGTCCGGTAAAAGGTGTAGTTGTGAATTTCAATTTCGTTTATTGTCGTTTACATTATTATTTCATGCAACAGGCGTCTCTCGGGACATGCTTGATTGACCCATGGTTTGTTATTCGCATGTCAAGAAGTGCAAGGCGATTAATTCTAACGGGAATTCGCGCGTTAACCATTAGCGCGCTGTGGTTCTATTCCCGTAGTATACAATATACTTATAGAACAAGAGCTCACGACATCGGATGCTCAATCTATAAACAAAATGATAGACGATTTGAAAGACAAAGAAATTAAACTACAGGCTATAAGGAAATATAAAATAGAAGGTATTATGACACGAACAAAAGCTAAATATATTGAAGAAGGCGAAAAACCGACAAAATACTTCTTAAATCTCGAAAAACGACAACACTTATCCAAATCTATAAAAGAGATAAGAGACAGTAACAATAAGAAAACCACGGAATCGGTCGAAATTATCAAAGAAACAAAAACATTCTATGAAAGACTTTACACACAAAACAATAATATTAACCCAACTTCGAAATTATCTGATATTAGAGTTCCTGCCCTTACTCCAACCCAATCCCGCTCAATTGAAGGCGAAATTACTTTACCCGAATTGACTGAAGCATTGACAAAAATGGAGAACGGGAAGTCACCCGGTCTCGATGGGTACACAGTGGAGTTCTACAAAATCTTCTGGAACGATATAAGTATATTTGTCCTTAATGCACATAATCATGCACGCATAAAGGGGGAACTTTCTACCACACAAAAACATTATCACTTTAATACCCAAAGGGGACAAACCAAGGATGTACGTTAAAAACTGGCGTCCAATATCTCTGCTAAATATATCGTATAAATTGGCATCTTCGTGTATCGCTAACCGATAAAATCAGTTCTACCTACCATAATTAACGAAGATCAAACCGGTTTTCGACACTGTTTCGTGGTCATTTATTGACGATTGCTTATTGAAATTTAACTTCGGAGAATCCATTAGAAGGTGGCTAAAAACTTTTTATACAGACATTCAATCGGCGGTGCTCGTTAACGGTACAATTTCTCCTTTTTTCCAGCCATCGAGAGGCTGTAGACAAGGAGACCCGGTATCCCCATATATTTTTCTCCTCTGTGCAGAAATACTTGCAATTATGGTGAGGGGAAATAAAAAGATAAAAGGCATCACCCTCGGCAGTACAGAACATAAAATTAATCAGTACGCTGACGACACTACGGACGGCAACGAAGAATCTCTTAAAGAAAATTTGAATGTTCTCGACACATTCGCAAATATGTCAGGATTGAAAGCCAACCTGGAAAAATGTCAAATTATTTGGTTAGGCGCAAGCAAAGCTAATCACGGTGCACCCAATGTAAATTGCTATATTCGTGTAAAAAAACAATTCAAATTGTTGGGAATAACACATAGCACAGATTTGTCGCAACTGAATAACCTCAATTTTGAAAACAAACTTATCGAATTGAAAACCGGAATTGAAAAATGGAAACACAGGTCCTTGACTCCACTAGGTCGCATTGTAATCATCAAATCTGTCATAATTCCAAAATTAGTCCATCTATTTCAATCTTTGCCAAACCCCGCCCAACATTTTATTGACGAACTAACTACCATGTTATTCAGGTTCATCTGGAACGGCAAACGAGACCGAATTAAACGTTCACAAATATGTAAAGATTACCAACAAGGCGGCCTAAAGATGACAACAATTAAAGAATTTATCGAAGCCCTAAAAATAACCTGCCTCAGGAGATTAACCACAAAACTCGCCAAGTGGATAAGTATTGCACCCGACATATTATCTGATCCACTATTCCTCACATACGGTCCAAAATACATCGAATCGATCAAGGGTACATTCATAAACCCATTTTGGCGTGACGTCATAACGGCTAAAACAAATTTACTCAAAAAGCTGCCCAGTAAATACTCATACCTAAACTCAAATACTATATGGAATAACGATAATATTAAGGTAAACTAGCATTCAATTGTTATACAGGAATGAAAGCAAAAAGGGGTGTATTTGTGAATGATCTTATTTCAGACAACAACGAACTCCCAACTGTAGCTATGATGAAAACAAATTATGATATATCGACAAATTTCATTACAATCCATAGTATCAACAAACAGTTTATCAAGCTGTCACGAGCACAAATGCTCGACCAAACGCTATCAAAAACACCAAGCCCCCTGATTCCAGGGCAGTTGTCATTGCTTCTAAAAAGTATTCGGGGCTGCAAGGATTTTTCTCATATCTGATAAAACGACAAAACCTTCCTCAATACAGAAATGGGGATTAGAACTTAGATATACCAATATTCAAGTACCATGGACACATATATTCACTGTTCCGTTTAAATCACTTTCTGACACCAGGTTGCGATGGTTCCAGTCCGCATAAATACCAGAATTTTAGCGACAAAACAATTACTGCAGAAGATGAAAAATACTAACGATAGTGACTGTAATAGATGTCAAATGATAGAATCAATATCCCATATCTTCCTTGACTGTCCTATAGTATCACGCTTCTTAAAAACAGCCCAACACTGGATGAACATCAACATACCAGATATTCAACTTACAAAAAGTAACATATTATTCGGCGTTTCGTCGGAAAAGAACGCCAATATAAAAAAACATGATTTTAATTATATTAAAGTACTATATTTGTAAAACAAAATTCGACCCCATTGAATTATCTTTGAAAGCGTTCTTGAACGAATTAGTAAGCCGATCTCATATAGAAAAGATCAATGCTTTGAGAGGCGATAGGCTGTTGAAATTTCGAGAGGAATGGGGAACTTTGACAGTGTTAAACCCATACTAAATAAGGCAATAAAAAAAATTATGATACAAAACCCAGATACCCTCAATACAAGAAACTGGAACCAGCTACCAATCCAACACATGTTTTGTTTCAATTATATATGTGTACAATGACCGAAATGTATGATTTTGACAATCGAAGATATTTGTTTTACTTTTTGTATATTATGTTATTTAAAAATACTGATCGATATACTGTATGGTGTGCAAGGAGAGTGAATGGTGAGTGTACAAGAACCCCCACCCGCCCCACCTGTGGTGTCACTATAATTATTAATATAATGTGTTTGATTGCATAAATATTTGTATGACATCATTGTATATAGTGTAAATAACTTCTATAAATAAAAACAAAAAACAAAACAAAAACAACTCTATCTTTAAACTTTAAAGGCCCACTTAATTTTCGATTCACCGACTATTTTAATAGTGCCTTAATATACGATTTTAATAGAAATATGATTAAAATGTTATAATTCATCAACATTTGGAACGTCTGTGTTTCGGAGGGTGCCCATAGGGAACAAGAAAATCATAAAATCATTCCCCCGTTATGACTCCCAGAATGAACAAAATTAAAACTACAGTTTATTAGCTCACCTGAGACGAAGTCTCCGGTGGAGCAATAGTCATCAATCCTCGTCCATCCGTCCATCCGTCAGTCCGTCAACAATTCTTTGAACATCTTCTCTCGATACATAGGACCGAATGGGTTAATATTTGATGTGGATGATCCCTAAGTGACTCACATTCAGATTTGTTCAAATGAGGTCACTGGGTCAAATAATTGCGAAGCCAGGGCCATAACTCTTTCCCTCCATAGTAATTCCTTCTCAAGTGCCATCAGACCGAATGGGTTTATATTTGGTATGAAGAGTCATTGGGTGACTGGGGTTAAGATTTGTTCAAATGAGGTCACTGGGTCAAGTGTGGTCGGAGCCAGGTACATAACTAAAATTCAGATTGAACTCCTTGCTCAATTATAAAAAAAAAATAATCTATTGCCATAACAACCTCCCCAGGAGTACCTGCTGGAGTCCCAACAGCAAATTTGGTTTAAAATCACTCTAAAATCCGGAACATCTGTAAACAGCACAGACTTAGCTATCTGAGTTATAGGAGAACACATACTGTTTACTTAATAACAGCATATAAGTCACACAGGTGATTATACAGTCACAATGGCAGCTGTGATTGAAATTAAATCTGCTTGTTGTGACAGCTTTGTGTGGAATATCCCATACCTCTATGTTACTAATAACCGTCATATGCCATGCCTTTGTCACAATTTGAGCTGTTTGTATATAAATGGCCCAATGGCTATGATAACTAGAAATCCACATTCTTAAGCTTGTTGTATTCGCGGAGACAAATGATGCCAAGTGTGATTCTGATATTAAACATAAATAATTGTGTTCTAACACAATGACATATATGGGCAAACTGGATGGAAGAGGGGGGCTTTTTATCTCATCAGAGACCAAGTCTCTGGTGGAGCTATAGTCAAGTCAGAATTGAGTCATATTTGGTGACTGAGTTTTAGATTTGGTGTCACAAAGTCAAAGTCAAAAAGTGGCAGCTCTAGGGGCATAATTCTTTCCGTCCATAGTAATTCTTAAAACATCTTCTCAAGAATCATCAGACCTATTCAGCTTAAATTTGGTATGGAGAATCCTTGGGTGACTGATACACATTTTTCAAATTGGATCACTGGGTCAAATGTGGGCGTGGGCAGAGTCATAACTCTTTACCTAAATAGTTATTCTTAAAACATCTTCTCAAGAATCATTTAGCATAATTAGTTTTATGGAGGGTCCTTATGTAACTTATTTGTTCAAATAGGGTTACCAGGTCAAATAGGGGTTAGACCAGGGACGTAACTCTTCCCCGTGGTAATTCTTAAAACGTCTTCTACTCAAGAGTCATTAGGCCTATTTAGCCTATATATAGTATGGATAGTCCGTGTGTGACTGGGTTACATTTTTGTTAAAATAGGTTATATTGGCATTTGTTGTGTAGGGTCTATGGAGAGTTTGGATTCAAATATGTTTGAACGGGGTCAGCCAATAACAAGACAGTCAATGACTGTGGGGTCGCACACCAGACTGCAAAGACTGATAAGACTGGGACTCTAGAGACCACAATAGTCAGAACTTTTCATAATCACTTTAAAAGAAGTAGATATAAACAGGATATGTGGCTAGAGAGGCTTCATGTATGTAGATCGGCGAATATCAACCTTGAATTTACCAACTGTTCACTACTTATCACCCCCTCCTCCAGTTCAACAAGTCCCATCCCGACGGGCTCCAGACTCCCAAGTCTTAGGTTGGAATTTGACAACCGACATCTCAAACTTTCTCAATTGTTGGAATTTTCCAATCTCACAAGCGCCTTTTTATAAAACCATTTAGACATGTTTGAAGCCCAATTATCCATGGACCCAAAACACCATACACGTATGTTAGATTAATCAGTCAGATAATTCTAAGGTAGATGTTTTAATGAATTTTGTATTTTAATGATTTTATTAGACACAAAAGAGTTAAGTCCACATAGCCCCGTCATTTCTTAACAGGTTGACCCCATGTTAACAAATCTGAATCTCAGTCACTAAAGGATCCTCCATACTATATGTAAGCTAAATAGTCCAACCTCTCTTTAGAAGACATTTTAAGTATTACTATAGAGACATACAGTTATGTCCCTGGTCCACCCTATTTAACCTGGTAACCCAATCTGAATAAATTTGAATCGCCGACACCAAAGAACCCTTCATACTAAATATCAGTAAAATAGACCCGATGGTCCTTGTGAAAGAAGCATATTAAAAGGAAAACTGTCCTTCGCTTGGCCCCTATTTGACCAGGTGTCCCCATTTAAAACAAGACAACCACACCACAGTCCTAAGTTCACAAAATTCCTTTTGCACATCCCTCTTAGAATGAAATTTTACAACTGTTACAAGTACTTCAAGCTTTCGAACTTGGAAATTTCCAACCTGACATGCCCCCATAAAGTAAACATTTGTGGCCATTTCGGTCCTATAGTTTAATCCAAAGTAGGAAATATGGACTGTTACTGGTTGAAAAATCAAATGTAACGCTATCAGGCATGAAATTTCTAACTGGTTTTGATCAAAGTAGGGGGTGTCAAACCCCACCCCTCTACACTTCCGCCCCATTGCCCCCACACAGGCAGCTTATAAATCAAGAGGGATCTATACATTATTATACCAGTATCAAAAAGCACAAGTAGGGTGGCTGGTTGATAATTAAATCACTTATCTCCACCCCTATTTGAACAAACGTGAATCCCCATCTATGAGATCCATTCATTTGGTAATTTCATACGGTAGATTTTAATAGTTGAACTGAACTGATTTTCCTCAAATGACCCCAAATATGAACAAATCTAAACCGCAGTCACCGAAGGACCCTCCATACCAAACATAAGCTAAATAGGCCCGATGAAGAAATTGTTTTAAGAATTACTATGGATGGAAAGAGTTATGGCCCTGGCTTCTCACCTATTAGACCTGATGAACTCATATGAACAAATCTGAATGTAAGTCACCTAGGCGACATCCACACCAAAATATATAAACCCATTTGGTCTTTAATATGTATCTGGAGAAGAAAACAATTGATGGACGGATAGAGACATAATGACAGATGGATGAATGGGAGAACAGTTTGACATAGAGACAGACAAATTCAATTCAATGTACCCCCCCCCCCCCCAGTTTTCGCTTCCTTTGCAAAATCAGGGTATAATGAGTTCTATTAGTTACTGGTGGTTAAGAAAATAATATTCGAACAGCCAGGCCTGAACATAGTGTCTGACATTTGCAGAATGAGGTCCACAAAGAGTGAATTTAATGATGCAATCCTGCAATGCGGCCTAGCATCACCAAATTCACCCTCTGTGGACCTCATTCTGTTTAGGCCTCAACTGCTATGGGAGACGTAGCATCAGATTGAAGTTCTCCAGTTAATGTTGGTGATGTGCACCCATTGGGCACCTCAATTATGCATTTTATCTTCTACAGATAAGGGGATATAGAAACTAAACAGAAGGGAAAAAGTAAGTAAAAATGTCAATTCAAGACCTTATATACTTCCCAGAAAATGAGGCCTAAGCAGAATGAGGACACTGGTTAGTGTACTTGGTGATGCTAGCCTGCTGTGCAGGGTAGCATAATTAAATTCACCCTCTGGGGACCTCATTCTGCAAATGTCAGACACACTAAATTCAGGTTTGAGAACAATAATTTGTTTTGATTTGATTTTAATAACACACTGACAGGAGTGCTACATGTAGCTATTGCATTTGTTCACACCTGTCAGCATGATAACATCTTAATTGATGACTGTGTATTTATATTAACTCTCTCTCTCTCTCTGTCTGTAGCTAATACAATTGACTGAATCTGCTAGTGGGAGAGATCCTGTGAGTTAGGAGATGAGATGGGGTGGGATGCTGTTGGTTGGGGTCAGGGTTGTGGTCTGGGTCACGTGGGGGGTGATGGAAAGGGAAAGTTTCCAATATTTCATTAAAGATTTTCATAACTCTGCGGATGTTACAACGGTGTTAGTTTTTCTAATTTTTAAAAATGTTCTTAAAAAAAACTAATAATTTTGTTTTGCATGTTAAATTGATCTGATCTGAATTTTTATTTTTTTATTTATTTTTTTTTGGAGTTATGTCCCTGGGTCCACCCCTATTTGACCCAGTGACCCCATTTGAACAAATCTGAACCCCAGTCATTCAAGAACCCCTCATACCAAATATAAGCTAAATCGGACCAATGGTTCTAGACAAGAAGTCGTGTTAAGAAATACTATGGAGGGAAATAGTTATGGCCCTGGCTTCGCAACTATTTGACCCAGTGACCTCATTTGAGCAAATCTGAATGAGCGTCACATAGGGAACATACACACCAAATATGAACCTACTCGGTGTGATGGTTTCAGAGGAGAAGATGTTTAAAGAATTGTTGACGGACGGACGGACGACGGGCGAGGAGTGATGACTATAGCTCCACCGGAGACTTCGTCTCAGGTGAGCTAAAAAGGGGGAATGTCAGGTTGGAACATTGTAACAGTTGGAAAAGCTTGAGCTATCAGTTCAAACTCCAGACAGAGTTATCTCTCATCGCTACGCTGACATTGTTTCGGAGTGATAACGTAGAGGCGCTGTATGGAGTTTGCTATCAGTTGTAAAATTCCAACATGTGCAAAGGAATTTTTGAAAACTTGGGAGTGTGTTTGCTTAAGTTGGGAGGTGACAGACAGGCTATGGACTATATGGGATGGGAGGTATCAGGGGCGTGCAGTTGAAATTTTTAAGGTGGACACCCCACTGCTTAATGGAGACCCTCTAGTTGTGTTCTTGTTTAGAACTACTTGTTTTATGTGATTTTGACAAGTACTAACTCTTATGTTCTTCAGAGTCCCAGTTTTCTCAGTCTTTACAGTCTGGTGGGCGACCCACCGTCATTGACTGTATTGTTTTCAATGGAAGAGGAATAACTTTAGATCCAAATATAGAGTTATTCCCCTTCCATTGAAAATAATATACTTTGTTCAGAAACTTTTATCTAAAAAAAAAACAGTTTATTACACCGGATAAGTTGATAATACAATGTTTTGAATCTCCCTCTTTCAAATGGTATATAATATGGCATGTATTTTATATATGTGAATTGGGTGTTTGAAAATCAAGTGGGCCTTTAAATCGTGAAATCTCGATCTGTGACCGTCACTTTCTGTGAAGTACATGATCACGGAACGTGTATTAAAGTCTCACAATGAGACTTTTCCCGCAACAATAAAAAAATTTCCGAGTTATCCCCCTGCATAGCTTTTTTATATTATAATAGGTTGGCGATTATTGCAATACGATAGAGGAACACTCTGACTTTCGTACTCAGATTCATACATTTTTGTACCTCGCTTGCCTGACCGAAATTTTACGGGGAAATGGCTAATTTGGATTTATTTGTCGTTCTAGATATGTTTATTGTGCCTTTTATCATTCCTTTTCATGAAAACAAATTAAAAACAAGTCGAATATGTTATGATAATGTTTAAACATTCTTGTGCATGAAATTGGGGATAAATTGTTCCCAGAGTTAATACGTTATTTCACAGTCCGTATTCGCCACCCTGCACTTCCGGTGTGGAATTTTTATGTGTTAAAAATAAATAGTTTTTTCATCTGTCATATCTGCTTGTTTCGTTCATTATTCGCAGAAAATGTGTATCTCATTCTTTCGTGTACACAACGGATTAGATATAGACTGTTTTAACCCGTTTGGATGTTAGAAATACCGCTTAATTATCAGAAAATATCATGTGAAGTGACGGGACCAATCCGAATATCGCACACTGGACTTTCACTTTGTGAAGTTGGTCAACATGAACGCTTTCGCAGATTGCTGCTTCCAGCGTAGAAGGATACGCACTACGTTCATGACTGAACTAACACTGGACTGGTCACAGACACTGTGTGTGAGTCACTGAGTGTGGCAGGTCAGGCTATGCCGTATTCAACTGTTATTATCATGGACATTGACTCGAATAAGTGAATAGCACTGATTGACCCAAGGCAATGGAAGAATGCAAACAATGTGAATGTAATGATTATTGTAAAATATGATGATTATAGTTCTATTCTGGACTCCTCAGCCCTTCAATGCTGAAATGCAGTCAACGCTGAAATGCAGTCAACGCTGATGCCGTAAAAGGTCATTGAATGTTCATTCAGATTCTATCATTCTGCATAGTACATTAGACTGATTAGAAGTACAGTAGCTACATGTGTGTGAACTTGTGAAGGGTGGAACATGATATGGAGATTGGAGAATCAGAATGGCAATGGCACCACTCACCAGTGTCAGTGAATCGAGTGAGGATGTTTACCAAACATGTCATGAAACATGCAGACATGGACAATGCTGTGAAATGGATTATAATTCACCAGACTCCCGGATCATGATCATAAGTTACCGGTACATACTAGTAACATTCCGCCTTTGATCATTAGATCAAGACTAAACCAGACTTGGATAATGACAAAGACAGTTACGGTACATGTTACACATGCGTCTGCACATGGTTTTGATTCATTAAAATTATTTTGTAAAAATCATGAACTTATGTTATCAAAATCAATGACTAACAGTGATCACAAAAGTCACTTACTGGTACATTGTTTATGCCAAACAACAGGTCTGACACAACTTGAATTCCATTGTACCGGTACATGTACCGTATATATTCAACTATTATGAAGTGGTGAAAATATCTCATGTACGGTACCTACTTACTACATGTACTAAGTACAGTATATATATCGGTGCTGGCATTTTTGATTATTTAACTGATTTACTTGTACTAGTAGTTAGAATTTTGAAATCATCTTGATGAGAAGTTATTTATAATGTCATTCAAATGGCATACCGGTACATGCACATGTACTTCTGCCATTATGAAATAAACAGGTCTCCTGTAATAAGCTGTAGAATTCTTTTTATATTGGAATATGATGCCTTCTCAATTGCTCTGTTAAAATTATAGTGTTATATACATGTACATTTTAAGTGGTTGTGCATTACGAAGTGAGATGATTCCATGAAGTTTTAGTAAAAATAGAGAAAACCTGGAGTTTACGTATATACCGTACCAGTATACATTGTGTATGGTAGTACAATTAAGATATAATACATGTAGTTGAATCACTATGATAGTTGAATTGAAGAAGAGCCAGACTTGATAATGACTTACTCATATTAGCATCTACATGTACTAGTAACGGTACTCTCATGTGCAATAATAGTGTCAATAATATGATAGTGTCAACACTGTTATTATATTTGGAGAACACTTCCCATGATCAGATCACTTTTAAAGAGACATAGAGTGAAATTGCTGTGGTTACTATTATTAATTTTACATGTAGCTAAAAAATCCCACCATCACTATTATTAGTTTGTCTCTATTATTAGGCAACTTAGAGGATGTTGTCTGAATGAACTATCATCTTATTATAATAACCTGATGTATCAGAACAAATTAAAAAGGTAATAAACAGGCCAGACACCTACAGTATGGTCGGTTCCAGTACTGCTAGTGTTATTGTACCAGTACTGTTTATATTCAGTACTAGGAAAATTTAATGAAAGTTATGCAACGAATGATTGTGTAGGCCTATTGATGTTAAAAGGAGTATAAATTTAAAATGACCTTGCCACTTTAACAAACACATCGCTATTGATATAATACTCAATAATGAGTTTGTTAAAGTGGTGCGCTCGTTTTAAATTAATATGGAGAATATAGCAATTCATGTGGGTCCAATATGTGTACATATACATGTACATGTATACCGGTACACGAAGAGCTGATTGATTTACAATTATGGCTTTCATTATATCGTAGACAAGGTGTGGGATGTTTCTTTCATTTTCAGATGCTGTTAAAATTATTCATCAGGTTCACTGATTGTAGCTGGGACTAATACATGTATAACATATATTAGTCCCAGATTGTAGTGGGGTTTAGATATGGTTGCTGTTAGATCTTAAAGGTACTCAATCCGAATTAACGGTCGCAAATTACTATTTCCTTGACTTCGGGGGTAAAAAATATTTGATTCGAGTCGAGGAACCCACCCACCACAGTCAGATATCGATGTTATAAATCTATTATTTTAATTATAGTGGCCCAATAGACAGTCAACGAGAAGAATTTCATTGACCAAATTGCGGGCAAAGATGGATAACCCTAAAATCAAGTGGCTTTTTGTGTCAGATATTTGACAAACCGGCAAAATAGAGTCATCGAGAAGAATTTCATTGACCAAATTGCAGGCAAAGATGGATAACTCTAAAATCAAGTGGCTTTTTGTGTCAGATATTTGACAAACCGGTAAAATTTCGTTGAACAAAATGTTGACAAATAACAGGTTTTGTGCAATTTTATACTATAGTTGATGGTGCTTTTCATTATTTTTGCATTTATGTCTTGGCCACTAACTGAGAGCTGTGATAATAATAGTAAGTTATCGTTGGAGACCCCCCCCCCCCGCCACAATGGAGATCTCTAGTCGCATCCATGTAGCCAATGTGTTCTTATACCTTATAACCGGGGAGGTGGCTACTAGTACATGTAGATACCTTGATATTTCCAAATGTATGTACCTTGAACCAGACCAAAGTCAAATGTTCTCGAAATACTACTTTGCAACCCCCCTCCCAGTTGAACTTTCCAAATGGTACCTCAAACATTTCCAACGGAAATGTCAAACCTGACACCCTCTAAACCTAAATTGTTCAACCGATAGCCATTCCGACCAAACTTTGGACCAAAAGTAGAAGAATATACTGCTGTTGGTCTAAAAACAACACATTCCCCCACTAAATACTGGTTGGAAAATCAAACAATCAATAATATATATTGTTTGTATCTCAGGATGTCTGCTGTTCACATTTCTAGCTACATGTAGCTGGGACTAATATATTATTATATATTATATGAGTCCCAGTCTCAAAATAGTAAGCTATCATATGTTTTGGGTTGGGTGGTAGGCCTACCACCCGGGGGTGATACGTGGTGGCTCGGAGTGTTTTTAGGTGGTATTTAGGGCGGGCCACCCACACATTCGGTCAAATCGGTCGAAATCCTTACCATTCTCGAAAATGGTCCATACCCAATTTTCACCACTCGGGGTGGTATACCACTGGGGGGTGATGGTGGAGGTCGGGGTGTTTCTATGTGGTATTTGGGGCGGGCCACACACCCATGCCGTCAAGTCAGCCGAAAGCGACATTTTTGAAAATAAGGAATATATAGGGAATAAGTTCCAAATGTCATGATCGTTGTGATAGCGCCATATACAAATGTCTGCCATTAGCATGAATTGTAATTCGCCAGACACAAGGAATGATGAGGCGATCAGCATAATAATTGCATTAGAATATCAATTATATGGAATACTATTATGGCCACATCCTAATGGCGCTTTCGGTGCACGCCGAAAGGGACAAAAAGTGCGCCATTACGCTAGCCACACATGCTTGCGTATGCGTATGGTGCGTTGCGTTATTTTTATCGCATGCGATTGTCGGATGGAAAATCAAATAGAAATGCACGGGCACCCACACATGCATGCGGTTCCGATGCGAAACTATTATGACGCTCCGAATGCCTCCGATTTTTATCGGACTGAAAATACTCGTATTTTCCATCCGACAGAAATCGTCGCTCCGTTTACGTTCGCAGCGGAATTCCCAATTATTTATGACGCCATCCTGGAAAAGCCGCGATTTTTCAAAGTAATAAAACATGCCGCGAATTAGATCTACTCCCATAACACCACAAGAAGTGGAAGATTTGTGCCTTTCTAGTTAAACCCCGGGTCTATCTGTATGTATGCCAGCATGTGGACTATCACGAAAGCCAGAAATCATTTAATGAGTGGCAGGATATTTCCGAGAAGATCGGGGGGGGGTCTGTAAAACAATTCCGTATATAGGGCGGGGTGGGTGGTGGTCCAGAGGCCGAAAAAATCTTGCTTGTAATTCTTTTCCAAAATGTTTTTTTTTCCAATTTACAAGTACTGACCATGTAATGTTGTTTACATGTAAGCATATTAGTACCATGTGTGTTGGTATAGGGCTATATAGGCAGTTATGGAGACTCTTTAGCCTCAGATTTAGAAACATTCTGGATTTCACAGGATCCCGGCCCACTTCACAGTGGACCACCGTAATAGCGTTCAGGAAACTTATGATCAACGGAAGAAATATTTAGTAACAAAATTAATATATTACCCAGTTGTATTACCTGAATAAAAGTAATAAAATAAAAAAAACTGTATCACAAATTGGATACTACATGGTGAATACTCAATGATGACTAGATATCATTAACCTGATTGTAGCATAACATGCAATTGATAGGGTATGTCATACATTTCTAATGTCTGAAATACTGTCTTGTTCTGGCATGTAATCAAATTCATTCATTCTGGTTATTTCTCATCTTGAATGATTGCAGGTAATGTTAATTTGCAACACGTATCCAAATAAAACTGAATTGGTTATGAATGACCGTTACTGTTTAGTGCTCAGACAATCCTAACTGAAGGTGACGATTCTCATTGAATTTCCGAACTTCATCTTGGATCTTTACTGCTCAACAAGACTAAACTAAAATACTAATTGTATACTGTTATCGCTTACAAATAGATAAACTGAAATACTGTGATGCATTCAGATGCATTGAGAAATGACATTCTTCAATGTCTTCAAAGTTCAAACTAAAAGTAAAATCAAGAATAAAATCTGACTGAGACTATACTGCAGACTCTAGTGCACAAATGTACATATGGTTGAGTTATAATAATGCAAAATGTGTTTACGGATGGAACAAGGCCGGTAACTCTGGTATGCATTGACAGGGGAAACCTGTGATATGCAGTAATGCATGTATGTGCATGCATCCTTCCTTTATCATTCTGGTCTATCACCACACAAAACCACATCAAAATTCGACAACCGACACTTCAAGTTATATTGCAAAAACATTGTACTGACTGAATTTCATAAAGTCGAACAGGGCCAATAACTCTGGTAGGCATTGGTGCTCACAACCTGTGATATTATGCATATTCGTTCCTCGTTGCTGGTCCTTCACCATGCCATAGAGCATCAAAATATGACAACCGACTCTCGAGTTATAATGCAAAATGTTTGTACGGACGGACGCACGGATGGCTCGAGACGTCAGCTATATACCCGCCGACTAATATCGGGGGTATAATAATCATATATCTATGAGCATACCTAACCAAAAACAATTCCCCTCTCCCACCCCACCCCGGTGGATAAGACTAAATAGTTCTTTGGTCATGCACACATAATTGTCGAACCCCTGACCTGTTTACACTATTTACACTGATCAGTGTTCTTTGTCAGACACAACGCACTCGATATATTAATTAAGGCTATAATGGGGTCTAGGGCGATTTGTGACATAAAGTGTACCTACACTATATGCTTTATTATTGTTGTTAGATACTGAAAACACCAGGAAACACATGGAAATAGTTTATTTTTCGTTTTTTCTGATCTGTGTTTACCAATTAAGCATGTTATTGCTTGAGTCTTAATTTTACACAGCAAGAGTTTGCACCAAAAAAGGATAGTGGAATGGGATTGAAAGGCAGTTAACACTGTTATTGAAGAACGGCTAAAAAAAACTCTGAAATTTTGATAAAAACATGAGAAAGGGGGTGAGTCCCCAAAATTTGGAGGAAAACAATTTCACAAATGGGGTAGTGGGTCCCTCGGGGTCGGAAAAAAAAACTTTTTGGGCCCTATATGTGCAATTTTTTCCAGACCCCCCCCCCCCCCGAGAAGATCGTTTATTTCTTAACCTCCTATGGTAATGATACACAGCAACAATCACTAACAATTCCTCCTCCTATAAATCCACGGTGAAGTGACTGAAACGGTCACTATCGGACTAACGTTCGCATGACCGCAACGGAACGATAACGCAAACATGTGTGGGTACTTTCGCACGACGAACGGATCCGATGAACGGATCCGATTATTTTGGCTAACGCATACGCAAGCATGTGTGGCTAGCTTTAGTAACGCGGCGAAAGCGACAAAATGTGCGTCGTTACGACGCACTTTTTGTCGCTTTCGGCCCGCCGAAACATGCGCTAATATCGCACATTTTGTCGCTTTCGGTGGCGGCATCTAGCCCGTATACTATATTGAAATTTGAGATATATGATGCAAGTTTTTTGTCGACAGGCCCATAACAAAAATGACTCGTTCCCGATCTATATGTTACCAATTCCAACAGTCATGCCTAATTTCATAATGATCCGACCAAAGTTACAACCCGTAGCCTATACCAATGGAAATTGTCGACGGACGTACTTATATTCGGAAACCACTGGCGATGGATACCAACCCATGGGAAATTGGCAATATCTCAACTTGAATTTTCATGTTCAGCAGCTTAAAGGGGTACTGTACGCCATTTTCAATAAATTCCTGGTGATAACAACGATCTATTATCGATACTATATAGAAATATAAGTAATTTGAGTCGAAGATGTATTCTGTAAACGCTCAGGTTAATAGGCTATCTTAAAATTTAATAATTTAAAAGTTAATAATTTAATATAAATTGATTTTATGGCTCCAGCCATAAAATGGCGTCTCTTAAAATTCGAATTTCCGTGTACAAAACGTAATCAAATTATAATTGATGGATACCGGATTAGGAAAACAATTGCACACACGATCGTTTGAAACATTATGCTTATACGGGGAGAAAACCCAAGCCATTCATTGACTAGTGACGGTACACTAACTTAAATGAGTATATGGGACTACTAACCATATAATATAATGTTTATTTGATTCATTTGGTTGAAAACTTTACAAAAATTACTCGACAACGACAATTTGTATTTTTGCATTCCGGTAAATTTGTCATCCGTAACAATACTTCGTACTCAACAAACTTTCAAAAAATTGAAAAGTTGTTACATTATTCTCCGACTCGGGGATTATAGAAACCAACAACAACATCTTGGGTACAGTACCCCTTTAAGCTAAAATGCATTCTGAAATAGCGTTTTATTTATCAAATTATGCAGCTTCTCATGTCTCAGCCACAAATAATGATAATCCTATTTATTCGAACAACGTATTCGGAAACACACATGAATAGTGCAACCACTGGCCCCTGGCACAAATTGGTCATAATACTAAAAGTACATATATATAAGACACAGGGGTCCGGGAAATTTTATTATTATTATATTATTTTTAGGGTCAAATTCCCCATTTTAAAGAAATAACACCAAGCTTGGTGAAAATGGCTTCAAAATCAAATTTTTATCAAAATACCAAACTTGTTGACAGGACTGCCACTTCCTTAAATATTATAATAGTCTACAACACTAACATCCATAAAATAGGATGAAGCAAAACAAGTTGTAAAAATCTATTCCCAAATTCCAAAAAAAATTCGATTTTTTTTTTAATCTGCCGATCTGCCCCTCCGTTTGATCGCCTATATATAGCCAAAGTCATAAACATTATTAGCGCCCTTAATCGCCGGGTTACGTGCATGATATGACCCTATGTACACATTTTCAGAGGGGTTAAGTCGTTTTGTCGCCTTTATCCGGACACACGAACTCAATTTATTTTCAATAGTAAAGGTTAGTGCTAATGTCACTGTATACATGTATATATTTGCACGCGTGACACCCCGTCAACCACCCCCGCCATTGCTAGTGTACGCCCCTGGCATCGGCACAGAAACTGACCAACATCCCGCGACTGGACGTCGCCTTGATATGAATCTTGAAAGCATAATTCCGAGTTTTACTATACGAGTACAGGCTGCACTTTCAAGAATGAACGGTCCGTATATATAGGTAAAATAAAGTCCATCCTGATTACGATACGCGGCAAACTAACTTCATTTATATTATTCGATTAATACAAGCCGTTACTCTTTTCATCATTACTATCAATAAACGCGAATTATGCATGCACGTAAGAAACAGGTCTGTTCTGACAAACGCATGGCCAAATAGACTGTCTTAGAAAAGCCGACGAAATTCCTAACAGATGTACATCGACATCGTTTAGAAATTTCGTCTGCATTCCAAAGAGACATACACAGCGTACTCCGATATCAGGCTATAGGAGGCCATGCAGTTAGCTCTTACTGTGAGAAGCACACTCGATTAATTATCTTCATCCGGGCACTCTGAACCAACGGGGCCCGCATCTTGGTTATATCGCAATAATCAAAGTGCCCCTTTAACTTAGAAATATAATTAGCGCAAAATATATAAAGATGGGTAACTCTATAATACACAGATGTTTCTCATGTTTTTGTTTTGAAACAACAGTGCTAACAAGAAAACTAAGATGCATGCATCAGGTCGGCCGTGAACTATCTACCATAGAATTGTTGTAGCTATCGATTATACATTTTGGAACACCTGTCTGTATGTATGTGTGTATGCATGAATGCATGTGTGTATGTGTTATAGACTCTAACACTGCTCGACTGATCCGACTCGGATTTGGTATTTAACGTGTCAACTTGACCTCGCTCATAGGCATGTTTCTGGACCTTGACCGATCCGACTAAAAAATTGTGTGTAGGACTACTTCGATCCCGGGACCAATATGGACGGGTCCAATTTCACGTGGGACCATGTTCTCGAACGTGCTGATGTAGGCATGTTTCTGGACTATTTGGACGGGTCAAATCTTGATCCCGACCTGACTTTGACATTCAAAAAGATCAATTCAAGGTCAAATCTGGTAAAACGGAAGTATTTCAACGAAATATAATACCTACTGTTACTTTTGTCCCAGGAGTGTTTCGGGTGGGACAAATTATGACCCTGACCTGATCTTGACATTCAAAATTGTCAATTCAAGGTCAAATCGGGTAAAGCCGGGCGGATTTCGACGGGTATTTTTGTCGTGACTTTTGTCCGGGGAGTGTTTTGGACGGGTCAAATCGTGACCCGACATGACGTTCACCTTTAAAATGGTCAATTCAAGGTTAAATCGCGCAATTCTCCGAAAATCAGAGGGGAACATCCCGGACGAAGTAGGGTCCACCAGCTACTATTATATATTTCTAGATTTAGTTACAAACTAAATACCTGTATATTGTACAAAGAAATGTTTGACAAATATATCTGTATCAATATTACCATACGGGTCATTAAAATAGATACGACGAAACAAATTTTGAAGGGTGCATGGTATCAGGTAAATTTTTATATTTCAAATGATGACAGGAATGCGGAAAGTTGAAGTACCTACGTAATACTGACTATCCGAATGAAGAGATATACATGTATATAAAAACCAAAATAGAAGATGACTGCTGGCGACAATGTTTTCCAAAAAAATTCAAAGCATTCGATAGCTCCCATCTAGTTGTCAGCCCGAAGATCAATATAAAGTGTGGTGACTATCAGATGAGGGATATGACTGTACAGTTGCTAAACAATTCAGTCACGCAAAAGAGGATCAAACAGTAAGATACCAAATTGCTGCCTGTGGTAATGTTTTTTAACGAAATTCGGGAAAATTAGATTACTCTCACCCTGGTTATCCAGAAGATCATTGTGGAATCTGGTGACGATCGGACAAGGGGTGTCGTCTGTAGGATCAACCAAATTATTTAGCCATAAAAATAGTAAAATTCCAGATCACCGCTGGCAGTGATGTCTTCACAAGGACAGCTTGAGAACAAAACATGGCTCACATCTAGCGGTGACCCAAACTATCCACGTGAGAAAAAGTTCTCCAATAAAAGCTGGCTGCAGGGTGCGCCAATTGATTCAAATTCGAAATTTAACAGGGTGTACTGCTTGTGGCCATGTTTTCCCCGCATATTTGATAGACTTATGGACAAAACCACTGAATCCGTTAAATCAATATACATGTATACATGGATTAATTTATATGCATTGTTATACACAGTACTGGTATATAAAGGTACTGAAAATAACAATATTACTAGTATACACAAAATAAACCATATATCATGGCTATCGGTTCTAATATCCGAATATGACAGCTGATAACTTGGTGTGAATTGAAGAGTGTTGGTGTCTCAAGCATATCTAACCCTCCACGTTAGAAACATGCCATTAAATGTCATAAGTATAATCTAGCTTGAGGACAGAAGTTATCCATAAAACCCCCATTAATTCAACCAGGTCCTCGCGCGATGTATGGTCGATCACATGATGATCTAGGGGGGATTAGAATTGTTGTATAAAAACAGCACTGCATGTAAATATAAAATAAAATAGTGCTACATCTTATTACAGATTATTGCCATATATAATCAGTGACTATACAGACAGTCTGACAAAATAAAGTTTCAGTGACACTCTATCCGAAGAGGGGAATAATTCCATCTGTTACAGTCAATGGAGCAATTATGAATCTGGAAAGGTGAAATTTCTAACTAATACTAGATATCGACATGACGCGATAACATATAACGTAAATGTAATATGGCCGCTGGCGACCATTTTTTCTTATAAAATAAAAAAAATATTTGATAGCTCTCATCTGATAGATCAATATCAAGATAAATATCAAGTTTAGTGATGATCGGATGAGTGAAGTGGACTGTGCTAAACGGTTTAGTAATACTTAAAAAGATTTTTACCTTAATATTTTTATGTTCACTTTATAAACTTCACTGAGTCATCTTTGTCATGTATTGAGTTTGATATCTTTTGTTAACAGTTTATAAATCATGTATGTCTCATGTTTGTTATTTTAATTTATGTGTTTATTATCATTAAATAAAGTTGCATTCCTTAAAAAGATTCTTACCTCAATGTTTTTATGTTCACTTTATAAACTCCACTGAGTCATCTTTGTCATGTATTGAATTTGATATCTTTTGTTAATAGTTTATAAATTATGTATGTCTCGTGTTCGTTATTATATTATATACACTTTATAGTGTGTTTCAGAACGAAAACAAAATGAATAAAATCAACAAATTTGTAAATTTAAAAACAATTCAAACGTTGTTGTATTCCATGTCCCAGCCCGGACATATACACCAAATTTCAATAATATTCATTGAGAAACAACGGACCAAACGCCATATAACACCCCGTATGCATCTTTTATTCCGAGTTGGCCTTTTATTCCGAGTTGGCACTCGCCGATTGGGGCGAGTTAGCCATGAGGCGAGTACACCGATTCCGACACCTTTTCTATTTGCAGCAGGTTAAGTTTACGCGTAATTTAATTCACAAAGTTCCCCAATTGGTATCGTAAATAGAGCGACCTTATTTGACAGAGAATGCCTCTGTTATTGATTATAAAGTTGCTATACATTAAAAACGACAATTCACATGCTCGTTCAAGCGCAGTAGTCTATTTTCCCCATGTTGAAGGACATCCACAAATACTAAATAACGCTAACTTACTACCGAATGTTTTACACGACAACTGTTAACATATTTGGGCTGAATTCATCTGACGCGGTATTATTCCTCAAAATAAACAACAAAACCATCGTTACTTGGAAATGTAGTTTGGGCTAACATTTACATAAATCCTCCATATCATTATTCCGACACACACGTCAGATGAAAAAGTCACATGAAGTAACCGGCCAAATTGGCCGAAATGATTATGTGCCTTCATAGCAAGTGTCCTAGTCCAAGTCCTATACATTATGTTGTAGAAAGTGATGCCAGGAAGAGATAATAATAAACACCATCTGAGGCTGAGTCGGTCTGACGTGTAGTGGTTTATTTTCCCTTCGTCGTGGAAAACGTATATTTCTTACAAACATTGCAACATCGAATATGTTACCATGATTTACATATGCATAATGGTCTTGATATTGCATGTACATGCCCGCATGTTAATAGATTGCATTTACATGCCCGCATGTTAATGCAGTTACAATCAACTCGATGTCAATGTTCGTCATGCTTGGTCTTTAAAGGCCCACTTGATTTTCAAACCCCCAGATCACATATATAAAATATATGCCATTATGTACCATTTGAAAGAGGAAGCTTCAAAACATTGTATTATCATCTTATCCAGTGTAATAAATGTGAACATGTTGTTTTTGAGTTATCAACTTATCCAGTGTAATAAACTGTGAACTTGTTGTTTTTGAGTTACCGATGTGTTTTTGTTCTTAAGTGTCATCTGTTTTGTAGTGCATAGTGTATTGTTTTCAATGCAGGGGGGATAACTCTGTATCTTAAACATAGAGCTATTCCCCTTCCATTGAAAATACATTTTTGAATAATGTTGTATTCTGGGAGGCATAACGGGGGGAATCTTTCTGATTTCAGCTGTTTTCTATTTCTCTATCGGCATCTTCTTGGACACAAACGTTTCAAATTGTGACAAATTATAATATTTTAGGCATATTTTTTGGCATAGATTGTTATTTAAAAAGTATATCAAGGCACTATAAAAAAATACTCTGTGACTCGAAAATTAAGTGGGCCTTTAATATAGATATGTACCTCCATTAAGAACTGAAACTGTCACCAGATACAAGTCTTTTATGAAAATATGTTTGTCAGTTTTTAATTCGCGCAGCACGGTGCACGAATTCAAAACTGAGCGAAAAATATTACTGCGCAAATTTAGATATGATTAAGGTAATCTTTTTTTAAAGGCCTGTGCTTAGGAACGTGATGTCAGGGTGGGGATGTGGTGTCTCCCCATGAACCCCAACTTTGGTCAATATTTTCAGTTGGAAATTTCATGCCTGATAAACATTAGTTTGATATTTCAGATCAGAAATTGGTATGACAGTATGACTTTCCAACCAGTATTTAGCCTGGCATTTGAATTTTCCAACTAACTGTGATACAAGTTGGAAATTTTCAACACAAGGGGGTACAAGCGGAATTTTCCAGACTTTGACATTATTGGGCCTGGTTCAAGGCGCGGTTTGAAAATTCTAAGTGGACACCCTCTGAACAACGAACCTCTCACAATGGCCCTGTTCGTGCTAGCGTGCCATATCAAGCTAAAATATCAATCAGTGCAGGGACGTGTAACAGGGTGTTTGGAGTGTCTCCCTCAATTTCTGTCCTGGTACTTAAAGACATTGGTCTTGTTTGGGTGCATAAAACTGATCAGTTAGTATTCAGGCACTATGCCAACTGGTGGAATGTGGCATTCTATTAACGTTGCCTAAAATCTCCAGCAAATCAACCTTATCACTCCATAGAAAACATCGTCTGAAATACGCCCAAGTGTAATCATTTACTTCTCGATTCGGGACGCAACTATTGGCAATAGCCAGACGAAAACAATTTTGTCATGGAGAGTCACTGCATTTAATTGATATATAAGAATGACGGGGTGCGTTGTCTGTTTGGATATAATATTTGTAAAAATGTTTCGCATCACTTTAAGTTGGAAAAGTCAAAATAAAAATAGTTTTACAGACATAGTATGTACTTAGTAATCAGGGCACTATGTCAATTGGAGGAATGCAATATTCTACTAACAACGCCGAAAACCTGAAGCAAATCGACCGTACCACTCCATAGAAAACATTGTCTGAACTACGCTCAAATGTAAATATTTACTACTCGATTCGGGACGCATCTATCGGCAATAAACTAATGAAAACGATTTCACCGTCGAGAGTCACTGCATTTAATAAATAATTAGAATGACGGTGTGTGTTGTCAATTTAGATATACTATTGTAAAAATAACTACTTTGATAAAGATTATTTTCCATTTTTATATTTGATCTCCCAACCTGAGTGTTTCACATCACTTTAAATTGTTCTGTGTATTTTCCAATCAGTATTTTACTGTGAGTCACATTAGTTGGAAAATCAAATTAACGAATATATAGGTTACAATTGTTACCCTAGTTTAATTTTCCAACGATAATTTAGTGTGAATGTTTTTTTTTAACCAAAAGCTGAAAATTTTCCTACATTCGAAAAACTTAAATGTCAATGAGTTGAAAAATTACTACCTGCATATATATAGGGGTGTTAACTGGGTGGTATACTTTGGAGGTATTACTGTGGGATTGTCCTACCATGCAATGCATCTTAAGGATGGTGTATATCTCTTTCCGAAACGTTCTGTATATATTATGGGGTATACAATATATATTTTGAATCAGTGACGACAGGCAACAGGCACTTATGTCACTATAGGAAATATTCTTTTCTTCACTTATTTTCGAAGAATTGGGACAGAAAATGTGGATCATTTTAGAACATTACAGCAATTTGTATTAGAAATCTATCTTTTAAAAACACTTTTAAGTCAAATATATGTGCAACACCCGATGTTCTCTCTTATTATTATTGTTGTTGTTGTTGAAAGAGTTGAAGCATATTTAAGCACATTTATGACAGAAACTTCATAATTTATTGAGGGGATACAATTTTATGGCCTGTCAATATAACCATTTGATCAATTGAAGTTCCATACATGGATGCGAATTAACATCAGGCCAAAGAAAACAATAGTTGTGGTTTGGGTTTCCCTACCGACCCTATTTTAAAACCCCAACCCAAAGGTGTTTTTTCGTAGTTTTCAAGAAATTCTATTTAATTTTTTCTCCGAAAATTTCATAAAACATAAAAAGCAGATATAAGCATCTCAGAATAGGTTGATTTCTAAATATAAGTATTGTGTACTATTAACAGTTATACAAAAATAATCAAAGGTAGTTTTATTTCATCTGGCAGAGTAAAATACGCACACGAAAAGTCATAAGAATATGTCAAAATAAAACAATTAATTAAAAAAATAAAACTTCAAGCCTACCTACCTACTGACCCTATTTTTTTCGGCTTGTAACCCAAACCAAGACATTTAATTTTCTTTTGCCTCAACTCAATATAAATGTCAGCTAATTTGAGACTGATCTATATGATTTGATAACAAATTAGTGAAACAAATTACTCAGGCAATTATATGTTTACCTGGGGTCAGTACTAAAACTTCATACGCATACATTTTACAAGATCGTGTCATGAATCTCTACTCTAGCTACACCCGCAAGGATCATATTCAACAAGTACAAAACCTGGGAACATTTTGATGTTCTGACCCATTCAGACAGGGAACTTTATAACATTGAATAAACAAGGCAGGGAATATATTTCTTTGTTAATACTTGTTCCCCCAATAATCTACTTCACAGTAGGGGGTGGTTCCAGCTCAACATTGCATGCTTTTTTGTGAGCTAATATTGCAATAATCAGTTACCTAATTACCAAGGAGAACTTCCAAGATTGTCCATGCAAAGCAAAATTGCTAACAAAGTCACATACATCATGCAATTCTGAGTTGGAATCTTCACCGCCAGTGAAATGCATTATTAAGGAATGGGAATTAACTACTTAAATTATAGACACATAATTAGCATAGATGAAAAAGAGTTAATAGCCTATATACGCATATAATGTAACACCACACAGCTGCATAACTGCATAGAACAAAGAACACATGGGAATTAATCTCATTTAAATTAAAATGAATCACAGGAATAAACATTCTCCAGTCGGGGGGGGGTAAATAAACATTATCCAGTCATCTCTACACTCTTATGGGGCGCCGTTCTTCTATTTATTACCTATTTAGTGATATCACTAATTCATTTTATGATATCACAAAATCGATTTTGTGATATCACTAATTGCTTATTATTTTGTGATATCACAAAATCGATTTTGTGATATCATAAAATGAATTAGTGATATCACAAATTCGATTTTGTGATATCACATATTCATTTTGTAATATCACTAATTCTGACAACATGACTATTTAGTTACATCACTAATATTATTTTGTGATATCATGAAATATTTTGTGATATCACTAAATCGTGTAAATGAATTTATGATATCACAAATTTGATTTTGTGATATCACTAAATGCTACTATTTTGTGATATCACATGTTCGATTTTGTGATATCATAAAATCATTTAGTGATATCACAATTCGAATTAGTGATATCACAAAATGATTTTATGATATCACAAAATAGTAACTATTTTATGATATCACAAATTCCACGGCTTTCTGAAAATACGACCCTAATGAACGATCCCCGTGCACATGCGCACTGAGTTTGTTGTTCTTTCACGTGACCTACTAAGTTTTTCTTTGAAACTAAACTTAACTACACGCTGAGCCTGTGATTGTGTTTTAAAATTCATCTTTGTTATACATGTAAGCATGTACCAAGTTATTGCAGTGTGATTTTTAAATCCTGACCAGACTTGTTTGTCTCGACCGGACTGTTTTCCGACATTCGAAATTGCACGAATTTAGGAGATGCCGAGATTAATTGGCGCAATTTTTTAAATTAATAAGTTAATATCACGTCTTTAAATTATTTTAATCCACATGGACAATGTATACTACTTCACTTCCTACCCGGA
Organism: Siphonodentalium dalli; assembly: GCA_032622095.1. Lineage (NCBI taxonomy): Eukaryota > Metazoa > Mollusca > Scaphopoda > Gadilida > Siphonodentaliidae > Siphonodentalium > Siphonodentalium dalli. Next base: position 57,425,839 of record CP136061.1, read on the forward strand.
GTCTATGAGTATGATACTTTTGCCAGTTTTGTTGTTGCCTGTTGCCGTAGTGTTGGTCTTTTTTCTTTGATCGAGACTGTGTCAACGCAAAAATATCCGTCTCGCAGAAGAGCAGATATTTTAGATTGTAATAGGTTATAAGCAACTGAATACATGAAATTATGCCCCTTGGTATTTGTGTAGGGAAACTCGAGTCAGCATAAAAAAAATACCGACAGCTGAATGGTGTATAATATCTTCGGTTGTTTAATGTGAAAGAAAAAAGAAATTCATAGGCTATGTTAATTCCTCGGCCATTTGTGTGCGATTGTTCGCCAAGCGGCTACATTGGTCGCCTAATTTGGTAGGGGGTGGGGGTATTTTTCTATATTAAATTTTTTTGCACAAATGGGGGTAGTTGTCGAAATGCCAATTTATTTCCATGAATAAGTATGGTGGGGCACCATTTCTTTTTTGACAACTTATGTCCGACATGGAGTTCTACACGCAAAAGTATTTAAAGTTTGGCTCAGTAGGGTAATGAAATGTCCGGATGGCTTAACCCTAACACTGTCGCCTGTGGGAAATATTTAGTTGATTGTAACCAATAAGTATCTGTCTATAAGCATGTGTAACCGGCAAACAAGCGGAGATAGAAGAGGTTTTATATGGGAGATAACGTTGTTGAGAATTGACAAAATATTAAAGGTGCTCACAGAAACCATAGACTTTATAACTTGGCATGGAAAACGCGTTATACATATACAACTCATTTTTATTTAAAAGGGCACTATAATAATTAATTTAAAGGTAGGCCTACCCAATACGATAAGACGGTCCCCATATCACCAAGATACACCAACAACAACATTTCTTCAAAGTACGCTTTAGAATCGATTAATTGCAACAAAATAATGCTAACCATGTCAACTATGGTATCAAATGTTCCAAAACGTGTTATTTGTCAACATTTTGTTCAAAAAAATATGGCCGTATTATCACTTGAGTATCACGAAAAATTTGGCCATATTACCACTTGATTTTAAAGTTATCCATCTTCATCCGCAATTTTACCCGAGACCGTCGGTTTGACAACTGTTTTCTGGGCCACAAATAATTGCACATCTCGAGAAATAACAAACTTAAAAAGTCGATATCTGATCGCTCTGAGCTTTGATGGGTGGGTTCCTCGACTCGAATCAAAATATTTCCCCCCCCAACGAAGCCAAATAAATAGTATTTGGGAGCGTTAATTCGGATAATGCATCTTTAACTAACTAATCATATACCCAAAAAATGGTTGAAATTGGTCGGTGGGAATTGAAACACAGGGATAAATTGAAGTGTCATGGAATCGATGCCGTTGATCTCAGACGTCTGAAATGGGTACAAATATATTATACTAGCAGGTGGACCCGACTTCGTCCGGGCTGTTTCCCCTCTGCTTTTCGGCGAATTGCGCGATTTGACCTTGAATTGTCCATTTTGAAGGTCAAGGGCAGGTGGGGTCACGATTTGACCCGTCCAAAACACTGCCCAGACAAAAGTACCCGACAAAAGTACCCGTCGAAATCCATCTGGTTTTACCCGATTTGACCTCGAATTGATCATTTTGAAGGTTACGGTCAGGTCTGGGTCAGTTAGTGGACAAAAGTAACCATATGTATCAAATTTCGTGGAAATCCCATCAAAATTCGCGATTTGACATTGAATTGACCCGATTTCAAGGTCAATGTCACGTCGCACGGGCAAATGAATAGGCTTATCAGACTCTCCATACGAAAGTATCCCTAGACACTAATTTTCATCGAAATCCCGTGATATTCGGGCGTTTGACCTTGAAGTGACCCAGTTTCAAGGTCAAGGTCACGTCGCACGGGCAAATTAATAGGCCTATGCTACTTCCCGGCCGAAAGTACCCCCACATACCAAGTTTTATCGAAATCGGGTCTGCCGTTTTCGAGTTCATCGCGATCACACAGACAGACACACACACACAGATCTTCCAAAATATATAATAGACTAGCCGATGAGCCCGACGTTGTCCGGGCTATTCAAAAACCAAATTTCAAGTCGATAGCTCCACCCGTTTCCGAGATCTGGTCTGCGCATGCGCGAAGCTGGCGTCGCACGGGGTCGGCGACCCGATAAAATTCGGGGCAAGATACATTCACATAGCAAATTTCAAGTCGATAGCTCCACCCGTTTCCGAGATTTCGTCTGCGCATGCGCTGCACGGGCATCGCACGGGCTCGCCAATACGACAACGACGACCGCCTGGTCAAACTACACACACGTACCAAGTTTCGTCCTGATCGGTCGAGAATCGTAGATGTGTATAAATGACATACAGACAGACAGACAGACAGACAAACAGAGGTCTTCAAAATATATATGAGACTAGCAGGTTAGCCCGCCACTGGCGGCATTCGTCCCATGGCTTTGTTCGAAAAAGCAATGGCAACAGGTTCCGAGACACTTGTGCTGCATTTAGTCAGAAACATGACAATTTTAATTTAATTTTTTGTTTTTCAATGAGTTAATTATTTAGTTTTTCAATGAGTTAAATTTAATTTTTTGTTTTTAAATTTTACCCGATTTTTTTTGGTTTTTCAAGTAGTTAATTGTGCCTATTTAATTTTGTTTTTCAATTTTACCCGATTTTTTTTTGTTTTTCAATGAACCCGTCCACGACACTTCCCGTATTTAGCAAGTTTGAGCTCAATCGATTCGAGTCTATAAAGGACACACACATATATATGACACTTCCCGTAGGTAGCAAGTTTGAGCTCAATCGGCATTCCCTGGAATTTCCCAGTCAATATTTAGCAAGTTTGAGCTCAATCGGTTCGATTCTATAAAGGACACACTCATATTTATTACACGATCCTACCCTTATTCCATTCAATAAACCCATTCTATAAATTGTGATATTAAACGTTCGTTTAATAACAGGAAATAGTGCCAGGTGACCTTTAACTTCCGGTTTGCCGTCTTTTAACATTCCGTACGCTACGTCTCAAAAATACTATGACTTCCAATATTTTCCCAACAAACTATCATGAATGAAGAATTTGAAAAGTTATGTCATTAAATATACGCCATTAAAAGCGCCAAATAGTCTTTATTTATCTGGGACTATTTCTTTACGCGGGCAGACAACGAATAGTTACGTGAAACGTCATCGCATGTCTTATAGAAGCCGATGTTAGTTTCTCGTTCCATTTGTTGATTTAAGTATGTTTTGTCGATGTTATGGATCATGTAATAAATAGAATCTACAACTCATCCCCAGTTTATAGCGGAAATTACAAAACTCGTCCAGTAAATTAGGTCTGGACCTCGCCAAAGGCTCGGCCCAGACCTAATTTACTGGACTCGTTTTGTAAATTCCGCTATAAACTGGGGACTCGTTATAGATCCTCTATATATGACACTTCCCGTAGGTAGCAAGTTTGAGCTCAATCGGCATTCCCTGGAATTTCCCAGTCACCAACGCGGCGTAATTTTGGTACATATATAGAGACCAATTGTCCATCGGCTGTCATGTGTAGTAAAGATGTCTTATAAGCCAACATTGCCGTGGGGATGCTCGTTCCTACACGCGTTTTCGATTCTATGAAGTACCCACATATATACACACACACACATATATATATATATATATATATATATATATAGCTATATATATATATATATATATATATATATATATATACGGAAGTCTCAAAATATATAGTATAGACTAGCCGATGAGCCCGACGTTGTCCGGGCTATTCAAAAACCAAATTTCAAGTCGATAGCTCCACCCGTTTCCGAGATCTCGTCTGCGCATGCGCGAAGCTGGTGTCGCACGGGCTCGGCGACCCGATAAAATTCGTATCCGGGGCAAGATACATTCACATAGCAAATTTCGAGTCGATAGCTCCCCCCGTTTCCGAGATCTCGTCTGCGCATGCGCAAAGCGGGCGCCGCATGGGCTCGCCAATACGACAACGACGACCGCCTGGTCAACTACACACACGTACCAAGTTTCGTCCCGATCGGTCGAGAATCGTAGATTTGTATAAATGACATACATACAGACAGACAAACAAACATACAGACAAACAGAGGTCTTCAAAATATATATGAGATAGAAGATGATCAATAAAGAGCGTTTATTATCAGCTCAGATGGAGAAATATGTTGGACAAGAGCATCGCTGGCTGGACAGTCTATATACATGTGGCTAGCTAGTAATAATAGTCACTATAGCTATCCATGCATCATATATAGCCAGTTAAACCAGTCACTATAAACTAGTCATGATGGTTATTCAGTAGGCCTATCGGTATATATGGGCAGTAATATTGATCAAATTAGCTAGATCTGGTGGATAGTCTATAATGGCCATTCAGCCCTTCCAGATATACAAAAAAACCTGCACATACGACCACTCAAACAATCCATACTTGCATATACACCTCACACATGACAATTCAGCAATTCACTGTATAATCATACACGCCATCCATTATAATACAGCTAAGCCATATACACCCACCAATGATAATACATACACGAGATGTATAAATATACATCCCACCCGTAACCACAAGGACACTCACTATGTACCCACACGCTCGATAATGTCCACCCAGCTTACTCCAGGTATTCATATTCAATCATGACCGTACAGTCATTCCATGTATACCTATACACATTACCCGTAACCATAAAATCACTACCTATTTATCCACACACCCCATCCATGATCATACAGACAACGCATGTACATCCCACCCATGACCCTACAGTCACTCCATATATACATAATCAACACATATATGACCATGTAGCTATATCCATACACCACACCAATGACCATACAGGCACACCGGGTGCACCCGTACTGGATATACACAATCATACACCATACAGTCACACCATGCATACCGATTCACCTCACATCTGACCATGAATTATCCATGTATACCTAGATGCATCTTACCATGGACAACCCACTCATAACCATATAGTCACTCAGTGTATACATACTCACATCAGTCATGACATACAATAACTCCCTGTATACCTATTCACCTCACATATAATCATAGAGTAACTCCCCGGCTACGATATTGGCATCCACACTGTATCCTGTTGACATTTTTTTTATCATAATGGACCATAATAGCCAAAGAGTATGGTCCATTTCAGTTCTGTCTCAAAGTTCTGTCCATTTCCTTTCAATAAATATGGCCAAAATCACAAAAGAGGTTCTCGGCAAAATTACATACTTTAAAATGAATTTGTCATGCCCCACACGGAACTGGGACAACTGTGAATAGAACATGTAGTTGTCAGTTAATTAACTAACACGTATAATAACCAAGTGAGTCACAATTTGCTACCTTTTCGGATAATACAGAGAATGTTCGGGATATATGTTAAAAATTAGAATTTTACATTTTGGAAGCCATCTTGAGCAATTTGGTCTATAAACAATGTGTGTGACACATTTAAGATAGACCAAAACATAAACACCTTTCAATCCAAAGATAGTTATATTTTACCTGAAAAAATGGTCGAAACCTGAAAACTGAATTTTTGCCAATATTTATGTCAAGTTTGTTTTAGAGAAAAGTCCAAATTTTTGACGATGTCAGTGGTGAAAATAGTAACAATTAAACATGGTGCATCAGACATGTTAGTATTCGATGTATAGAATGCAGAATAGTCCATTTTATACATCAACACAACTTGTAAGCGATTGCAAGACACGCTGGTGTAATATTTACCATTTTCAATATTTTGGCGGCCATATTGGCAGCCATTTCGAGCCAAAGTAAGAATTTTGGTTTCAGTGATTTGGAATATTCATAGGTAATGATATGCCTCACTTACATTACAAAGTTCTGTTCATTTCTTGTTGAAATATGAATAGAATCCCAATTGTAATTTTTTGTGAAATTTTATACCGCATTCTGTACAATATAATTTTTGAGGGATCGGAAGGGGTTAGGACCCCAATAATAGCATATTTAATTGATCCAATGGTCAGTTAATATACAAAACACAAAATAAAGTTGCATTACTCAACCAGTTCCAAACAGCATGAGTTGATCTAGAGGATATTTGTGAAAAAATGTCACATTTTCAACTTCCGGCGGCCATTTTGGTGGCCATCTTGGATGGTGAGTTTCAATTTTGGCCCAAAAAAGTGTCATTATGTCTTAGCTTCACGAAAATATATACATTTGTATACATTTTACTAGATTTTCCGCTATAATTTTTATAAAACTGGCTCACTTATAGTTCTAGAAAATTGATCGGGTTGGGGGGGGGTAACAAGTCTCGATCTTATCAGAAAACGACATGAATATATATTTCTTAAGTTGATCGTATCGATTTAGGGATGTATTGGTTGTAATAGTGCAACGTTCCAGGGGTGTACGCACATACACACACGTTGGACGAATGCAATCATGTAAATAAAAGTGATTTTTTTACGTTTTGGTGGGTGACCCGATCACCCCCTTCTTATCTTAAAACCCCAGGAAAAGTTGCTTCTTAAGTTGTGTTTTTATAATTAGTATATATCAAAGTACTTTGAGACCTAAAATTATGGATGTACGCGAAAGTGTAAACAAAAGTGAAAAATCACGTTTTGGGGTTCAGCATGGGACCCTCTTTCTTATGTGAAAACCCCAGGAAAATCCCTTTCTTAAGTTATGTTTTCTTTATCAGTACACTTAGGAGTATCATCAAACCATAATTCATCGGTGTACGCGGAAGTGTAAATAGGAGTGATTTTTGGCACTTTTTGGGGTTCAACGGCCCCTAAACCCCAGGAATGCGCAACTTAAGAAATCGGTTTTTCAGAATGTTCCATTATTGGTACCAACTTTAGGGGGTCAAACCTTTTGTACGCAAAGGTGTAAATGGAACATATGCGGGCTCCCGAACTATTGGGGATGAAGATGATGGAAAACTCTAAGTCTCTCTAAAATATCAAGTGTTTTTTTTGTGTCGGATAATTGACAAACCGGCAAAATTTCATTCAACAACATGTTGATAAATAACAGATGACCATTTTGCAAACCTTATAATGAATAAGAGTAAACACAATTTGAGCAAGAACACCTGGAATTGATAAAAGTCAGAAATAGTAAGATATTATAATTCTATATACTACCGTACATGTTGCTATATATATGCGATGGTCCTCAAGGACTTCGGAGACAATACCCACAAAACAGTGTTTGTTTCGAATAAAAACAATTGCATACCGGTACGTCACATGATAATATATTCCATATAATTATACGGCAGGGAGAGATCGGTTAATTTCTCTGGGATAACATATATTTGTATTTTACATATCAAACACAAACTAATTTTGTGACACAGTCCTTGATATTAGCTACGACATCATCATGTCCTATTATACACACTGATGTGTCATGTATTTATTTTGTAAAAAAAAATTAACTTGTTTTGCACGTATTTTGAACAAAATTAGATCCCGCCCAACCCACTCATTGATAAGTATTCTACTTTGAAGTTTAAACAAAACTGATTTGAAAGATTGTCAAAATATCAAAATAGTTTATTCATCAAGAAAATTTGGTCATGCAGCACTCCACAATATTGACCAAAAAAATCAAATTTGAAAAAAAAAGAAGAGATTAAATCATTAACTATAACAGTTGAATTCAGGATTAGTCTGGCTAATCTTTATTTAAACTATTATTGAAATTTGAATACAGAATATTACTTAACTTAGTTGCAAAATTAATTCCTTACAAAATGGGGCCCCTTAATCCTCAGCCGACGCACATTGTGAATCTAAACGAGTCATTTGCCACTGCCTGTTGTGCAATTTTATCGTGTCAATGGTGTTGTCCATGTTGAATAACGATTCATAACGATCGCTCACCAATCAACAACACGCAGTGGACCTCTTTGCCACTATACATGTATGGTTCGTTTCGAGGCATCAATCTCCTGGCGAGTCGCATTCGTGAAATTTGTGTGTCATTTTCAAACTAAATATTTTAGAATGTCGGAAGTCCTCTTCTTGTGACGTCATCGACCTTCTCGTAAAATCAAAGGTTTTGCGAACTCGCCTACGGCAACCATCCATAAACGTAACCACGCGCAGCTTTTGTACATTCGCAGAGAGAGTGCATAACTAAATGTTCACCGTCAGCATATTTTTTTCCGGCTGCAAACGTTCTTGAGAGGCATGTTGTCAGATCGAATGACGGCAATATAATAAAGTATATATATACCACCAGAGACATCCCCCTTTTATAGAGACCTGCCCAGTAGAGTTGTAACGGTGTCGGTTTTAAAACCGCGGTTTCGGTGTTGAGACAACACCGAGAAACCGAGCAAAATACCGCGCTTACGGTGATCGGTATATAAAGTCCGTTCCACGATCCGAATTTTGCATCTGAAGGAAATAGTCTAGAATTTTACAGTGATTGTGTTTGCGTTGCCAAACGAAACGAAACTGAAATGAGGAAGCATGTCGTTGCAAAAATAAGAATGCGAATCGAAAAGAAATGTTACACAACGTGGGAAATGGTCCGGAAACTTGTTGTTCTGGAACCTATGGATCGATGAGTGGCCACACAGTCAACACGAACTACATGCAGTAGGTCGTTGACTTTTGCACCTATATTGTCAATTGTCTCAGATTAAGTTTGCACTTTATTTGAATTGATGATGTGTGCATGACGAAACATTTCGTTCCGTGCGGAAATAAAGTCGGTATAGTTAGAACTGCAATTTCTGAAACTTCATTCTCCCGGCTAATCGGTCAATAAAATTGAACTTTTATCTTTAACGTTCAATGAAATATCACGAATTTGAGCCGGCCAATTGCCGTGTACACGTACGTGCACTTATTTGCGTCTTGTTGATCGCGGCAGTTATTTTTGCGCGTATCGGTATCTCTCCACCCACAAACTGAGCGGGAACATCAAACGCGTAATTACGTCATCATTGTCCAGGGACTGGGCAATAGTCATGCTACATCGTAACTGACTGATTACCACGGCCGTGTCTTTAAACAATTCAACGCAGTATTAATTGTAAATGATATCGGTATCAATATAAGTCGCACCGTGACTTCATCTTGTATGCATGAAACGTCGCTGTATTTGCGTTTCACTTTCACTATTTTGTGTGTGCTTAAACTTGATGGTTCAATATGACTTTTATCTCACATTCTCATTAAAGTTCACGATTTAGCAACACAGCAAGCAGCTGTTCCCCAACTTATCACGATCCTCTGCAACTGGTAGTGCCTGTTTAGTCCAGTTGTGTTGGACTAATTTCTATATGTTAAGTGATTGCATACTAAAACCGAAACCCGAAACCGAGGTTTTTTACCCCAAAAAAAAAACCAAAACCGAAACGTTAATTTTATAACCTTCCAACACTACTGTCCAGGGCCCACTTTGATTTAGCACAAGCACTCGTGTAAACAGACTATGTGTAAACATTATAGACATCTCAAGTGCTGTATTTTCAAATCGCATGTTGAGAAAAAGTATGTTCCATTTAATTTCCGGTGCCCCACATCATCTCCAAATTGATCAAATTTGGAGCGTTTGCCAAATACAATGAATAGTCTTTATAGTTCTCTCCAGTTGAAGACAATGTTTAGCGTGAATAAAACATAAATCGTGAACACCGTGGATTCTCGTTGGTGCAATACCGCACAATCACTTGTTTTCATTGTGCATTTTCTGATACTCATCAAGACGAATATGCAGCTCTTTTTTAGAAGATCCCATGGTAACGGCTGAATTAGGATCGCAGTAACCAAACATTGTTTGAAATTAGAAACATCCTTTTTAACCTTCGTTATCAAATCTAGAATGTATTTCCCAAATATATTTGTCACAACAAGGTCTTTATCAAATAAGCACGAATGAGATAACTGTCCAGCAGAATTTGTCCTGCATCCTTCGCATCTATCTTGAAAAAACAAACTTGAGCCAAAATTCTTTTGCTATGTGAGTAAACAATAATATCACGCCCAGTAAATCACCAGTATAAATGACTCTTGATCCCTACAATATGAGTGTCTCCTTTCTTTCCGTATGTTGTAGAATCCCTGAATACAAATTGTGTAAATTTATCAAAGAAGCAGTTGAATCACGGGCTATTTCCAAACCCTTATCATCAAATGTTGCAACGATATAATGTTCCAATTTAACATCATAACCCATCGCAGAATAGTTTTGTTTTTGCAGATGCAAGACCTCAATGGCGGTTCTTGTTGTTAGATTAATTAAATTTCGTTAGTGCAGCGTAGTACAACAACAATATTTTTGCGTGAATACTGGTAATCCAAAGTCGGGAAACATTCCGGTAGTGCTGGATTTTGTAGTCTTGTGTCGGTTAAATTTTCGAAAGCTTCATTATACAATGACTTGTAATCTCTTCTATCCTTATGGTCAACATATGACAATATGTGTGTTTGTCCAATGTGATGCTTAAGATAGAATGCCCCGTGTATGGGAAATATGCAATAATATTGGGTCGATTTCAACTCAAGTTTAGCTAGATCTAACTAATTCTTGTTTTGTGTGTAATTCTAATATATTCAAGAAAGGTCAAGAAATCTATGAACACTGTAACAAACTTTCAGAAAGTATGATTGGACAAGTAGGTCATCAAGAAATCAAACTCGGTATCCAGATTTTCTTAACAATCTCGTGGAAAGTGAAATATTATTTACCAAAATAAAATGTTCCGGTGATATGCATTGTATCACATTCTCTAAACTCACACAAGCTAAGTCTTTGAGAAAATTCATGCTTTAGTTCAGTATTAAATAGATTCCAATTTAGGCCTCAAAATACGGTGCTGGACATTTGCAGAATGAGGTCCCAGATGGTGAATTTAGTGACGCTACCCTGCACAGCGGGCATACATCAATAGATTCACCCCAATTTGAAAAGCGATTATAAATCAGGTTATAGAAAAATATAAAGATTCTTTCAAATCATAAAATAGTTTATATCTATTGTGACTTGATACATAATCGTATCGTTGATGGCACTTACGCAAAAATATTCATTGAGCAAACGTTGTGAATGAATTTTCATTTAATAATATTGAATACTTTCCCATTCTCAATGCTAAACCGTCTTTTATTACCGCTAGAATCACCGATGATACTGGAGCTCCAATTCCATTCAAATCCAAAGGCAGAATGATACTCGCTTTTCACTGCAGGAGACAATTGATGTGCAGATGACATAGTCCTAATATATAAATCCAAAGATGGACTCCAGTCCTTACTCAATAAGCTACAAGACTTCTGTAAGATGTGGGATCTCATTAATATAAATAAATCTAAACCCATGGTTTTTAATAAATCTGGTAAGCTATTAAAAAAGATGAATTTTCAAATTAATAACCAAAACAACTATAACTAAAAATAACTAAAAATAATACTGGAGAAAGTAGACTTAGGTAGTGAATCGGTTAAACATAGTACTAAATATAATATAATAATCTCGAGAGGTGGATAAGAAATTACATCCCAGGTTTACCGAGTTTTGGAGTAAATAAAACATATTTAACGATGAGAATAAACCTAACGGCAATAAATTAAGGTTTTATAGAAAACTGAAAAATTAGTTTGTTTGAAAATTACTTATTAGATGACTTAGATATTGAAATAATAACTACGTATACCAAGATCAGGATTAGTGACAGTCAGTTATTAATTGAAAAGGGCAGACCAATGCTTGACCTAAAAGACCGAATGTGTCCTATCTGTAAGAATGGAGTCGAGGACGAAAAACATTTCATTATAGACTGTAAGCCCCTTAACCCTGAGAGAAAGGTAATGCTTGAGAAAATTCAGTCCAGTATTCCAGAATTTATTAACTATTGCGATGATGAAAAAGTAAATTTCATATTGGGTCCAAATGAAGTCGACACATCCTTAAAGAAAATTTGTATGATGGGAGTTTACAAAAAGTATAAAAAACGGAAAGAGCTTGCGAACTGAAACCCGCTCTTGCGATATTATCATATTATAACCACATATTGGCAAATAACTATTTATTATTAGTAATCTCCACCCTAACCTCTAATTAAAAAGGTTAGGCAACTCATGAATACTTTAAGCTACACTTTGTTTATTTATGTACTTGATTGTATACATGTATTGATGTAAATGTCCTTTTGTTATGTCCTTTATATGTGTTGGAATAATTTTATAATTGGATACTATACCAAATCAACAATTTGAATTTGAATTTATAATACCGAAATAGTTTTGAACTTTCCATAAAGCATCTAGGGCGGTCAATTCCATTTTATGTTGGTCAACGGAATCAACGAGGATATGGCGTCGGAAATGTCTTCAGAAATGGCACGGAACGTATCACCGCTCGCCAAAAAAGCTGGCCAATCCATGCATGCTGTCCAAGGGACTAGAAAAAGTCGATGTCGGGCGTGAATTATGTGTGATTTAACACCTCATGCATATAACATCCTCGTGACTATGGCATATAATCTCGACCGGAAACAAAGTTTCTAATACATACATGTATATAACGCAGCCTTGCTGTGTAAGTACATGTGGTAATCGCAGGCATGAATTGACCAATTGACTGTAGCTTCACAGAAGCGTGATTGTGCGATAGCTGTCGGGGTTTTGCATGGGCTTCGGCTCCCCTTTATATGTGGTCACAGTGCCCTTTTTCATAGCATGTGGAATGTGTCCGAGACGTAGCATTGCAAAAAACAATAAACATAGTGCACGGTGAACAAATCGGAGGAGAAAGTAGGATATGTTCATTAACTACTTTATCTGAGCCACCTGCTTCATTACGTTTTTATTTCCTACGAGCTGTAATAATATCAGCCAATGTAACCACATCTGGACTGTTATTAGAGACCTTTCGCAAAATTACGATTACTGTTATGGATAATATCGCCAGTATACGCCGAAACATTCGAGGTTCTTATGTGAGATGAAATATACCCAACGCAGTTTAATTATGTGCAAATGTTTCAAGTCCTGGGGCTGTACTATAGATTTACAATTGCCGTGTTTGAACACGTGTAGAAGGTTATGTGGGGCACACAGAAGGTGTCGATTACCATAGACCTCCACTCTTATTCTTACAGTGAAAAGGCGACTTCTTGCAACGCCTCGTTTACATGCATGGTGACCAATAAAATAATAGGTTTACCACATGTGACTTGATTGAGACACTCATTGATATGTTATCGCTAGTGGATGGGTAATCCGTGTTCAATTGTATTAGTGGTAATCGGTATCCTTTAAATAATCTCTCAGTGAGTACGCCGCAACCGTTCGTGCATTGTGTTATATGTCATCAATGGTTATCGTCTGTTCCAACCATTCAAGTCTTAAGATGTATTTCAATTTCTAGTTGGGTTGTCACTCAAAATCGCTGGATATTGAATACCATTCTGATCAAACCCAATCACCAATCGGTAATGCGCACACGGGTATAATCTACTCTATTACAATACAGTGGTTTATTGCACTTCACGCATCCCGTGTACCTCCCATAACCTTGTACACCTGTTCAAACACGGCAATTGTAAATCTATAGTACAGGCCCCTGCTTTGGGGACACTCTAACATCCGTGTGGTGTATAACACACGGATAAGAGCATGGCTCTGAAAGAGACACAGTGTCACATTACTTTTTACATTAAACATACATGTATGTATATTCAGTGGGACATTAATGCGGTCTCACCAATCAACCATCATATAAGTTGTGATGGTGTCCACCTTACTACTATCCTATCCGTATTCGTAATAGTGATTGTGCGAAATGTCTCTATTATTATCCATGCCTGTACTAGTGCGCATAAGAAACTCTTCTACCTTCGAGTGGAAATACTGTTAAAAATATGGCTGATTGTGTTCGGAACGCTTACATAAATCGGAAAAATACTGGTGCCACCCTCTAACAATAGCATGAAGGTCCCGACACATCTTGTCGTTGGAGAGCATTTCTGTTCCCGGACGTATGCTACTTTCCGTTTCCGTTTTCGGACAAATAGCTTTCCAAAAGCTTTTTTGGTCGGATGTGACAAATGCTTCTATTTTCGGACATAATCACGCATATGTGATTTACCAGCAAGTCTGTGCGCCCTACGGAAAAGACATTTATGCTCTCTGTAAGTTTGGTAGCATTCGTCGTTAAAATATGTGGGCCGGCCAGCGGATAACCAGGCTTTCCTGCTCAGTATCATAGCGTTATGGAGACTTTTGATCTCGTTATTCCAATATGGTTTGAATTTTCGTCTAGATTGAGGTTTCTTATCCGATTCAGACGCGGCAGACAATATAAGGCGTTGTTTGAGTGGAACAAGTCAATATCGCATGGTGAATTGAACTGATTTGGTAGGATTGAAAGTCATCGCGCAGCAGTGAACAGTACCGCTCAATGTCAAATTTCTCCCAGTTTTGTTTTTGGACTACGTTTGGTATATGGCTGGTAGAGTTATCGCTCATTAGTGAAGGGATGAGTGCAGTGTAGTTTACAGACCGATGATTTGATGTCATCCACTATTTCAGCATCGTAAACCAGATCTATTCTGGAGTTACTAATGGGGTCCAGAAGTGAGGGAGAGTACTTCAGAGGGTAATGTACGTAAGATACGGTTGGAACTTTGCTCGTAGGCAATGTTATCACTGATGCCATATTGTGTCTACACAGGAACCGTGTAAGTGACATGTCTCTTGTGTTATATCGTCGTGGTTCAAATTCTAATATTGAAAGATTCGCATTGGAGTCTGCCATAAGAATAATAGAACCGTGCATGTATTAAACAAATATCGATGAGATCAGATCATTTCTCGTACGATTCACCTGTAAGATTCGAATTTGGAAGATACACTTTAAAGATTTAAACAAGTTGATTATACTCAAGTCTTAAACGAATCCCAGTGATTCGTTCATTATTCACAATTATGGTCGAAGCACGCAGTATGTGGCGTCTATTAATGAGAAATGCCACTCCGTCTCGTCATTAGCTGCCACCGTGGATGTCACCTAGGTGACTCACATTCAGATTTGTTCAAATGAGTTCATCAGGTCAAATAGGTAAGAAGCCAGGGCCATAACTCTTTCCATCCATAGTAATTCTTAAAATAATTTCTTCTCAAGAACCAGCGGGCCTATTTAGCTTAAGTTTGGTATAGAGGATCCTTCGGTGACGGGGGTTCAGATTTGTTCAGATTTGGGGTAATTTTAGGAAATGTTTTAGGAATATCAGTTCAGTTCAACTCTTAAAATCTACCGTTTGAAATTACTAGATGAATGGATCTCATAGATGGGGATTCACGTTTGTTCAAATAGGGGCAGAGATAAGAGATTTAACTCTCAACCCGCCACTCTACCTTGTTTGATACTGGTATAATAATATATATATTCCTATTTATTTCTAAGCTGCCTGTGTGGGGGGTAATAGGGCGGAAGTGTAGAGGCGGTGGGGTTTTGACCCCCCCCCCCCTACTTAGATCAAAATTTTCTAACAGTTAGAAATTTCATGCCTGATTCAACATTAGTTGTAGCTTTTAATTTTTCAACCAGTAATAGTCCATATTTTCCTACTTTGTGTTAAACTGTAGGACCGAAATGGCCTAACATTTTAACTTTATGGGGGATGTCAGGTTCGAAATTTCCAAGTTCGAGAGCTTGAAGTGCCGGTAACAGTTGTAAAATTTTATAATAAGAGGGATGTGCAAAATGAATTTTGTGAAATTATCAGGGTGTGCAATTAAAGATTTCAAGGTGAAGAGCCTTGCTCGTCTGAGAAACATCAGTTATGTCCCTGTTTAGAATTACTTGTCTTAAGCGATTTTGACAATTACTGACTGTTGTAGTCTTCATAGTCCCAGTCTTCTCGGTCTTTATAGTCAGGTGAGTGACCCCACATTCATTGAATGTCTTGTTACATTTAGGATTAATTAAAACAAATTTAATTGTAATTTTCTAGGGATACTAGACATCTATAACCCCATGTTTCATTCCCATATAGTAGGATTGGTTGACAGTTTTATTGAACATGTCTAACTGGCATTCGAATGGTAAGGGCAATTGACGTATTTTGTGGATAAGACCATACATAGCTCGGGTGGCTCTTGTAATTAGGTCATTGTTTTGCTTTGGTAACGTGTTTAATTTATTAAAAATAATTCGATGATATTTGTAACGAGTCACACATTCAATATCTGTTCCATTAATGTATGACTTAAGTCTTGGGTTAAACACCCGAAATATCGCAGCACAGCTTCAACCAAACGGTACGACCTTTTCCGAATACCATAATCTTGGTTTCTGATGTGGACATTTAATTTCCAAAATGAACAATAGTCGTCAAAAATGCTCAAGGATTTTTTCATATCTTTTGTACTTTATGCGAATATTACAGTATCATCAACATAAAGCATTAAATACAGTTTTACATACGTTTTAAGTTCATCCGTAATTTCCGTTTGCAATCGGGGCAGGCCTGGGATATTATTAGTTTCTAAGAAACTCTCTAAATCATTGAGGTAGATCGAAAATAAGATGACAAATTCTCACCCTGCAGCACGCCAGAGTACGTTATATAAGTATCTGATGTGTCGCCATTGATTTTAACCAGGGATTTGACATTGCTGTACATGTTTTTAATAAGTCTGAGACATCTTCCGTTGATACCAGACGTCAACATTTTTTTCCAAAGGCCAGTATGCCATACATGTAGTGTCAAATGCCTGTTTAAAATCAATGAAGGCACAGAAGAATTTCATTTCGTATTGCCCCATTGTTGGACACAATAAATGTAATGCAACAATGTTATCAGATGTAGAAAAACCTTCTCTAAACCCGTCTTGATTACTTTCGAGTAAACATACTTCATCCGCGTACGCAGTTAATCTAGAATTAATAATTTTGGTGGAATAACTGATTATAGTTATAGGACGATAGTTTTCTTGACATAATATGCCGCCTTTGTCAAGACTAGACCAATCCGGTCGCAATTCGTTATGTCTACAATTCGTTATGCCCAATAAGTTCTGCACAATAAGAGTAATTTTGATATCCCAACCTGCAAATTTATAAATCCTAACATCAAGTGGTCTAGCACTGGACAGGGAAATTGTAACCTCGATTCAATTTTCTTAAATTGATTAGTGGGTTTTGACTGGCCAATATGAGTGACCAGGATACACCGTGCTTAAAACGGTTCGATCGTGTGTGAGAACAGTTTTAATTATGTACACAAAAATCCTAGCTTCTAGACCGGTCTCAAGCTTTCCATGTGTTGGAAATGTCTAATCTGACACCCCATGAGGTTTGAAATATTCCAACTATATATATAATGGCCTTTCCATTTCAAAGTTTGAACAAAAGTAGGAAGATATGAAAATGTTGAAAATTAAACCACGAGAACAATTTAAACCTATTTCCAGCTAATGTCATGCCAGGTATGAAATTTCAAACTGGAACAATTTGACCAAAGTTAGGTGTGAGACACCACAAAACCACCCCCTGTCACTACCTCCCAAATCACATTTCATGAAAATTGGTCACTGACGAAAATAGATGTCGTATCGTTACAAAAGAACGAGCGAGTTTTGCGCGTGTATATCCCCTGGATACACACTATGCATCTCACCGAAGGCATTCGTGGTGGGTAAATGTGAATAATCACAAACATTTGTAAAATAATCATCACTAAGAAGAACATGGAAGATAGATAGACTTTGTACTTACTGTTATAATTGATCATTCTCCAGAGACGAGATTTCGCATCCTGAAAACTGTGTTATGTAAACATTATTTTTACAGTGAAAGTAATTTCTTCAACTGATATCAAACCGATCAAGCCAAACGCATTATGTTTTCAATCTAATCTTTTAGTTGAATACTTGTTTTGTGGAATATTATTCATTGCTCTGAACTTTTTTAATATAGACCATGAGGTTTTGATCAGAATTTACTAAAAAAAATGATAAAATGGCTGGCACTGTAACAGTAATGTTTACATAACAAAGTTATTACACACGATGTCTCGTGATTGAAGAGATATCAATAATACAAATCAGAACAAATTCTATCTATTTGTTCATAATTTCTTAATGACGATGGTTGTACAAACTTTTGGTTTGCAAATCGACAAATTATTTGCCATAAAAAAAAAGTCATCTGAAAGTCAAACACCGAGGAAATGACTTAATTTTATGCTTTTAAATAGTTCTAAAGCATCATTTTTGATGACGACCTACTTTTTTGCTCTCGGATGCAGCTTTCCCGTTGATGCAGCGAGTTCATCTCCCGAAAAAAGAATAGTCGCACACACGACAAATATTATCTTCTGTAAGTTTTAATGTCGCGACACAGGCCTTCTGTGGGTTGATGAGTCGGCGAAGCACAACAAATAACACGTGGGGACACCTGTCAATCATCGATGTATTTTAAAAACTCCGTGACGTCATTTTGGGGAAGCTCTTCGCTGAATAGAAATGGTTTTGGCTACATTAGCTCCAGACTCTATATTTCAAATATAGAGTCGACGTTCACCCAGACTGGGTCATGCCCTCAACATATATGGAAAGGCATATATAAGATCTCGATTCACACGAACGAATGATAACCAAATAAATAGATCCATGCATAAAATCAACCATGCAACTAATCTTTCATGTAGTTCTTGGCGATTTCCCGTTTCTACACATATGGGTATTTGATCAAACTGTTTCAGTATTTGACTGTTGAGTACGAAGTAATTATACGGATGGCAGATAAGCCGGAATGCAAAAATAGAATGCTCGTCGTCAAGATATATATTTGTACAGTTTTCGGGCAAATGTATCAAATAAATGTTATGTTTCATGCATAATACTTCCAGATATTCATTAATTTTATTTTATAGTCAGTATGTTGCTTGAGTTCACGCCCCGTATCAACATAATGGTGTGTACCACGTATTGCCCACTCCACTATCCCGTCAATTAATTTTATTACGTTTTATGCAATGAGATTCGTAGCTTAGTTTATGGCTGGAGACAAAGTAAATTTATTCTAAATTATTAAATTTGATATTAATATAACCTGTTAAAGGTGACATGCAACTGTTTTCATCATTTGGCTAATTAAACATTTAATTGTTCGCCGATTGGTCAGCAAACATCCCGCAAACGCGATATTTACCGACGCGCCTAATAAGGAATAGTTTTGTTTGTTTAATTTCGTGCTACAGGCTAGGCGTATTGTGCCATCAATTCCTTGAACTACCGTTATATATACTATGGATTCTAATCTCACTGCAAGGTTTCGTAGTAACGCGTGTCTACAACATAACGTATAATGTCATAACTCCATGACCAGTAACTAATAGTGTACTGTAACTGTTTAGTGTAACACAGGGCGCTCATATATGGATTCCATTACTGTGATTACCAATCCGTGACGTCACAATTAATGGGAGGTAAGTCATGACAATTTGTCTTTGCGCTAACTTTGGCGATTTCTCGGCTTCCCGGCTTTCTAGAGACCGGGTTTCATCTTTAAAGGTACTCAACCCGTAAAGCGGGTCCCCATCTCAACAGATTCCAACAACAACAATCCGATCAGATGGTCCTATATTACTATTTCTTTGGCTTTGGGGGTAAAAAATATTTGATTCGAGTCGAGGAACCCATCAAACAAAGCTCAGAGTTATTAGATATTGATTTTTCAAATTTGTTATGTTCTCGAGATGAGTACTAATAACTGCCGTAATCTGCTCTGGATGTGTACTCCAAATCTATTCAAACAGACAAGGATGAATAACTCTAAAATCAAGTGGTAATTTTAACGCAATTTTGACTGAGTTCTGGGCCAGATAGTATTCCCGATAATGAAAAATAATAGATTTCTAAAATCGATATCTAACAAATCTGAGCTTTGATGGGTGACTTCCTCGACTCGAATCAAATATTTTTGACCCCCGAAGCCATTGAAATAGTAATTGAGAGGAGTTTTATCGGGTTGAGTACCTTTAACCTGAACGTTTACAGAACACATCTTCGACTCAAATTAATTATTTTTCTATATAATTTTGATCGATATTAGATCGTTGTTATTATCGGGAATTTATTGAAATTGGCGTACATAATTCCTACATTTTGTTTTTCAGTGAAATAATCCCTTGGTTATGGGGCGGGCCAGAAACCACTATATGAATAGACATATCGAAAACACATCATATTACTGCATGGTTTTAATAATATAGGTTCTCTGACTTTGTTTGCAGACAATTTTCGAATTTGATATGTTCGATTATATCCACTTGGTGTTACGTCAATGTAGATCCAAAATACATTGCTCTAAATGTCTGCGCAGACAGCATATCCTGCTACAACAATCGAATATGTGATACTTATGTCCTGGCATGCAGATGTGTACATGTAATATAATCCTCTTCATGTATGGATAGTATAGTTGTGTATCCTACTCGTCAGTTGTGACTGTTTCCATTCGTCGCCTGTCCAGTCACGTGGTATTTGGATATTTATGTTTTGTTGCTATAGACGGTCTGCATGTCGTCGACCTTGGAGCGTCGTTTTGAGATTCGTTTGAGTGCGAAGTAGACAGTCGCAACAGCCAGAAGAAGAATGAGCAGACACAAGATGACGATGATGATAATAAACTCCTGAGACAGCGAGCATTCTTCCGCGACGACTTGTTGTTGTCCTGCAAAGATCGAATATAATAGCAATGATCAGTACACGTACATGTATGTAACTTGTACAGTGTACTGTGTGTCTCCACTACCAACGAAAATAACCTAATCCGCGTGACCATCCCGTCTATATACGTAAACGGTCAAATCGTTCAGAAGTTTGCTGCATACCGTGTTTGTCGTGTGGCGCGTCTTTCACATGTGAGTTTTCCCGCCATTTTTCATTTAGCTCCATTTTTGTGTTCGTTAAGGTCATATTTGCGCGATAAACACGTCTGCGCGTATATCAATGTCTATTCTCAATTGATTGTTCATTCATGTACCCGACGATGTCTGTATAGCCGAAAGCTAGAGTGCAACATAAAAGAGGAACTGTACACCAAATCCAGCCATTTATGAGGTCATCTCCTATTACACTCAACGGAATATAATTATGCAACAAATTAATGAATTTGAGCCAAGAATATGTACAAAAGAAACTCATATGCTATATGAACGATATATGTACAAAAGACACTCATCGTTCATATAGCACATGAGTTTCTTTTGTACATATTCCTGGCTCAAATAAATTAATTTGTTGCATAATTATATTCCGTTGAGTATAATATGAGATGGCCTCATAAATGACAGCATTTGGTGTACAGTACCCGTTTAAATATTTGATTGGTCAATAACTTTTATAATTGGTGTTATCCAATTGACGAGAACTTCCAATATCTATAACATATAAAAATGGCGGGAAATATTAACTTATATTTATATAAGTGAAATATTAATTAAAAGCTAACGTAATGCCGAAATTATAAGGCAGCGTTATACATAAATTAGTGTAGTGACTTAGCGTTTTTGTTGGAACGGACTGGCCAAAAGTGCCATTTTGTTATATTATGTCAAGTTATGTGTGCTATTTCAGAAAATGAACTAGAAACAGGTTTCTAGTCAATATTAACCCCTGTTTCCAGTATAAATCCAAAATGGCCACAATATTCAACCATAATTTCACCATGACGTTCCAACTGGTATACAATTCAAGGCACATGCCTAATAAAGGTGTCGCTGTGTGTACAGAACACGTCAAGTGTTGTTGCAAATCCCAAACTTGTAACAGGTGCAAATGTGCAAAAGCTGATTTACCATGCACATAGTTATGTAGATGTAATTGTGATATTAAGAATGCTTAAAATATTTGTTCAACGTATCAACACGGTCACCGGTGATTATAACATGACAATCTATGAGTTGCTATCTATCGGCTCATATGATCAGACTGAACAATATAGTTATACATGTATATTTACACACTAAGTGTTGTCATCACTAAATCCAGCATTCTGATTGGTCGGCGCCCACGTGGCTAGTTGCAGTTATTTCTCGGTGAATGCGTAAGGCCTCATAACACCAAGCTAATAACACAATCGGTACGTCATTAGGTTTGGAAAGACGAACGCGTAATGCTTTGGGCGCATTTTGACTCGCGCAGGATTGACTTAATACATCATCGGGTTTCAACATGAAGAGAAATTGTTCCTATTAACTTTTGCCAAGGGTGCTATTGGGTATTTTGGGCTGATCTTGTCACGATACATTTTTCGATTTAAATATATTTACAAAAGCGGCTTTTTCGCTAAATGTATATAAATATAAGGATTAACTGTCATGTGGACTATTTTTATGGAGATGTAACGGTGATGTAAGTGGACATAACTTGTATGTAAAACCCTTCGGGTTTTACACAAGTTATGTCCACTTACCTCACCGTTACATCTCCATAAAAACAGTCCACATGACAGTTAATCCTTATATAACATAACAAACATGAATTTAAGAACAGAGTATAAACACAGATAGACCATCTTTATGTTATGTGTATTATTGATGGACAAATTAAAGTTGTGATGTGAAATACGTGGCTATATATACACCCCTCTTGTATATGCTAAATTTGTAACTTACATAAATCAATGATATTGGGTCAACACCTTCAAATATATTTATTGATGGTATAATAGATTTTTAAAAAATTATTCTATTTCACCAAGACATGACATGTATACACCTTTAAATGTGTTATTCGACAGTCATTTTCGAAACTTGTAAGAACACATATTGTATGTTATCTTGGGAAATGTTTGAGAAATTGCCCTTATATTGGTTGAAATTATTTGAAATGACGGGTATTTTACCATCAAATATAATAGTTATTATGCATACAATTGTAAATTTCAACAGTATACTCACAACGAGGTTGTTACATTATCATATACGACGAATTGCGATCGACTAACTCACTTTATAAGATTTAACCAAAGATTTATTGAATCCTTACAACAAAGTCACATTTTAGTGATTTTTTGGGGTGAGGGGTAACATAAACAAAATTTTCTGAAATGTTGTTACATATTAGCCACATAAGATGTATTCATTGTTTTCAGTATATCTGTCCAAAATATATAAGACCAAACACTGTGAACTATCGCAAATATCCTATGAGTAAATGACCATTTATTGGACCAAAATATTTGAAATGACGAGGATTTTCTTACAAAATTGCATATGTTTTAGTCAAAAAAGTTGTAAATTTCAACTTTGGTTATTGTGTATGTAATTCCAATTACAGTATTTAGAAATGTGATCGAATAGTGTCCTTTATAGATTCTCATCCATGTTCTATCCGATGATTATCACAAAAACTAAATTTCATGATTTTTGGGTGAGGGGTAACATAACCCAGATGTTGTATGTTTTGTTTGCAGTATACATTTACAATTTTTAAAAGATCTTAACCTTTGATCTGCATTGAAACAGATTTGAGAAATTGTCTGTTTATTATTCCAAAATAATTGAAACTAGAATGATTTTATGGCAAAATTTTCATGTTTTTGGTCCAAAAAGTGAAAAATTTCAAATTTGGTCAGCCTGGGTTAATGTTATTTTCAAAATATGACAATGTCGGATGGAATGACGCCTTTATTAGGCATCTGTCTCAAATGTTATACAAGTTGGAACGTCATGGTGAAATAGTGATTAAATTTGGCGGCCATCTTGTATTTATACTGGAAACAAGGTTAAATATTGATCAGAAACCTGTTTCTAGTTCACTTTCTGAAAGAGCACGCATAACTTGACATAATATAAAAAATGGCACTTTTGGCCAGTCCGTTCCAATATGACAATTTTTGTCGCTAAGTCACCACACTAGATATAACGTATGATGAAACAAAGTTGACTGGTATAGTCTTATAGTTAAAATAAGCGGAAGTCAGCTTTATTTCTAAGACGTCATGAAACCCGCATCTTTATTTATGCCCCTGGTAAAACTCCCGAAAGTGTCAATAATGTTTTGTTCTGCTAATTATCTCTGCCTTGTATCACACGAATTATCATATCTTTAACAGAATATCACGTCTTATTAAAGTGCAGTGCCACTGGTAGACCAAAGTCTCGCACAGTGATGTTTTGTCGATGACCAGTCATACTGCACGCGGCACAATGGCTGACCCGTTTCCCCGATGCAATGCATGTCCGGGCATTAAACACTCATGAAATAAAAAAAATATATATACGGAATACTGCTGTATTTACAACAACTTACCCTGTATTCCTGAAGGTCCTGCGACAGGAAGCCAAGCGGTAACAGTGGCAACTGTGTTGTTACTTATTACATCTACAGCTCGCTTCTTTCGTCCCGCACCTGGGTGTGTTTGAATACCGAAATTTGGAGAGCAAGTCTGAAAGGAAACGTGGTGATTTGTTAGAGGTAGGCAGAATTCACACCCCTGCTAACTGGTACACGGGATTCATTCATACATAGATTCAAAACTTCGTTGGTATTCAAGACGAGGCAAAAAGCCTGGTACACACCTTAATAGACTGCAAACAGCGCACACTGTGAGTGTGACCGCAGCCATATAGTGCATGGTGGGGCTATATTTCGTGATTTGTTTTCGCTTTTTAAAACATAACGTTCAAAACCCAAATGGTAGGTGGTCTACTTCTATCAGTTAGACTGTATATAGGCCAACTTTACCCGGTTTACCCCAAATTTGTCATTGACCATGATGCTACCTGTTTGCGAAAGGTATTACATGGACGCAGAGCTACATCTTAGCTGGTTCATTCTGAATTTGCCCCGTTGACCTCAAATTTGCATTGACCTTGATTCTTCCCTATAATAACCATTTGGACGGAATCGTTCCCAAACCCACTATTTGATCCAGAAATTCAAATAACGTGCAACGCCGATACATGAGTGCATATAGTATATATGTAATATATAGTCTTATGATAACAATTAATTCCACATTAAAGATATAGTATTTCGTTTCGGACAGTGCTGACAACACAGGCACGTTTTATCCAAAGTGCTGTGCCGTAATTGGAAAATAAAGCTTTGGTGAAGACGTAAACCGTGGTGCACATGTAGCTGTGAGGTGAAAATTAAAACTTCATAGATTCATTTGTCAGCTGACAAGTTTCAAGGGTTATCAAAAACTTTCCGCCTTCGAAGAAGGTCCGATAATTTGACCCAGGAGACCGTTAGACATGCATCATATGCCTACTTGTTCTTGTCAGTCGAAAACAAATAATAATTTGATTACGTGTATATAACCATAAATGTCTGTGGAGCTCCGTGGTCCGGAGGTTAGCGTGTCTGACTTGTATTCTCTGTAAACACGTCGATATGGGTTCGCAGCGCGTCGCCGGTCGCTGAGTCTCCAAATAACAGTGGCTTGGCCACATTGGGCGACGTGCAATTGTCGGATTGCTCGCTGTTTCAAAACTCGCGCCAAGTCGTTCATACTGTTGGGGCAGTTTTCCGTTTAATTGGCGATACTGCGGCAACCAACGGTAGTAGGAACGGGGAAAGGTAGACATCTAAGAGCTTCTGAAAATAACGGTATCCCGATTTCGGTCAAACGTTTCTTTATAGAGTTATCGCTTTTTTACGTTTCTCCATTTTTCTCTATTATTATACTTCCATGGTGTAACCAAGGAAGTATATTGTTTTTGTACTGGTGCCGTTTTCCGTTTATTTGGAAATACTCAGAAACTAAGGGCAGTAGGAACGCGAAATATCTAGCGGTTGTAGGCATCCACGGTCTACTAAGTACAATGGTATCGGAAACTCGGCCGAATGGATTTTGACGGAGTTATGGCCCTTTTTCGATTATTTTTCATTATTATTATTATTATACTCGACACTTTTACAACTCCCTAATATCTGAAAGTATAAGGAGTATGAATCTCAAATTTTGTACGTATGTTGGGGTCAAAGAGTTCTAACCTATCGACGTATAATATTGTCCGCGTTTGCCCTGTGGAGTTATCTCCCTTTATTTGAAAAAATGTCATTTTATTATCTCGGAAATTATAAGAAGCAGAGCATCGAAAATTAGACCGTATGCACATCTCGATATGCACTACTGCCCACGGGCATAAAAACTTGTGTCCGCGCTTTCCCTGAAGAGTTACCGCCCATCAATAGGCATACAGCGAATTCATTGTACTCAGCTGTATTCTCCTATCATTCCATATAATTGAATTTAGTCTTCACAGTCGTCTTTGCCATTTACTGTTCAGTGGAAAAACGAAAACTGGACAGGGTCGTTCTCATATTTTTTACAATAGGATGGGGGTGCCAAATTAAAAAAAAAAATTCGTTACGAATCTCGTCTATTTCTGTGTATGGCTTGACTGTGTAAAGCTGATCAAATACCGCGAATTTTTTTTTTAATCTGAGTAGAAATACCAGAGTTGTGGGCCCTCAAATTTTTTTGGGGGGGGGGACAATCGGGTTGTCGCCCTATCTCCTTTAAAACGGACAATCATTGCAAATAGTGACACACTTCTAAGTATCCAGACTAACTAGTGCTCGGTGTGAGCCAAATTTTGCCAGTGTCGGTTCAGTATTGTGGTTCTGGGGAGGGGTGGTTTATGGTTCAATATTTTATTTAGTCTCCGAATCAGATGAAACTTGGAATATAACATCTACCCTTCAAACTTATCACGACGCTAAAAACAGATCTCAGATCCGTTGGAAAATGGCGGAGATTTGGACCCTCAAAGTTTGAACTTGGGCCCATATGCTTTCCAATAACCGAAATGTTTTTCGTCTCCGATTCAGATGAAATGCATTCCATACAATATATGTGAGCAGCAGATCACAAAACTGAAAACAATTTTTAAATCCATTGGAAAATAACGGAGTTACGGGTCTTCAAAATTCGCATTTTGAGCATGGGTTGACAATTTCCCAATCCCGTCACCCAATTTCGAGGCAGGGGTGGGGTCACTTGCAATCACTTGAGATCAACGTAAACATGGTAAGGACGTGATATAATCATCCTACTTCCTATTTTCCGTCCCTAAACTACGATGTTTTCAGCTCAAGATTCGCCCTATTATTATACTTCCATGGTGTAACCAAGGAAGTATATTGTTTTTGTACTGGTGCCGTTTTCCGTTTATTTGGAAATACTCAGAAACTAAGGGCAGTAGGAACGCGAAATCTCTAGCGATTGTAGGCATCCACGGTCTACTAAGTACAATGGTATCGGAAACTCGGCCGAATGGATTTTGACGGAGTTATGGCCCTTTTTCGATTATTTTTCATTATTATTATTATTATACTCGACACTTTTACAACTCCCTAATATCTGAAAGTATAAGGAGTATGAATCTCAAATTTTGTACGTATGTTGGGGTCAAAGAGTTCTAACCTATCGACGTATAATGAATATTGTCCGCGTTTGCCCTGTGGAGTTATCTCCCTTTATTTGAAAAAATGTCATTTTATTATCTCGGAAATTATAAGAAGCAGAGCATCGAAAATTAGACCGTATGCACATCTCGATATGCACTACTGCCCACGGGCATAAAAACTTGTGTCCGCGCTTTCCCTGAAGAGTTACCGCCCATAGTTGGCAAACCTCTATTTTATTGTACTCTGTTGTCCTCCCGTATCATTCCAGATAACTGCATTTGGTTTTTGTAGTCGTATTGACCGTTGTCAGCTTAGTCCGAGGAAGAAAATTTGACAGGGTTGGACATATATTTTGACACCAATGACCACTGATGATATATTTCAACAGCCATTCCTGTTCGGCGCACTGCTGAAATTGTTATATTGGCTAATGGGTAATTACTCAAAACAATGTCGGCTGTCTGTCTTGTCAATCGGCCGTAATTCTGCAGTTTTATCACGATGCGGCTTAAAATTGACATATTTTGAGTCCAAAAAACGCTCTAAATTCATTAGGTTTAGAATAATAGTAGTTCGTTTTGTTTTCACTTTTTTTTAAACGCCCATTTTTTACAAAAAAAATTCTCGACTTTGACACTTGAGAATTAACAGAACTGTGGTGTCCGTCGTATAATGTTATAACACTTCTCCGCATGGACCACGTTTTCAGAAAGCACAATCCGTCTGACTTTCGCTTGCAGTTCTCAATTGAATTGAAACTATTTTCTATCCGTTCACGCGCCCGTAAACCATTTTAATATAAGATATATTCAAATTAAATGAATGGGAGTCAGCGTGTCCCGTCCGACACCCCAACTTTGCCGCCCCTAAGTCGCTAATTTTGGTATCATAATTTCCGAACGTAACTATCTAAGGTTTGGTATTAAATTCCCACCTGGTATATAGCATACGTTTGTTGAATTTAGATCTGACCAATTAAAAACTGTCTCTTTATCATCTGTATGTGGCACGAGTGATAATGTATGACTTTATTGCCCGTTTGTTAAGATCGTTGATTGCATATTTCGCATTAATTGGACGAGACGTAATGCAAAGTGTTATAACTTAGGAAGAGTCCGACAACGACGTCGTACGTACATCCGCTAATCGGAAAATATACACAAACATGTCTTAAAGCGCCGACTAATTCACCACCTGCGTGTATTCAAGAATATGAATCACACCAAAATTAAGCGAATTGTATATTGAATGTGTAGGTATATGCTGCCATGTATATATCATTCCCAGAATGCTACCATATCTATTAGTGAAATAAAACACCTTAAACTGTTGGGGAAATCGCGATATAGGCCCGCGAGCAAAGAGAGTTTAATGTCATCATACGCTATTTCGCTGTTGCGAAATGGGTGATCGTTCAACGTACCATAATTACGTTGAACGACATATATATGTTTGTGTGTGAATAACGATTGTTAACTTGGTATTATGAACTTATGCATGACTGTGAAGACTTGCAATAACATATTAAATGGTAAAATACGCGCATTCATACCCGTATATTCACAAGAATATCCGTCTAGTTTACAAGCTCGACATGTTATATATGTTTATGGTATACTACCATTTCAACACATCGGCTATTTATCATTTTGCTGGTGAAAAGGCGTATGTTCACTTTGGTGCTATATATGTGCACAGAAAAGGCACCATTACTCGGGAAAGCAACATACTGAAATGCATATAGATGTACGCGAATCAATTACGTTCTCACACAATGCAGTTATCCCAAATCCGCGCTCTTTAAAATAGAATTGCCATGGCTGGCCTACTTCTGATGGTACAGGGTGTTACGCACCTGTCCGACTAAGTCACTTTGAACCCAAAATTTATACAATCTCATACGAGCAGTGAAAAGGTTCGCGATAATAGATAATCCGTACAATTGGTATAAACGTTTGTATCGACATATCGTGCATTCACAGCATTAATTGTTTATCCTCAATGAATATGTTTCTGAATTATATTTAATTCTTGACGCCTGATACACATGTATAGCGACGTTTTTGTGATCTTTCTAGAACGTTCGCGAACATGATAGAACTTCAAATAAAATACACTCGCCTATGTCACCAGTCACCATGGACAGACTACCTCAAGTGTAAAAACTTTATTCAGCTTCAGGCTCAGAAATGGACTGTCGTATATGCATACCACAAGGAGAACATAATTATAACGTGTAACTCTACCTAAACTACATTCGAATAAGTCAGGTTCGTCCATCCCGATATATGTAATTTCGGTAAATTTGTGACACTTTTCAATAGCATTATCCGTCTAAATACGTGTATATATGACTATGTATTTGTGTTTAGTGCTTTTATTTGAGATATGTTTGTCGGCCATTTGGTAATTATTTTATAACTCGAGTCTTTATATTAGGATACAGGTTTATAAATTAAAACCTTCTTTTTGGTACTTTAAATTATGGCAGTAACTGTGATAAAGGTTTTATCGTATATCCACATACATGTAGTACGGTACGCATCCAGAGGGCGTTTTTCTAATTTTCAGATGGAACGGTTTACTCGTGACAACGCTATATATAATAAATATGTATACTTATGTAGTCTATCACTAGCCGGTTTTTAGCCCCAAATCCAAACGGGCTGATGTAGGAGCGAGTTTAATGCGGTGGTACATAAGCCGGTATACTGTAGGTGTGCCTCTAAAATTTGACCTCTCTAATATAAACGCAACCTGCTCAAGGGAGTGTTTGTGTCGGGTGGGTTCAGATTTGGAAAATTCCACCGAAGATCAAATGGGGAAAATTCAAACCCTCTTTTCATGACGCAAATTCAAACGGACTTAGCAAGAAGCAAGGCAAATGCATGAATATGCTCACCGATATACTATATAGGTATGTCCGCTCTACTGTAAAAGTAACCTATTGTCACGATTTGACCTGTCCAAAACACTCCCCGGACAAAAGTTTTCCTAGGTATCAAATTTCGTCGAAATCCGATCGTTTTACTCGATTTGACCTTGAACTGACCATTTCGAAGGTCAATGCCAGGTCGGGGTCACGACTTGACCCGCCCAAAAGACTCCCCGGACAAAAGTACCCATAGGTATCGAATTTCGTGGAAATCCGTGTTTTACCCGATTTGACCTTCGATTGTCCTTTTTGAAGACAAATGTCAGGCCGAGGGTCACGATTCGACCCGTCCAAAACACTCCCTGGACAAAAGTACCCACATTTATCAGATTTCGTCAAAATCCGTCCAGCAGTTATCCCGGCCATAGCTGACAGACAAACAAACAGACAGACAGAAGTACCAAAATATATATTAAATTAAGAAATGTCAATGCAAGTCCACCATTGGATCGTAAGGCACCAATATGCATTCACATGAAGAGGAACACACATATACGCATAACACTCACATGGGATGGGATGGAATACCATGGAAGTATATCTGATTCCATGGAATCTGACCTCTAGTTATCATTATTCTTATTATTATTATTTTTCTGAGTAAATTTGGCACGCTTAATCTCAGGAACCGCTGAATGTAGAATGCTGAAATTTTCAGCGTGTGTACAAATTCTACAGTATATAGTGGTCGAGCCATTGATAATTTTGTCCGTGCTTTCTTTCTGGAGTTATGGCCCTTAAACCGGCCTCTCACATTTATCGGCAATTGTAGAGTATCACTAGAACGCATTGGGATAGCGGAACGGTACAAATATTATGGTGTAGAGCAACTTAAACTTGGTTCATTTTTACAAAATGGACGTTGTCCGATTATTGACCGCGGGGTGCAGGGAGGGGTGTTCAATGTCGTAAAAAGTAAATTCTCTCCGATTGCGACCAAACTCACAAGTCATAGTCTACAATTAACCCCGATAACGATGGCGTAAAAAAATTGTAAATCGGTCGAAAATTTACCGAGTTACCGGCCCCTAAATGTTCAAAAATAATAAATATCTCTCCCTAATGGAGGAAAATAGCTAATGGTGGAGCTGGAGCGCGGAAGTGGGTTAACCAGGCCCGGGAAGGCGGTGCATGGGACCAGGCTGGGGAGGTGAGACCAGGCCGGTGGTTTGACCAGGCAGACCGGTGGCGGATGTAAACGTCAGATATAGCAAAAAACAAAACAAAACAAAACAAGTCCAGCGCTTTAAAAATGTTTTTGTTTGCATATTCCGAATGTGAAGAGTGATGCGGAGCGATATGTACCGCTTTGTTTTTTGTTCTAACCTTTACCGATCTACGGCCAGGACAGGAAAATTACCTATTTATAGCGCCAAATCAAACATGCTAATTGATGAGCAAGGTTAATGCAGGAGCAGGTACGCCGGTATCCTTTAGGTACGACACCAACGTTTTACCGCACTGCTATAAAAGGAACCCAACCAACAGCGAGAGAGCTTCGGAGGGGTTCAGACTTTTGGCAAATTCGAACGAAAATCAAAGGGGGGGGGGGAATTGTCAAAAAATCAAACATCGAGTTAAAAATGTTTGTGATGGGTGGATGCTGATAGTGTCCAGGAGCAACGTTGCCGTGTCTGTTCAAATCGCGCTAAAGTCGAAGGTTAACTAGACAGTAAGTGGCGAGACTTTATAACGTAAATAGGTATAGTTAAGTGCTGTATCACTAAACTATTTCTCCCCGCCAAATCCAAATGGACTAATGAAGGAGCGATCCAATGCAGGTGCAAGTACGCCCATATTCTGTACGTAACTTCCCAAAGTTTGACCGCTCTAGTAAAACACAAACTGCTCAACGGAGAGCTCGCATGCGGGTGGGTTCAAATTGACAAATTCCACCGAAAACCAAATACTCAAAGTATGTGATAGTGGGATCCACTCGCAACTAAATAATACGATTTTCTAATTTTTAGAGGGAACGGTCTACTTGTGGCGACACTATATATAGCATAACACGTAATGCATAAAAACTAACACAACCCACCATACACTTAACCTCTTTGCTCCTAAATGACGTTATGATGTCGTGTGCTGGGCTGTTGACGTTATGGTCGTTTTCCAGTGGAAAAATATGATGGAAATATTACAAGAACCCTAACACTGACTTAGTTGAAAGGTATATATTATCGTCAAAATTCGTGGAACATCATACACTGTTTCAAACTTCGATATACAGTCATTCTGATGAACCAATAACTGAGTTCCAGATATGAATATTGGCTTACTCCTAGTGTGTATGTCCGGACCAAACAGCGCATGCCGTACAATTTTACGTCCGTAATAGTTACGGACGTCACAGCCGCGAACAGGTTATTATGTAGACGAGTCGATCACATCAGGAACACAGCCTACTATATACGCGTAGATCTTACCGTGAACACAGCCTACTACAGAGATACAATTTTTGACATATGTTTCTCATGGTTTGTGTCCACACGCGAAATTATAGAGATTTTTATTTTTATAGAATGAATGGTTTATGCTATATAAAGTAAATACGTATATGTAAGAGGCGCATCACTGATCTATATTTAATGCCAAATCCAAATGGGCTTAATAAAGGATCGAGGTTAATGCAGGGGCCGGTACGCGGTATTATATAGCTATATACAGGTATATACGGATACAGACGTGGCATGGATAGATTAGGAAAATTCCGCCAAAGGAGGAAAAATACTCAAAAAATCAAACATTGAAATAAAATCTTTTTGACAAGTGCATTTGGTTAGTAGTATAAATTCGCTACTTAGGTGCGATTTGTGGACAGACACACCCCTGAAGTAAATAAACCACCCATAATTTTGCCATCATGACTTGTTACGTATGCCATTATAATACACCAAACGTATTGTATATTATGACTGGGTACATGTGTCACAATAAACCAATTGCTTAGTGTGCCATCACGATACTGTACGTGATCATTATGGAACAATAGAAAATATTCGCGTTTGTCACATTCAGGTGTTCAAAATTAGGAATGCATCTTACTCAAACCCAACATAGTGAAAATAACAAACGGCGGTCTTTCCTTTACCATTACAACCGATAGTTTCATGATACGACCAAGAGACTATATATATGTCCTCTGCATTTTCCAATTTTAAACCGTTAGGCTGCTAGCCTTTATTTCGGCTATACAGCTAAACCTCCTGGTGACATTTCTGCTTTTTTAATAAATACAGAAAACGAAATGCTATAGTATAAACTGAAGGAAACATAAAAAACTGAAAGTGAGAATGTATTTCTTCTCAACTGCTTGCTGTCTACTATGATAAACCAAAGCGATTGTTCACATACGGATACGTAGTCAGTGAATGAGAGAGAGTGCGACCGACAGACAGAGAGAGGGGAGAGAGAGGGAGAAAGGGGGAAGACGGGACAGAATGGGATAAAGCGAAAAAGCGAGAAGAATGAGAACGGGAAAAACGTGATATATTGAAGTATCCAAATTTCCCACATGGAATTTGATGCCTAGTAATTATTATTATTATAAATATGAGACTGTTGGAGAGATCGTCGTGGCGATGAGTAACACAAATGTATAGGAACCTCGGCGAAATCAATGTACCATTAATGTTTGCGCCTTCCTTTCTTAATCCCCATTCCTGACCCGAATGGTGGCATTTCGGAAAATGTAAACTACACCATTAGGTTAACTATATTACAAAGACGTTAATGACTATAGTGTGTAGATGACGCTCTGAATTAATTAATAAGCGGACTTTCCTCTTCCATTAAAACTAACAATTCTGAATCCGAAACTGAAAATACTATCCACTAAATGCGATATAACGGAGTTATTTTACATTAATATGATTTGCACCCTTTTGATATATATACATGCCGATTACTCTATAATCAGACACGCCAAATTTCGTGACCGTTGAACAGGATTTGGGCGTCCATGGGAGCGGTTATAATTAGCCCTAAAATGTATCCCTACTGAATACAAATGAACTGATTGGCTTGATGAATGGTGACTCAGTTGGTCAGGACAATGATGCATTAGGCAGTCATTAATCACCATGACATAAACCTTTGGAGTATATTTCTTATTTAGAAATGTCAATGCAAGTCCACCATCGGATCATAAAGCACCAATATGCATTCGCATGAAGAGGAACACACATATACGCATAACACTCACATGGGATGTGATGGGAAACCATGGAAGTATATCTGATTCCATGGAATCTGACCTCTAGTTATTATTGTTATTATAAATATGAGACTGTTGGAGAGATCGTCGTGGCGATGATATACACAAATGTGTAGGAACCTCGGTGAAATCAATGTACCATTAATGTTTGCGCCTTCCTTTCTTAATCCCCATTCCTGACCCGAATGGTGGCATTTCGGAAAATGTAAACTACACCATTAGGTTTACTTATATAATGAAGATGTCAATATGAGTTTGGAAGAAATTCGCGATAAAGATGTTTTATCTGTTTTTTATCTATCCATACCAATCCCTGACTCCGGCACCACCACTGTGGCATCTTTGAATCATACCATAGACACAATTGGAACGAATAGCATATACGTTTGGGGAAAACCGATGATAAAAATGTATATCATTATTGGTGTGCCCCATCCCATTGCTGACACGGTTGGCGCCACCTAGGTATAGTACAAGTCACACAATTATACTCCATATATGTCATATAGATGGCTATATGTAAGTATGGTAGAAATCGACAGCAAAGTGTTTTTGTTAATTTTGGCACCCTCCATCCCAACTTTCATCCTTGATTCTGGCGGCATCAGCCCTGGGTAACTTCATATCAGCCTTCGACATTCGGTCTCAGGGTGATATGAAGTTTCCTCGGGCTGATATGTCGGCCGACTAAACAAGTAACCAAGGTATAACCTCTAAATGTCATGGAGATGACTATATATACGTTTGGTGGAAATAGGCGACAAAACAAAATCAAATTTGGCGACCTTCCCAATTTTCATCTCTGACTCCGACAACGTCACTTCAGAAATGTTTAATCAACACCATTATCTTCCTCGTTATCCCTCGGACCCATTTGATGAAGCCATCCAGATTTGTCATCGTTATATTATGATATATATATATATATATATATATATATATATATATATATATAAGCTAAAGGTCACCCCCCCCCCCCCCCCATTTTCGATTTTCTAGACTTTTCATGAAAATTGCCATAGTCTATACCCCCCTACACACACACACACACACACAAGCCACACATGCAATATAACTGACCGGGAACCTTCGTCATATTTTGTTTCACATCGAAGTGAGTTATCATCGCTGTTTTCACCTATATAAATAACTCAACCAAAAACAATAACGAATAAACTATGTATCAACTTGCTCACTATGAATCAATCCCATATAAATATGACTGTTGAGAAGTTATAAGTGTTCAAGTGACTTCGGTCACAATTTTGGAGGTTGTCAAATTTGAACCTTAAAATCTCCTCAAACCAATATGTTAGATATATACAGTTTGTGTAGTATCCGAGATGAGTTTTTGTGATAGCTCATTTGCTATCTGTTGTCTGAGATTAGCAAAATAAAATTCGTATTGTGACCGAACTATTGATTTTGAGTTTAAAGGGACATGTCGGAATGAAATGGGAATTATATTTTATTTTAATAGTGACTCATATATTTAGTTGGGTGAACCAATAAGCCAAGCAAATTGTCTCAGTGTTTGTACATTTTATTCCGTTGTGAAAAAAATGATAGTTCTAAAATTTCACAAGGAATAACTATATATAAAATATATGACATTTATATAAAATGTCCTTGGTGTGGGTGTTGTTTATGTTACATGATAGTTGCTAGAATTACTGGCTGACAAACTATAGGTAACTCCACGGGTATATGCCCAATACAGGGTCCGTGATTCGGGTAGTCGATATATAATGACTCGATACCCACAGGTTATATTTAATTTGGCGTTCCAGGTTAATGTATAGTGATTTGATAGCTTGCTGTAAGTTCATATCTTTGGAAAATATAGAAACAAAACGAAAATTAAATTGGCATCCGAGATATTTTGCCGCCATTTTCGCGCAAATTATGGCTAAATTACTCACTTTGTCATCGCAGTCGTTGGTATTACTAACAATGCAGATTTTGATGTCACATTGCAGACGTATCACGGTAGTTGGAGGCAGTTGGTTCGTTTGCTTGTATACTTTGATACTTATTTCGATATTATCGTTGTCTATCCTAACGAGTTTATTCCAGATGCTCAGTCCACTTCCAACGACAGGGCACCTGAATATAAAATATTATAAAAACGGATCGATTAACTTGCGTTAACCATGAAGGTCTGGCTGAACCGACGATCGAGTTATAATAATACGATGTTTCTAAAATAGACCGCTCGGTCTTTCACAGCCAGCATGCATCTGGCATAATGGAAGCCACTCTAAATTGTTTCATAATTATTGCCCAACCGACACTTTGAAAAGAAATATTTCTGATTGCTTTTGAAACTATAAAGAAAGACACGGAATAATTATTTACTGAGAATATTCAATATAAACATTACAAATCTTCAAACAATCAAAATGTCAGTATTCAAGAAATTTAGAGTTCCCTCTCTTGCAACAGTGAGCACTGTGTCGAGATGATCAATCGATCAATTTTAGCCCATATATCGATTGATGGGTCACCCTGACCTGTTAACGTAACCCAGCAGTGTTTTCAGGAATTTGTATTTGCCATGTGACCAAAATTACAAATTACTAACACAATGTCAGGTCAGAGAATAGAAACGATATTGTATATAAGCATCTGCCATTTAAACACAAAATATGTAACTCCTGTTTCCTATATCGGTTAACAAATTTACACAAGAATGTAGCTGACTATAGTTGTGCATTATGTATCAACTATCAGCCTATACTTCTGTGGTGCCCGAACACATGCATCTCTTGATTCGGACAATGCCACCAAGACATATGTATTCCGTTATATAAATACAACACGGCATGACATAAAACGTCGAAAAGAACAAAAATAAGTGGGAATTTTGTTACATTAATAGCGCTCTCGAGAAACTACATATATAGTATAGATAGAGTGAATATATAGTGAGGAACATTTTCCCGAAGTGGTGTCTTTTGAATAGCATGCAGGACTTTTGACCGAGGCCGCAGACATTAGTTTGTTTGACCTAAATGTACAATTTTTCGAATAAGGAATGGAAGTGACCTCAGTGATTCCACAGGCGATTGCTCGTGCTAGGAAGTTGCTGTTAGTTTTATATTTTAATTTCGATTTTATTTTGTTTTCTGACGTTGACACAGCATTATACCATAACCGAATGAGTAAAGTAACATTCAAGTAATATGCCTAGACGCATAATTTAATTATTGTTACCCGGAAAATATCCGGACGCCGGCGTGTCTAACTTTTGTGTCAACCAAGATGTCTGCGCCCGTCTCTCACGAAATTGTTCACGTGTTCCATTGCTCCATTATAAATCTTTAAATTATCTCCAATACATCACGCTGGCGACAAGGATTAAATTTTTCGAAATGGCAAACATGATACCAGATTCCCCAGGGTTTGATCCGAATCATGATGCATGTAGGTGCTGTTGGTATATTATTGGATTGAGAAGAATCAGGATGGCGCGAGATAATAAAAAAACAGATTATCCATCGATTATCTCAAACACCGATAACAAAAGCAGTGAATCTTCACAAGATGTCAACTATGTGTAAAAAAAAATCTGAAAAAATTCAAACCAAATCCCATAAATAAACGCCAACCGACATTGAAGTATCAACTTTACAACAATATCAACGGTGTGGTTTAAAATTATGCGGTGACAAATTTTTGTCGAAACCCATGTCCTACATATGGTAAATAGTGTAGGGCATGTTCGTGTTTCAATCATTTTCAGAAAAATTGTTTGTCAAAGGACAGACCAAATGACCGCACGATACCATGGTGAAAATAAATTGGGACATCAACGGACACTGTGATCGCATTCATAGAAAGTTAGGACGCAGTAGCGGCTGTCAGCAAATGGTAAAATGTTAATATGGATTATCAGCAATCCGAGGAAAGTGCTGCAGAATACTATATGTCTGTATATAGCATTGAACTAAAATATGTTTTCGCTATGAACACCACACAAACCAACCGATAAACATTATTGTTCGACATCGAAATAAATGGAACTGTGCCCAGGCTGGTAGCTGACTCAGTGCTGGTATAAATGCGATCGATGGACGCGACTTTAAGAAAATGTCTCCACGACCAACTCTTGAGAAATCAGACACTAAGATATTCACGTATGGATCAACCCATGATTACGCTAAGTACGCCATTTAAGCATAAACTGTCCGAAATGCGGTGACAAAGAACTCTCAGACTTTTTCATTTTGTCTTTGGGAAGTGTGGTTAACTCCCATCGTGTGACTCAGCAATCAAGCTCGGGCTGATAATATTTGAACAAAATAATAACTCTGTATCAACTGACATTAACATCAGCTCGCTCACACAGTAGGGTATGGACATTTATTCATTGGAGTTGGGTAATTAAAGTACTATAGTATGCCAATTCAAATGTTTTACCTTTACAAAAATAACCTACATTTGAGTTATAAATGTGATATTTAAAGCCTTTGTTCCTTTGATACTTGAAAGGGGAGGTTCAATTCGTGTGTTTAGATTGGTCGAAAATAGTACTAATTGTACTGAAAAGCTCACATCATTTGAACTAAATGTTTTAGAATATAGATGCAGTTAGCAGGGCTGGTGGGCACTATCAATATGCGACGTTCGGCTGAGTACCCAGTTTAATAGTTCTCTTGCTTAACAAGTCAGTGCAGTTGAGTACCTCGCTTTACGAAATCTCACTGCTAAACGAGATTCCCGATAACGCCTGATAAATTGCTTTTATTTTTGGAGAATTTCAATGTCCAATACAAAATGAAAATGCAGGCTGGTGTGACACGAAGTCTAAAGACAATCCTTGCAATTAAATCGTTCGATGGTAGGCGTATATAAAATATCCTAGTGGTACTACATCCCAGTCCAAGGTACTCGACCGCACTGATTCGTTAAGCGAGATACTTGACCACACGAAAGATTAAGCTGGGTACTTTAGCGCATGTCACATGATGATAGTGACCCCTTCAGCGTTAGTAGCTATGTACATTGTCAATTAATAATTCAATCATGTATCAAATTTACTTGTGTTTTCATATAACTGTATAGATATTCTAGTACATTAAATTGAACTCTTAACATTTTTTGGATAATGACTAATTTATACTATAACCATAGTAAAAATGACTAACATAGTACCAATTAGTCACTATGACTAGATACTGTGTTAGTCAAAATGACTAACACAATACCTTAGTCATAGTTAATAATTGGTACCAAGCTCAGTCAAGATGACTGAGATATTATCCTAGTCAAAGTGACTAAGTAGTGAAATATGTAGTCAAAATGACTATCCTATCAACTTAGTCACGATGACTAATTTCATTGCCTTGGCTCAGTCAGAATAATTATGGTTCAAGCGTTAGTCCTCGTGGCTAAGATTCTGCCATTAGTCAAAATGACTACCCAATCTTAGTTGAATATGAGACAAGACTAGTGACTAAGAAATCTAGTCACATTGACTAAGACTTGTTGTTCAGTGTATATGACAGAGAACAATTATAGCACTTTATTGGATAGAATAGAAGCTGAGTCAAATCAAAGTTGTCCATTCTTCGTGTTCAGTAAATGCCGTTCTTAAATATAATGGATTACAT
The DNA here is from genome assembly GCA_032622095.1 of Siphonodentalium dalli. Taxonomy (NCBI): domain Eukaryota; kingdom Metazoa; phylum Mollusca; class Scaphopoda; order Gadilida; family Siphonodentaliidae; genus Siphonodentalium; species Siphonodentalium dalli. The sequence goes on from CP136061.1 coordinate 57,466,020, forward strand.
TGGTCACATAACGCATCCTGTGTTTAAGCAATGTCAATCACTGTATACGATGAGAAGCCATTGGCTGATGCAATTGGGTTATCTCATGACGGCGCTACACCGATGACGCTACGTACAATCCATTTAGTAAATGGATGGCACTTAAAGTAAACTACAGACCCATGAGAAAATAGTGGGATTGCTTGTCTGTCGTATACTTTCTATTTTCCGGAGAGGTATTCCAAGACAGTATACCCAATTAGAACTTAACTATTAGTGGCACCAAGATCAAAGTGTCAAATCGAAGCGTTAATATGACGCGATATGACGTAATTTCTGGGAAGCCTGCACGCTTCCGGGAAATATGTCATGATTGTGATAGATTCGTGCAGTGTGCTTGACCGTATCACTCCGAGTGTTTGTTTACACATACTGATGAAAGGGTTAACTTACGAATTGGCTAACAGTGCGATTGTATTTCCACCGGCTCCATTATCCGCGTCGCATTTCACAAGCAGGATTTTGTCAAATGCTGAAACAAACATCAATTGAATTATAATTTGAGTATTGCCATGGTTGGTCTCTGCAAAGGCGTGGCTGGACTATATAGGGTGCCTTCTGATTGGCCGAGAGCTGTATCTTAGCACACTATACTATATGTCTGTATATAGCATTGAACTAAATTTAGCATAATCCTATACCAAATTCGCATGCAAAAAGCAATTAACATAGTCCCCATCTCGAGAAAATATATACGCAAATATCCACCTATTCATTGAGTCGAGTCCAAATGAAGTTAAAACGTTACTACGAAGTAACGACGTCAACTTGCGAAGTGACAATATTATGTTGAGTTCATCTTGCGGTACAGTTACCGGTTTCACGTAAAATAACAGTTAAATTCACTTAATACTTGTTTCGGTTTATTGAACTAGAGTTCAAGAAATTATTGGGACAATTAAGTTTCTCTTGAACTGTTTATGGGTACATAAATGGATATAATATTATGTTCTCATTAAAACGAGTTGTGTATTTGATTTCTATCAACTTCTTCTGTGGGGAATATGTAGAGTCCATCAGTTTGTGTTGGTGCCAACTTGGCGGGACACAGTTATGCATTATGCATGCTACAATTTCAAAATGTGTTATTAAATAGAGCTTGTCTTTCCTCGACTAAGCGGGTATAATGCCCAGTGTGTTGGTATATAGTTTACTCCGCTGCTTGTAAACTATACCCACCATGTACTGAGCACTATGCCAGCGTCGTCAGCGACAAGCCAGGCTATATTTATTAAAGGTATGGCATATGATGAGGAAGATATATAGGTCTTTGTTTTTGTTTGTGCGTTTGTTTATTGTGTTTGTTTTCATCTTTTGCGTAACTACACGTCTATTTGATCGCGAATATACCAGGCAGTGATATCTTTTAAATATTCCCTCTATAATTTTGCATGTACTAGACATTTGGTTTTCCAAGATAATGCTAACAATCAGAAAGTATACAGAACCAGCACATCACTATATAGGCGCTCTATTTGTTAGTCGTGCGTTCAGAATGCTGGCCGTAGTTATTAAGTTACTGCTGAAGCCCAAACATTAGCAAGGGGGTCAGGTATCATGGATAAGACATCACTTATTATAGCTGCTCCTCTCTAACATATTGCCTGGTCCTCTCGATAACAGCCAACATCAAGGCTTGGAAATCGCCAAAAATATGCCCAAATAATCGCGTGAAAGAACACGACACAAAGCTTTTTTGAAATAAAACAAATTACTCAAACACGTTCACGAATTAAATCTAGATGTTACGAGGTGTGGAACTGTTTTACAAATCATTAGAAGCAGCAATCATATTACGTCGAGTTGCAGTATTCGGAACTGAGAAATACGTATAAATGACAAATAATACACTTTTTACCCGGAGCACTCGCTTTAGATTCGGATAGATAAGTCCTCTGGCATAGGGTTTCGATTTCAAGAAGTACAACGTGTGGTGTGTGGGTGTGTGGGTGTGTGGAGTATGTGTGTGTTGGAGAGGGCGCGTGTAATTTTGTGTATTGAGCAGTCCATAATGGTCTAGCTGACAAACTCAAAGGTAAAATATACAGTACGAGACAAATAAGAAACGTACAATTCAATTCAATGTATTTCCCACAAACAGTTAATACAAACAATATCAAAATAAAGGACACATTCTGGAAACGGCTTTAAAATTGACTATGCGCCTATATAATGAAAATGAATGCGAATATATGATCGCAAATTTGTTCTCTTCAAGGTATGAAATTTCAAGTTATATCCAAAGGTATTCCAGTCAGAGGCTCCCCAACATCCTGGTAACCAAGGTGAAACTTAAATGTTCACCTTTACACTATCACATCATATTACTTGCGTCAGTAGAACTAAATAATTATGATGTTGGAGGGAGGGATTGTGTTTAAATAAAATTGTTGGCGTCAACTTATCGACACCGGTGAAAAACGCGAATAAAGCTGGAACTTTTAATAATTAAGGAGGTCACAAATAATTGAAAACCCGGAATTATCGGGAAATAAAACGGTCCTACACCTTAGGCAATTATCCGATTTTGCTAAAAAAATCTCCGCATCCAGAAATTATTCTTCCCAGAAGCCAAATACATTTCAGTTTAGCCCTTCCTACACTAAATGGATTCTGTCATTCAGGTATAACGGTATACATTGGGATAGTCTACATTCGTTTGGAGAAGACTTAGTGCCTAGAAAAATGACCTGACTACAGACATACGAACAAATAATATAAGTGCAGAATGAGTAATATTCACTGGTGAGAACTGTTCAGATTACAAGTTCAATAAACGTTGTTGAAATTATTCTCTGAGTATTTCCTACGGGAACTACTCGTAAATGAGTACTAGTATTTAGTATAGAAAGGGTTAACACAAAACTATCATTCCTGGAGTCATACATTCATTATCATTATAATTGCCACGTTGTTTGCACCGTTCATAGAACACATTCGTGTATTTTGCACTCATCCATGGCTCAAATTCATTCATTTGTTGCATATATATGTTGAGAATAAAAAGAGATGGCCCCATATATGGTCGGATGTTGTGTACAGTACACCTTTAAATTGTAATCGCCATTCATGTGACTGCAACCAATTATTAGATAACTACCAGTTTATTCGACGGATAATACAGTCCACCTTTAAATCTCTTAACGGAAATCAAATTATTGGTTATCGTGAAACACGATAATCTTACAAAACATAAAGCGCCAAGCTATGACATGATAACAACATAATCAAGTGTAAAATAATCAGAGCAAACAGAACCATATATCGCCTTACTGCGAGTGGCAAGAAGTTTGAACGGCACGATTTTCTCACAAACGGACTCGTATATAGTCGTTAAATCTGCGAAAAGATTTTTGGACCTTCCATAAAATGTATTACTATTAGCTAGTGGTAATTCGTATCAGTAGCATTTAATTACGCGAAAGATGTCTAATGTGTCCGTTGGCCTGGAAATATGTTAGTGGTGTAGGAGGGGTTACGATGGTATATATACTCACCTGCGCTGGTTGGGAGGGTGACTAAAAGCTTGAAAATATCGCCTATTTTTCCAGTATTTGTCTCTCCCGCTCCTGTTCCGACAGCTGAGTAGGTTGTACCGCCGTTTGCACTTAAGAAGGTGTGCCCAGTGACAATTATAGAGGACGTTATCACATAAGTATTTGCTAAATTAAAACCACTGGAAGTACAAATAGGGAGATTTGAATAAATTTAGTAAAACAGTTTGGTTTAAGGGAACAAAACACCTTCGCAGCGGGTATACATATATGTGCGAAGATTATAAAAGTTTACAAAAAACATCACTACCGAGAAGAACATTGAGAAACATATCAACGTTGCTCTTATATCAATTACTCTAATCATACCTCTCAAATAAAGAAATTTCCGATGTAGAAACCATTGGTATGTAAACAAATCGGTTTCAGTGATTTGTCAACACACAACGCTAATCTCATAGAACGTTCATATAGTTTAGTGTAGCTATGATTATTAGTCCAGGAGATAGTGGTCGACCTCTGCATCCCCCAGAACTCAACTTCACCCTCTAATTTTCTTTCTTAACAAGAAAAAAAGTGGCCGCAGAGACTCCAGACAAGATGGTGCCCATCATGGCGGCCATTTTGTTTACAAGCACCAGGTCTCTTTGATTGCCGTTATAGTAAAGATGATATCACACGCGGTCTTGCTTTCCGCACGATTCGTTACGCAAATATACAACCCTTATAAATCAGCCAAAAACCCGACACCAGAATCCAATATTCAGACCAAGGTGGCCGCCGAAATGTGAAAATATGCTATTTTTATGACATTTTACCACCTTTCGTTTGCTTCTTTGGGAAAATATTGGCATTTTTGCGTGACGTTATACAATTATCGTATAGAGATTAATTGGCGAACACACGGGGACCATAATATATAATCATTGTGGGATAATTTTGTCCGACATCACGTTTTCCCAAATGCCGGTATAATACAGTAGGTCAAAGCCGAATCGACGTTAATAACGCGATGTAATAATTCGAATCAATGAATGTTATTGCTATATTAACAACACCCATGCATATATATGTGCAGGAGATACTCGAGCTAGGATTCCTCTTATATCGGGGTTGAAGAATATTCACCCAAATCCAAGATGGCAGCCAAAATGGCCACCAGAAATAAAACAAATTGCAGAAAATCCTTTATTTTAACATCAGTGAGCGTTACAACTCCACACCTGCTTACTATTGTGATTTGGGAACACTTAGAACTGTCCTTATACCATTTCCAAATAAAAGCCCCCCAGATCTAAAATGGCGCCTACAATGGCGGACATATTTTGCAAAATGACCGACATTCCCTCATTTCACATCATTGGGCATTATCTTCGAGACAACTGCACCCATGTTGACAGTTGAGTTGGAAATACTGAGGTAACATAATTACCTTGTATCTCAGACAAGAAATTGTGTTCCACATCGAAGATGGCGGCCAAAATGGCGACCGAAATTTGAAAATAAGCTTACATTCCATTACTTTCTCGCGATGGCGTTATTGTTACGCGAATTCTGCCGCCCATAATTACATATTCATATGGAATATTGATATGGAGTGTTCAATTGAGTTTGGCAAACCCTCAGAGTCAAGATGGCGGCCAAACTGCCGGCCAGAAATTGAAAACAAGTCGATATTATCACATACTAATTTCAACTTTTTGTCATAATATCGATATGTATTGACGAGACCGTACATACTATAAGCCATCTATTAATTCCAACATAAGTCGTAGCCTTCTGGAAGGATGGAAACCCTTAATTAACAATCGCGATGTGGCATTTCTAAATCCATTCTCCACTAAGCGCCCATAATGGCCGTAACCGTATATAGGTGTGCCGAATAGTCGTATAATGGCTTCCAAGAATCAAAATAATAGTACCTGAGCTTATTCTGATTTGCCATATTCAGCATTATCTGGACCAGTTTCCGTCTCTTCGTCAGATTTATCTATCACGCTCACACCAACACAGTTTTCTACACTTCTTTGGAGAAGGGTCCCACTAATCGGAATGTTTCAAACAATACATACTCATGTGTCCAGCTCACGTGTTTGTCTCCAAAGCTGGAAATTCTTATCCTTATTCTTGGCGAGCTTCATCCGTGGTATAATGTGGTATAATTCAGATGCTATATATGGGAACTGAGCGTAATTTGTGCGATAAACTAGAAAGATGTGCGGTCGATGCGTATACTAGTTTCAGATGGACCTCTCTATCTGCGTATTTTCAGCTTTGGTGACCTAATGGGGATAGCAACATGTTCACCTGGCGATCGTCCCAAACAGCCACTTCTAAATATATGGTTCATTAATTCACATACTCAGCTAATGCACTGACGTACCCGGACTACTTGTGTATATGGTTTCGAATGTTGAAAACCTGAAATTTGACGGATGTCTTTCTGCTAAGGCGAGAAGACCATTATGCATAATATACCCACACTTCTTGACCATGATCCTAAGAACAATCTTGTTGGCGTCCAGCAATCGTCTCACCGAACAGATCCAACTAGATAATAACAATACACACGATGCTAGTTTGTGGGCATGTGTCATGATAGTGGAAATTAAATTGGACCATGCCTGCATCGCCCCTTCATTGTTTATGTTTTAGATTTAGACAGGATCTCATGCGTGGCTTTGCTTTCCATGTATGCTAAGATTGTATGTTCCCATCCGTTTGGAAGCCGTTCTTAATCGACTGGACCAGGCCTGTACCATTGTACTGGGGTGTAGTCTTAAAGGCGATGCATTTGATAGCTGAGTGATATGTCATACTCACGCTGGGTGGTGGTGGTCGGTATGGTTCAAGAAAGTACAAATGCCATCAACACAGGGGTGAAATGTTCAACGCGAGGAACATCCAGAGGAATGTTAAGTTGATGAGATGTTGCATTCAGTTCATGATTTCTTGGTAATCACCATTCCGACCATATTCACGCATGATAGATACTAAATACTATATTGTAAAGTTATATAAAGATATATGAACATAAAGGCCACGTTCCACAGTCATTGCCGTCGAGAATATAAATTGTATTTAAATAGTGAAATAAATGCACCACACCTGATATTTCTTGGATAATACCTCCCACATACTGACACTAGCATTGAGAGAGGATAACAAGAACGCATACCTTCATTCTATAAAGACATCATCATCTAGTCCAACCGACTGTTCTGGTGGAGGCTAGCTAACGTGGCCATGTCCACAAAATAGCACCGCGAGTATTGTTCTTCTCTGATGTGAGCTATTTGACGAGACGACTGCGGGACGTCACACAGTTTGCTTGGGATCGTGGTCGAGAAGTGTGGGTAGTCGGTACATTATGGTCTTCTCCTCAGCAGATATACATCTGTCCAAGGGAATGAGACATCTAGCAACCTTCGAAACACTACCGAAGTTGTCCATGTATGCCAAGTCGTTCGCTAAATTTGTGAGCGGACAAACCATCTATTGAGAAGTGACTAGCTAACTGGTTCGCCAGGTGTACATGTCGTTATCCCCATGGGGTATGATACACATACATAGATATGACCTTCTGTAAGATTGACGCATCGACCATATTCTTTCTAGTTCAAGATGACGCACAAATCCCATATTTAACAAATATTTAAAATCGTAAGCTAGTCACGGGAAAATGAATTGTTTGAAACGTTATGATTAGAGGGACCCTTCTCTCAGGAATTGTTGCATACTTTGTCTGTATGAGCGACCTAGATTTATCAGACAAAGAAATGGAAGCTGGTCCAGATAATTATGGACGTGACGTGGCAAAATCATAATCTGTTATCAGTAATTGTTTTAATATGACTATTCGGTGCCCCTACGATTACGGCCATTATCAGCGGTAAGTGGAGAATGGATTTCGGAATTCCACATCGCAATTTTAATGGCGGGTTTTCGTCTTTCCAGAAGGATGCTTGTTAGCTATGTTATGCGTGTTTGTATGTTTTCAGTTGAACTAATAGATGGTTTATGTACAGTTTCGTCCATACATATCGTTATAATGACAACAAGTTGAAATTAGCATGTAAAAATATCGAAAAAAAATTCAATTTCTGGCCGCCAATTTAGCCGCCATCTTGTTGATGTGTTCACTTCGGAATTCGATTGGCTTAAGAAGAGTGATTGGGCACTAAGCGTCCGGGGTGGTCGAAAAGATCGAGTGATCTGCTCCTTCCCCCAAGGAAGCCGGTCACAGAGTGTTTGAGGGGGCTAACCCCAGGATTCTCGAAAGGGCCGAATCTCTTTGAGAGTGGTAGGTGGGCGCAAAGCACCCGGGATGGTCGATGAGATTGAGTGATCTTCTCGTTCACCCCCCCCCCCGAATTTCTTTCCCTAACCCCTCAGGAAGTCGATATCTGGTAACTGACAATATTTATATGAATAAAGTCAGTGGGCGGTACTTCCGCTGTCGATGTGGCCTCTGTGGAAAACTCCATTGGTAAAAAATTGGGTACCAGCGGTTTGTTCCACGTGTATCAAACCGGAGCAACCAGTGAGCAATAGCGCTGGCAGCTCAATAAAGCTTCCAAGCCACTAATTCCCTGAAATGAGTACCTGGGATAGACAAAGAAAGATCTGGGTAAAAATGAATATCCAACCGTTGCCAGGATATGAAACATAATAAATTATAGAAACTCAATGTTTTGTCCTCATTTTTTTTGGTGGTATAAGTGTTCACCAGTAATCTCTGTACTAACTGTCAAAATGTATGTCACCGTTAAATGGAGACTGCCTTACTTGATATCTTCGCTAATATTTGCAGTGTGTATGGCTTATTGTAGTGTGTTTATGTGCCCATTCCGTGTCTCGTTCATCAGACTAACATACTTCTAACCAATTCACCGTTGATTAGAATTACGATGCCTATGAATGTTTGAGATGGTGACACGCTTTTGTGATATATTTGATGTTTTGTGTTGTAATACATATTCATTCTAGAATTACACCACAGATCGACATCAACATTTCCATGGGAACACAGACTACTCGTCAATAAATTTCAGGCAAGGTAATATTAAAATTTGAATTAAATATTCTTATTTTATATCTTGTACTTACTTTGGGTCATATGCAACAGTAGCTATGTTGGTGTCAGTGACTGCATTCTGTGAACTGTCGAATTTACACTCCAGTTGGACGGCATCATCAGTTGGCAAAACGAAATTTGCATCGTACTGAAACACTGCATCCACTTTGTATGAAGTTACAGTCTAGAAAATGTAGATATAAAACGAATAATGATAGAATTATCATAAGCATGCCAACAACATTTGTCATAATTCGCATGTGAAAATTATTGTTATGTATATATTAATTTAGAATTACATTACCAATCAAATTCTAACTAGTTCAATATGATACTAGATTTTGATCAAAGATTAACATTGAAAGAATCAGAGTAATGCAATATATTATTATAAGATATTTAAAATATGCTAACACCTGAATAACTGTTACAGTAGCTCTATCGGCGATGTCTGCTTACAAATGGTCAATGGTTATAACACAATGTTAAAATAACAGTGGTTTGAACATGCGAAATATCGTTTCAATTCAGAGAATTATAAAAAGGGAAATGAGAACAAAGTTCTTCTTGACGATGATGGAATTACAGCCTCTTATTAAAAACAATTAAAAACAAAACTGATTATCTGCATGAACATTGACAAAGTATGCATTACCGAACGCCATCTAAGACCAACTGTTTCTATACCAGTATCTTGATGGTAATAACGGGACAATTTGTCATAGACATTTTCACCGAAATGTATGGGATGCGGGTAAATTACTGAAGAATTTTTAAGAAAAGTATTTCTGATCGAGGCTTTAGACATATCGATATAGATTAGTACTGTCTCATTGTGATATTTACCCCCATGCACCGTTTCGGCTGATGCTTTCATTGTGTGTGTGATTATTATCTGCCCCTGAATCTTCACATGGTGCACGGTCAATATTTTGACGCACATTTCCACGCACGCTGATTATCCAACTATTTGACATGTACATGGCGAATTTATATTAAAGCTCTTTTTGGTTGAATTTCTTATGTAAATAACTAATATGATAATATTCAACAGTTACACAATATTGACAACTGGCCGAAAATTGACGAATACGAATCCGTTTTGAGACAAAAGCAGCCTTTAAACTTCTTACCACTCGCATTACTAAAGGTGATGTGTTCTGTTTGCTGTGATTATTTTGTACTCAATTATGTTGCTATCATATCACAGTCAGTGGATGGCTCGACGATTTCATGGAAAGCTCGTGTGTCAATGCTTGGCTTCTCGAAAACTTTACCGTAACTACGACATCGAATCCGCTCAAGCTATAGGTCAAACAATCGGTTTTTATACAGACTCGCGCCTCAAAGACACTCTCGACGGCAAGTAGTATATGTATCAATATATTATTAAACATCATTAGAGGCGGAATTGTGTACTGACTCACCCAAACCAATCACGCCACATAACGTCCCCACATCTCTCGTATTTATTGGAGAAAAAATATATATTTCTCAACCCGGAATTTATGTACATTCTCAACTTATCGCCATTTTGGAGTGATGTGACGTTATTGTATCATTGGTCAAATGTAAATCAAATATATATCGAACAAAAACAATAAATATACGCTCTAAAATTAAACTAAACAATTACATGCTTGTGCTTTGCGTTATTCAATTTATATGTGTACTAGCATGTTAACCCGCCACTGGCGGCAATCGTCAGAAACATTACATTTTTTTAATTAATTTTTTTAATTTAATTTTATGTTTTTCAATGAGTTAATTCTGCCTTTTTAATCAAGAGAAATGGTGGTACCCGTCCCTAAAAGAGGTATGATTTAGGGTACATCGGGCGGGAAAACTGACCCTATGAAAATCTCACCCGTTCCTAGGAAGCCCTACGTACGAAGGCAGACATAAGAATCACACAAAGCGCTCATGTCTGGATACAGACGCTCACGTCTAGACCCAGACATAAGAATCACACTACACGCATACGCTCTTTATCAACGACACTGCGGATAGGAACGCTCTTTAACTATCAACGCGATTAACCCCCCAGTGCCAAAGACGGTGATTTTGGTGACTGGAAGTGGTGAAGGAGTGCTCCGAACTTCTCGAAAACACCGCGACGACGCGTCCCATGTGCTTTTACTATGGAATACTATTAGGGCCACTTCCTAATGACGCTTTCGGCGTTTTTGTCGCTTTCGGCGCGTTACTAATGGTGCACTTTTTGTCGCTAACCCTTAGATAGGAAGTTTGAGCTCAATCGGTCCAGCCGTTTTCGAGTCTAAAGTTTTTTCTCTTTTAAATATTTATTAGTTATTTGATTGCCTAAGTTTACCTAGTACACCCGGCAGATTCGCAGCCAATCAAACGTAACAATTAACTGTATTTGTTATTATTCCGAAATGGTGATAGAAGTTGATAATTTTATAATACTTCGGGGTTGTGAAATTTATATTTCCAATATATGGCTTATGTGGCTCGTTTGGGGTTGGGGGAGTCAGTAAACAAGTTGGCAACGTCTATGAGGCGCGAGTCTGTATACAAACCGATTGTTTGACCCAGCTTGAGCGGAATCCATCTCGAGCGAGTAAAAAAAACAGCCGGTCGGCGTCAGACCTGTGCTCATAACCGGAGTTCTTCTGAAACAATTTTCTATACGGGATACATCAAGTTGAAAAGTAATTAAATAACTGTGTATACGTCAGTATTAGTAATCGTATATGGTCACATATACAATTTCGGAGTAAGTACATTGTGCTGTTCTGCTGCGTCAATACTCGAACACATGTTCAGACTGATGCTCGTTCCAACTCTTAGTGAAAGGGCTTCCTGTTAAGTGTGTCCCCGTAGCCGATGTTGTGATGTCGTGGATACGATAATCGCAGTCTGGCCTAGATGAGGTTGACACTGGTTGAAACCCCGACATGGGAGAAAATCGGGACATACTTTCAAGCTTGATCTGAGTTGAGGGACATCTCAATGTGGAGTTCCGATCGATACATGGCCATTTCGGTAAGAAATGAGAATTTGTTCACGCACAAGTTAAAAATGAAATAAAAATAAGTTATATATACTTTTCGATAGGATTAAGTATTATTGGGTTGGGATCAATTTCTGTTCGGCATGGGACCTGTGAACCGAATTGAGGTTGTTGATCAAGAATAAACTGTTATGAACACCAATTTCAACGGACTTTTTGTATAGTAAAAGATTTTGGTAAACATGAAGTTCCAAGCTTTTTGTGAATTGTGTGTGTCGAGATGGCAATACAAAACAAAACTGGTTGATTATCTGAGAGAAATTCCATGATTGTAAGCGACGCAAAGCATACTCGCTCACCAGGGTTGCTTATATCATACTCGCTCACCAGGGTTACTTAAATCATACTCGCTGACCAGGGTTACTTAAATCATACTCGCTGACCAGGGTTACTTAAATCATACTCGCTGACCAGGGTTACTTAAATCATACTCGCTCACCAGGGTTACTTAAATCATACTCGCTGACCAGGGTTACTTAAATCATACTCGCTCATCAGGGTTACTTATATCATACTCGCTCATCAGGGTTACTTAAATCATACTCGCTCATCGGGGTTACTTAAATCATACTCGCTCATCAGGGTTACTTAAATCATACTCGCTCATCAGGGTTACTTAAACCATACTCGCTCATCAGGGTTACTTAAATCATACTCGCTCACCAGGGTTACTTAAATCATACTCGCTCATCAGGGTTACTTAAATCATACTCGCTCACCGGGGTTACTTAAATCATACTCGCTCATCAGGGTTACTTAAATCATACTCGCTCATCAGGGTTACTTAAATCATACTCGCTCATCAGGGTTACTTAAATCATACTCGCTCATCAGTGTTACTTAAATCATACTCGCTCACCAGGGTAACTTAAATCATATTCGCTCACCAGGGTTACTTAAATCATACTCGCTCATCAGGGTTACTTAAATCATACTCGCTCATCAGGGTTACTTAAATCATACTCGCTCATCAGGGTTACTTAAATCATACTCGTTCATCGGTGTAACTTAAATCATACTCGCTCATCAGGGTTACTTAAATCATACTCGCTCATCAGGGTTACTTAAATCATACTCGCTCATCAGGGTAACTTAAATCATACTAGCTCATCAGGGTTACTTAAATCATACTCGCTCATCAGGGTTACTTAAATCATACTCGCTCATCAGGGTTACTTAAATCATACTCGCTCATCGGGGTTACTTAAATCATACTCGCTCATCAGGGTTACTTAAATCATACTCGCTCATCAGGGTAACTTAAATCATACTCGCTCATCAGGGTTACTTAAATCATACTCGCTCATCAGGGTTACTTAAATCATACTCGCTCATCAGGGTTACTTAAATCATACTCGCTCATCAGGGTTACTTAAATCATACTAGCTCATCAGGGTTACTTAAATCATACTCGCTCATCAGGGTTACTTAAATCATACTCGCTCATCGGGGTTACTTAAATCATACTCGCTCATCAGGGTTACTTAAATCATACTCGCTCATCAGGGTTACTTAAACCATACTCGCTCATCAGGGTTACTTAAATAATACTCGCTCATCAGGGTTACTTAAATCATACTCGCTCATCAGGGTTACTTAAATCATACTCGCTCATCAGGGTTACTTAAATCATACTCGCTCATCAGTGTTACTTAAATCATACTCGCTCACCAGGGTAACTTAAATCATACTCGCTCATCAGGGTTACTTATATCATACTCGCTCATCAGGGTTACTTAAATCATACTCGCTCACCAGGGTTACTTAAATCATACTCGCTCATCAGGGTTACTTATATCATACTCGCTCATCAGGGTTACTTAAATCATACTCGCTCACCAGGGTAACTTAAATCATACTCGCTCACCAGGGTTACTTAAATCATACTCGCTCATCAGGGTTACTTATATCATACTTGCTCATCAGGGTTACTTAAATCATACTCGCTCATCAGGGTTACTTAAATCATACTCGCTCACCAGGGTTACTTAAATCATACTCGCTCATCAGGGTTACTTATATCATACTTGCTCATCAGGGTTACTTAAATCATACTCGCTCATCAGGGTTACTTATATCATACTTGCTCATCAGGGTTACTTAAATCATACTCGCTCATCAGGGTTACTTATATCATACTTGCTCATCAGGGTTACTTAAATCATACTCGCTCATCAGGGTTACTTATATCATACTTGCTCATCAGGGTTACTTAAATCATACTCGCTCATCAGGGTTACTTAAATCATACTTGCTCATCAGGGTTACTTAAATCATACTCGCTCATCAGGGTTACTTAAATCATACTCGCTCACCAGGGTTACTTAAATCATACTCGCTCATCAGGGTTACTTATATCATACTTGCTCATCAGGGTTACTTAAATCATACTCGCTCACCAGGGTTACTTAAATCATACTCGCTCATCAGGGTTACTTATATCATACTCGCTCATCAGGGTAACTTAAATCATACTCACTCATCAGGGTTACTTAAATCATACTCGCTCATCGGGGTTACTTAAATCATACTCGCTCATCAGGGTTACTTAAATCATACTCGCTCATCAGGGTTACTTAAATCATACTCGCTCATCAGGGTTACTTAAATCATACTCGCTCATCAGGGTTACTTAAATCATACTCGTTCATCGGTGTAACTTAAATCATACTCGCTCATCAGGGTTACTTAAATCATACTCGCTCATCAGGGTTACTTATATCATACTCGCTCACCAGGGTAACTTAAATCATACTCGCTCATCAGGGTTACTTAAATCATACTCGCTCATCAGGGTTACTTAAATCATACTCGCTCACCAGGGTAACTTAAATCATACTCGCTCATCAGGGTTACTTAAATCATACTAGCTCATCAGGGTTACTTAAATCATACTCGCTCACCAGGGTAACTTAAATCATACTCGCTCATCAGGGTTACTTAAATCATACTCGCTCATCAGGGTAACTTAAATCATACTCGCTCATCAGGGTTACTTAAATCATACTCGCTCATCAGGGTAACTTAAATCCTACTCGCTCATCGGGGTAACTTAAATCCTACTCACTCATCAGGGTTACTTAAATCATACTAGCTCATCAGGGTTACTTAAATCATACTCGCTCACCAGGGTAACTTAAATCATACTCGCTCATCAGGGTTACTTAAATCATACTCGCTCATCAGTGTTACTTAAATCATACTCGCTCATCAGGGTTACTTAAATCATACTCGCTCATCAGGGTTACTTATATCATACTTGCTCATCAGGGTTACTTAAATCATACTCGCTCATCAGGGTTACTTATATCATACTTGCTCATCAGGGTTACTTAAATCATACTCGCTCACCAGGGTTACTTATATCATACTCGCTCATCAGGGTTACTTAAATCATACTCGCTCATCAGGGTTACTTATATCATACTTGCTCATCAGGGTTACTTAAATCATACTCGCTCATCAGGGTTACTTATATCATACTTGCTCATCAGGGTTACTTAAATCATACTCGCTCACCAGGGTAACTTATATCATACTCACTCATCAGGGTTAATTAAATCATACTCGCTCATCAGGGTAACTTAAATCATACTCACTCATCAGGGTTACTTAAATCATACTCGCTCATCAGGGTAACTTAAATCATACTCGCTCATCAGGGTTACTTAAATCATACTCGCTCATCAGGGTAACTTAAATCATACTCACTCATCAGGGTTACTTAAATCATACTCGCTCATCAGGGTTACTTAAATCATACTCGCTCATCAGGGTTACTTAAATCATACTCGCTCATCAGGGTTACTTAAATCATACTCGCTCATCAGGGTTACTTAAATCATACTCGCTCATCAGGGTTACTTATATCATACTCGCTCATCAGGGTTACTTAAATCATACTCGCTCATCAGGGTAACTTAAATCATACTCGCTCATCAGGGTTACTTAAATCATTCTCGCTCATCAGGGTAACTTAAATCATACTCGCTCATCAGGGTTACTTAAATCATACTCGCTCATCAGGGTTACTTAAATCATACTCGCTCATCAGGGTTACTTAAATCATACTCGCTCATCAGGGTTACTTAAATCATACTCGCTCATCAGGGTTACTTATATCATACTTGCTCATCAGGGTTACTTAAATCATACTCGCTCATCAGGGTTACTTAAATCATACTCGCTCATCAGGGTAACTTAAATCATACTCGCTCATCAGGGTTACTTAAATCATTCTCGCTCATCAGGGTAACTTAAATCATACTCGCTCATCAGGGTTACTTAAATCATACTCGCTCATCAGGGTTACTTAAATCATACTCGCTCATCATGGTAACTTAAATCATACTCACTCATCAGGGTTACTTAAATCATACTCGCTCATCAGGGTAACTTATATCATACTCGCTCACCAGGGTAACTTAAATCATACTCGTTCATCGGTGTAACTTAAATCATACTCGCTCATCAGGGTTACTTAAATCATACTCGCTCATCAGGGTTACTTATATCATACTCGCTCACCAGGGTAACTTAAATCATACTCGCTCATCAGGGTTACTTAAATCATACTCGCTCATCAGGGTTACTTAAATCATACTCGCTCACCAGGGTAACTTAAATCATACTCGCTCATCAGGGTTACTTCTATCATACTAGCTCATCAGGGTTACTTAAATCATACTCGCTCACCAGGGTAACTTAATAATCATACTCGCTCATCAGGGTTACTTAAATCATACTAGCTCATCATGGTTACTTAAATCATACTAGCTCATCAGGGTTACTTAAATCATACTCGCTCATCAGGGTTACTTAAATCATACTAGCTGACCAGGGTTACATAAATTATGCAATCTCGAGACCTTCAGCTATTATGGAACAAATATTAACTTATATTTAATATTACATGCACTGTTGATTTCAATGCTATAAAATTACCTATCACAACATCAACATGTTTTACTTGGTGGAGCATGATCTCTGTATACGGGCAAACCCGGAGTAGATATTCATGACATTATCCAATTCTCTTGCATAGAACATAAATCAATCTAGTTAATATTTAACAAACTTACCCCTGTTGTCACTACGACGACGCCACACGTTTCAGCTGGAGTTGCATGTGTATATGTAATTTCATACACACCAGCATTCAGATTGATACAAGTTGCTCCGGTTGCTGTAGGTGTATAAGGAAAAGCGGCCCCTGGATATGTAGCAGTTGGAACCCACGTAAGATAGAACTTTGTACCATCGCAGGTAAGAGAACCTGAGACAAATTAGAAGTTAATCATCAGCATCATCATCGTTACCCATGAGTATTATAGCACCAAATACAAATCTAAAGCAAAAACCAAAACCAACGTTAAATAATAGAGCGGTTTCCCTTGTATAGTGCGCTTGACGCATTTTCGGAAGATGACCACTCGTTATGATTATTAATTGTAATTAGTAAACATGCCATTAACGGTCCGTTTAAAACGATATATCACATACATGGTCCGTGCTGCTTAGGGGGATAGATCGGCGTTAGGAAGATGTAATATGCGCCAGGAACGGCAACCGATTTGCTAATTGTAATTAGTTCCACCTATAAGGGCGTTCTCTAGAATATTAATGACGTTTTATCCTGCGATAAAATCCCAAAACACTAACTAAATTACGTGAATATGTAAGTTCATTATGGCCCAAGGGCGCTAATATGCTTGTCGTTAGCACGAGATGGCCCGACACGTCACGTGACCAAACTGCCGATGAATTTTTCGGAATTTCTTTATTCTAATCAAGCTTTTTAACGAAGAAATACCCGATTGCCATGTGTTACATATAGAACACATACCTTACTAAATGTTATCCTGAGGTAAACACAGGTATATATTATTTCAATTTAAGCATTATTACCGAGTTATTGGTCTCAGATGCCGGTGATATTTTGCCTAATTTCGATGTATCTTGGTCACGTGATTTTTGTTTTGATCACGTGATAATTGTTTGCACACAAACCAGACGATCCATGCGTATTTGTGTAAATTAAAAAAATGTCTCAATCCAGTGAATTAGACGCTTGAAAAAAGAAGCAAAAGTTGTGATTTCTCGTCGATCAACAGATAGTCTAAATGACCTGTTGAGAAAATAACAATTATGGAGTAGAGAAGTGAATTGACTGCAACTCCATAGAACAATTAAAGTATTGTGATCAAATGTTGATGATATTGAATACTATTCTAGATTTTGATTAAATTGTGTTAATTCAGAGATGTTGTGAAATATTTGAACTTGCCGGGGTACGACACTTACATAATGATAGTGTGTGGAAATAATAGTAATAACATGATATTTTTCGGGCATTATGGTTTTCTTAACGGCCCTCTCGGAATGATTAACAACACTCGTGCCTATTAGCGGCCCTCGACTTCGTCTCGGGCCGCTTATATGCCCTCTGGCTGTTAATCATTCCTATCGGGCCGTTAAGAAACCATAATGCCCTCAAAAATCATGTTATTGTTATATTAGGTGGAAATCGGAAACCGTGATATATCGTTTTAAACGGACCGTTAATGGCATGTTTACTAATTACAATTAATAATCATAATGAATGGACATTGTTTTTATATATATAGCGTTTAGCGACAACACATAATGTTCAGAATGAATGTTGAGAATCCTTTCTGTCAAATGAGGACTTTCATCTTATAACGTCATGACGTCATAAAGCGTTTCATGTTGTATTTTGTGTATATGGCTCATAGGAGTGGTTCATTTATGTGTATAACCTGATACACATTTCTGGTTTTACCTATCAAATGGAAAACAAGTTATTTTTGTAGAAAACGTCAAAATATAGCAATTGTCCCAGATAATGTTTGTGTATTCTATGATTGGTCTTACAAGAGTGAAATAACATTTTACGAGGGTTTCTCTATTAAGGGCGTATTTTTGTTTTGTAACATAGAGATTCGATACCATGCAAGTTTTGATACAGTCTTAGTAAACTTAGCGTACATTTGCCCCCAGACTCGCGCACGATACGATTAGCAATTGTACTTCGAAATTTATTTACGACTGGTTTGGATACAGACGCAATATGGGCCTTCCATGAGCAATTGTTTTCAAAAACGACAAGATGTTTGTTGCTTGATATTGTGTATAATGGGACAGTGCTCGTGCATAAGTCTGGGTGATTCAAAGGGTTTTGTTTACGTGATATATGCACATAGCTACTGATTTACTGGCATTGAATTTTATTTCCCATCTCTTCGATCATACTTCCCGTGTGTTTCTATCGTTTTGCATTATTTTATCACTTTGTATCGGGTCTTTAATAAGCTGAAATATGGACGTATCGTCAGCAAATAGTCTAACATCACATATTGTGTAATACCCAATCTTTTTCATTTATAAACTAAACCACGGTGCCAAACTTTGTCGAATACTTTGCTTATATCGACGAATAAAAGGATATATGACATCCGGGCCTTCGTCCAAACTTTTACTAATTTCGCATAATTGGTGTGATGTTGACTGCCCGGGGAGCAATCCAGCTTGGTGTTTGCGCGGTAAATTATTTTTGGTGAGAAATGTGAGTAGATGTTTGGCTGTGCATTTCTCGTGTACTTTACCAATACAACTTAGTACCGATATGGGGCTGTAGTTTCCATGGTCTGTTGGGTCTCTTTTAAAAAATATGGGAATAACGTTTCCATTCATCGGTAAAGAAGGAGATTTCCAAGAATGTTTTAAACATGATTTTCAATGGATGATGGAAGTTGGGACATTTTTTAGTGTGCGCGGACTTCTATCGTCGTAACCGGAAGACTTATCAGTAACAGGATTTTTTAAGGTTTCTATTATGTCGGATTCAGTTATTTGTATTTCGTCTAGTTCTGGGATACATTGCAATGAATGTATTCTAGTATAGTGGCATTTGTTTCATCTATAGATGAAACATCCACAAATGTGGTCATATATAGATGAAACACTACATAAATAGTCATTAAAAGCCACCAATTTCAAACAACCGTGAATGTTTCAAGACACAAGTGTGAAAATTCATCATTTTTCCGAATTTCGGTCGCCATTTTAGCGGCCATCTTGGTTAATTGTGGTCATTTTTTTCCGTCAAAGTGAAGCATGTTGTAATAATATCACAACATATTATATTTCCTACCACAAATTCACTACTAGCTGTTAATCAAACTAACTCAGTGCCTACACTGAAATTTTGGATGGCGGCCATCTTGATGACGTCATAAATTCACCCAGTCGCGACCCCCATGTTTCTATCATTTGTTTTCTGGTGCCTGAGATATCAAGCAACATCATTATCATAGTCGCTATATTTCTTCACAGAATGCACAAAAATGGACATAAGAGCCTCCGATATGATCGATATATTTGCAATCAACGTCGTTTAGATGCATCTGTCGGCGTCTAGAAGACTTAGTGTCTCATGTCGAATTTTACATACTACATTGTATATAATTTTGCTAACGGGGATATTTTCGAGTTTAAATTTTTTTTACACAAATAAAAGTGATATATCACATGAAAGTAGATGATGTCGGCATCATGTTCCGCCTGCAGCAAAATTTGAAAGTGGAGCCGTTGTCATGGAAACCCTTCAGCAGATGGTAAAACAAATTTAATCACATTCTTGGACAGGAACAGGCGTTGAAGATAATTTTCTTGATGGTATTTTTTCCACGATAACTATTTTCCAACTATTCTAGTAGTAACTAGGGTGCACATATAGGTTATGAGGGTTTTATTGCCATTTTGAGGTGAAAAAGCGGATATCTAATGGCTGATACATGACCTATACAATTTCAGCAGTTGTACGGTGAATCACCGTTGTTTGATGTGCCCTGAAAATGGTTATACCACTGTGAGTGGTTCCAAGTTCATGCC
Source organism: Siphonodentalium dalli (assembly GCA_032622095.1). Taxonomy (NCBI): domain Eukaryota; kingdom Metazoa; phylum Mollusca; class Scaphopoda; order Gadilida; family Siphonodentaliidae; genus Siphonodentalium; species Siphonodentalium dalli. The sequence goes on from CP136061.1 coordinate 57,486,580, forward strand.
GTAAAAATTCAACAGTATATTTATCGGCGACCAAATTATATACGACAGTGACTCCATACAGTATGGCTGAATCTGACTTTGTTGATATTTAATTTCTATTATTAATTGTCTGTATTCAGTGCAATGATCCGATATGTTCATTATGTGCAACGCATTCCGATACCCGTCTGGTCTTGCGTCCGTAATTAAATTACGTTATTCTCAGCTACCGGTGATTTATCACTCACGAATTTTTGTTTTGTCATTTTGTCGATCTGATCGTTGCCGCTGTAAAAACTTTGTGTGTGTGTGTGGAAAATGTGAGCTATATATGGACTAATGGTAATGCTGTCAACAGACCAGTTCTAAATCTTCGAAAACCGGCTTAATCATTGAAATGTCTCGCTAAATTGTGACGGCTGGGTTGTCTTCGAGTTCGACGTCGAGGAGACGGAGAAGTCGGCTGTGACTTGTCTTCGTTCGACTCATTGTTGATGTTGAAAAAGACAGTGCTATGACCATCAAAGTACCGATATATTTACTGACATAAGAGGACACACACACTAGAATAATCGATGGAGTGACAATAATATCATTATCAACAACAAACTTAAGCTATTAGAATGTTGACAGTTTTATCAGTATTTGAACTTGATCTGTTCAATCCACCATCAGTTGACAGTGTTCTGATTGTTTAAAAGCCCGAAAATGCACATTTGATCAAGAGGATATACGCAAGCGCTTTGATGTCAACAACAACAACAACTGTAAACAATGAACTGACGCCGCTCAGAGAGACAGACGGGTGATCACAAAGCTATATAGCTGACTCCGCTCAGAGACGGATGATCACAAAGCTATACAATTCCAAGTACAACTATTACAATTATACGGACCGGTTCATCCAATGTTCATCAATTTTCATTGAAACGTGTGGATATGAGATATTCGCCATGTTATCGCACAGTTATTACAACAATTAACGGACCGGCGGTCCACTATTGGTTAGAATGTTTTTTATAGAACAATCGTTGGCTGACTCACGGATATGAATACTAAGTGCCGTGATACTAATTCACTATACACAGTTTGATGCATCATACTATCAAATTTCATCGAAAGATGTGCGACTATAGGAGAACGTTGTCACCAAGCATAAGTATTACGGGATCTGCTTTTGTCGTGGAGGTTTCAATCCCAACTAGCTGTGAATGTTACTGATGTATCGTCGCGATGTACGCATTCACCGGTTTAAACAAGAACTGTGTTTACAAGTGAGTGGACAATTTAACGGCTTACATGTTAACAAAAAGTACATGTATGCCATTAAGATATTTTACTTTTACATAAATTTACACGTAACTGAGGGGTCGGCTTTTCAGCTGCTATGTTGTCCTATTTACAGCCATTGAAAGTTGAACACATCACGCGCACCCAGCCTTTTTCCGCATTAAACTCCACGAGGTAGATACAAAATTTGGGTCTCTTCAATCTTTCATAAGTATTTTCTGTTACTTTATGCATTGAGGATTTAAGTTTCATAAAAAAAACTATCCTCGTAATAGAAGAACTAAGATGTATTTTTCAGTTACGAATAATACTCATTTCGAACATTCTAAAACATATGAATCGTAATGCCTACCGGGAAATCATATTGTTACCACGGGAACTTGGCCAATTCTACAGTACATTATCAAATTGAGAGCAAAATATTGGTGTTGACCCATTAAAATACCAGTGGTCTGACTGTTATTAGTTACTATTATGGTCTTTATATTAATTACGCGGATTGAACCGAACAAACAATACAACAGGTCTGACAGTTACTGGTTACAGTCTGCCAGTTACATTAACGGTTTTGTACCGTAGAACCAGCTACAGTCTGGGGTCAATACTATGAAACTTTATCTTTGTAAGAATCTACAATTGTTTGTAAGAAATAACAATTTATCATTCCGCCAATACTATGAACCTACGATTACAAACATAAATCACAAATAGTACGTGTTCTTTGTATTTACAAATATCTCCAATCACAACGAATGTTCGAGTACTATGAAACATAATTTTTCAGTTTTCGCACCCTTAACCCGGATAATATATCCATCTATGATACGCAGGGACGTGGCGACAAGGGGTCGATTCACCCCCTCGTGAAAATATTTTGTCAGCTGGAAATCTCAAGTACAACCCACATGCAGGGACGTCGCGACAAGGGGGTTGGGTTATGTTTCTCCCCCCAAACATTTTATCAACACGTTCAACAGCTGGAAATTTAATACCTGAAACAACATGAATTGGAAATTTCACAACAACAATAGGTTGAACTTGTTCTGTTATTTTGTTTTTCCAACAATTTATTAGGGGGTATGTGTTTTTGTTTTAGACCAACATTTGCATATTTACTTCCTTTGGTCAAAAGTTTGGATTGAAATGGCCTATATTTAGAAATTGTCTAACCTTAGGGGGTCAGCTTGGAAGTGAGGTAGCAGTATGTGTTCCTTGTAACTACTGAAATTACCCAAGTTATTGAAAGTTACAACGTTAAGGAACTTGTCTAGAATGTCTATATAAGGTGTCAAACATAAATTGTCGATTTTCACATCCTTAAACCGGAGCATATAATCATCTGATTCGCAGGGATGTAGCCCCCTTATGAAAATGTGTTATCAATGGAAATCTCATAAACAGGGACATGGCGATAGTGGTCTTGGGAACACGATGCCTGACACATTCTTCCAGAAATACTGCCTTTTGGTAATTGGTTAGAGACATTTCGTTGTTGTTGTCTTGATCAAGTATAGTTCATAAATGACAATAAATAAAAATGACGCGTGTTCGCAGTGTGAGTATGATTTTTCGCTCAAGAAAGCATTGCGAGGTAAATGATACTCATGGTCATGGGCGGATTATCATTTGAGTTTCAATAGTCGACGCGAATGCATTTGGTCACGGTAAAGGACACGAATACGAAGATGCAAGCACAGTTTTCACAAATGACTAGAGCATAAATACAGTGACGTGGCAAGATGTTCTCTTCGATGCGCCAACGTCAATATCCAACTGTATCCCCATCCCTCAATTAGAAACTTCTGTTTCTGTGAAATGTAATTGTTTACCCCGGTTGGCTTCTGATTTTCAAGCTGTAACAGTAAGTTGTCCACCCCCTTGGGGTGGACATATTCATTAAATATGACTAACTTAGTGTTAGTCACAAACATTTTGAGTAACTTTGGTCAAGTATTGGAATTATTTGCACATAATTCAGCAACTTAATTTTCGCCTTCCAATTGACTAAGAAAAGTTATGACTAAATCCTGGCAATTTTGACTAATTAGTCGTTTGGATCCCCATTTCTTAGTCGTTATGACTAACATCACCCTAGTTATTTTGATTAATGTTATGCCTCAGTCATGTTGGCTGAACTAAATCAGTCATCCTGAGGAAAAACGTTTGACTAACATATGTTAGTCATATTGACTAACTTTTGTTATCAGCGTAGAAAAATTAAAATACTTTCCTCTTGATATACGATTCCATCGCTATGTGGAATTTATAGGCATTTTGTTTATTCAAAGGGTGCATACGGAAATTATAGGATGGACACCCCATCGCCAAACTGAGCCCATATAGCCACGTCCCTATCTAGATATATTATAAGATATCGGAGCAGTTTGAAATTATAAAATGACCACCACTCCTATTGCTTTGGTTTGGTTTATTAGGGTTTATCGTCGTTCTAGCCGCTAGGCCACACACGACGTTGTCAATTTTACGGGTGGAGGAAAGACCACACAGAGGCTTGATTTCGCCGAGAAATCGTCCCACTGCGTGTAGAAACCACCGAACCCCCCGAAAGCAACTGACAAACTTGCCCAGATACACGATTCCGGTCACCCTCCATATGACGGGGTTCGAATCAGCTTCGTCAACACTGGACGGCCTGTGACGGTGTAATGCACCTGGACCGACTGGACCACCGGGGGCCCCCACCACTCCTATAACCGATACCATTAGCACGTCCCTGCTTCGATACACCCCCCCCCCGATACAATGAAGCCACGTTACTGCCTCGATGTGTTATAATAAGAGTAACGGATCAGTTTGAAATCATAGGATGGTCACAATATATATAATGCTATACCATCAAAATAATATTTTATTTTCACAAACTGAATGGTTGTAAATTTGTAATTTGTAAAAACAATGATACCAAATTGGTTGTAGTACTCGTTATTACACTGACTTGTACTTACATACACACACTACAAACGAACAGTTTATTTGTTAACTTTGCGCAGGCAAGTGGTCATCAACTTAGCAATCCGTGAACCGATTGGATAGCTCTGATAAGTGATCACCTCTCAACTTATGATTGGTTATTTATTTGGTAACTTTGGCTTGGCGTGATTCAATATATAGTGAATCCCTCACAGGCAAAGGTTTGTCCGTAAGCAATCTACAATAATCATCAGTAGATCTTTGTGAAATATGCGAGATTTTGTTAGCTCATCGTTTCATAGTACCGGCGTTATCACTATTCACAATATGATAGCACGCATTGTAACTTCCCCATATAAATCGTTGTCAGTTATTTTAGCTCTATATGCATGTCCGTCTAATTTGAACTGGTATTCAGATAACATTGATAACGGGTGCATGGGAGCAGAGTGGTGAGTTGTTTTTTTCTAAGTTTTACAGCTGCCTTTTAGGGGTTTCACCTCTCGCCCAGTTTAAGGTATTACAATAATACGGCTAAATTGTCCCTGTACTATGAAACCACCGTGATAGTTAACACAAATTTGTAATTACAAATTAATAAATACAATTTGTATTTACAGGTATAAAATTGTTCATAGTATTGACCCCTGGCCGTATAACGGTCCAAGGTTGGCAGCGACGTTGCGCGGTGTGATTTTTCTAACGGTGTAGTTCTTCCACATTTTAATTCTTCTCATCTTCTCATTATCAAAATGTTGTATTCGATCGTAATAGACACTGTTTGAACCAATACAATATCCGATCTTGGAGATAGGAATATGGTGATTTTCTTACCAATCCGGAGTTACATGTAATTTGTACATTCCGTCAAATTCTGGAAAGTGAAACAAGGGAAAGTCCAATGGGAATTTGCTGATATTTTGTCTGACACCACACTGCATTTTGACAATTATATGTTGACACATTTATCCGAAACGGCATTGGTTGCATTCCATGTGAGTGTTGTAGCGATACGTGTAATAAACGTATACAGTCTGTGGATGTATCTGAATTATGATGGCGCTGTGCTGAACCTAGGCTTCCGACTAGTTTACTCTTACGTATATAATATACTTACTGACTAGGGTACCACAGTCACCCCCCTTGTAACCAGGTTTGCATGAGCATGTGTCTGTTCCTAAAAGCTGGTAACATGTGTGTGTTCCGGCAGCATCACATGGGGTGCCGGCGCATCCAGCTGAAATGTAATGTTGGTGACTGTTTAGACTTGGTTTATTCAGGGGTCTCACTGCCGCTTGCCAAATGTAAAAATAATTCACATCTGCAAACAATACTTCCATTTGAAAAAATATATCAAATCACACTTGACCATGCAGACGCGAGCGTTCACTGATGGGACAATTTCGATGTGGCATTCTTCCAATACGAATCGAAGCTGGGCGATTCAGGGGTGAAGATGAGGAAGAACGTTTGTGCGAGTTGTGTGACACTAATTCGATTGAAAATGAGTTACTTTTCCTGGTATGTTGTCAGCTTACTCGGACGCTCGTAGCCGACTATTGAATCGTGTTGGTGACATTTCCCAAATTACTTCTGATGTTGACGTTATGATCCATATTGTGAACAATTTCCCTGTATATGCTGCTAAGTTTATTTTGGAAGCATATACAATTAGACAAACAAAACTTTCCAAACCGTAATTATATATGTGCATTATCTGTAAATAGTATACGTACACAAAGTGACTTATAGGCCCTATGGGCCGGATGTTTGTATACATATGTCACTATAATAAACATACTCATTCATTCCATTTTGCAAACTATTTGGCAAGACGAGTTTCATTTTCACAAGAAATCTTTTCTAACGAATATGTCGATCGAAATCATCCATGTCACACCGTCATCGGTGTATGTGGATGCGACTCGTGTGGCACCGAAATCAATTGATACCCACCAAACAACCAAATATCTGTGAAATTACACAAGATTATTTCCTGCATGCAGAAAACACAAGGAGTTCGTGGTGTATAGTTTGCGTTGATTTTGTTTCGCTTTGGTTTTTTATTATCTTTTATGTTTTCAAAATATATATGCTTCAATTCCAGACCAAAGAAAATTGAACGCCTGGTTTTGGGTCAGAAAAAGTTAGAAATATATTAGAGACTATAGCTAGACTTAATCTTTTTTTTAATTTTGACACATTTGTATGGCTTTCCATGTGTTATTAGTCCAGTCCATTTATGGTTTTACCTCAAACTAATTGGGACACAATGTGTCTCAGCAGAAACAAGTACATTGTCCCTTATTATAGACAAGATACTAAACATCAGAAAGAATCACAATTTGAGAAATTGATGAATTTTGTGAAATATGTTTATGAGAATTTGGTAGTGTATTCAATTTTATTGTTTCTTAAGTACATACATAGAAACACTTCATTTCACAAGTCATTTTATACCTACTAGTTATCAATAGGAAAGCATGATGAAATCGTTGCATGACTCTTAGTTGCCGGCTGTGGTTACATGTGACGCTCGTTGAGATTAATATCGGGCTCGGCTTGTGCCTCTCACTTCAAATCCATCATGGTGATATGACACTAAGATCTCGATTGTCATTGGTTAATCTAGTAGGCCAGCACGATAATAATAACACTGCTTGACACCTTTGATAAGGGATTATCAGTGACTGTTCTAAGTGTTCATTTCTAGGATTGAATTTCAGCTGGTATATGGTTTATAGAGCAGTTTCTTATTATTGGATCACACTATATTATCATGTTATTGATAAAACAGCAATATTCAAGTTGTATATGTAACAAAGCAACGAATTCGCAAGATAAATCGTGTGTGGTAGATGTGAACATTCACTGAAGGCGGCAGATTGCATTGAAACTGCCACTGGCTACAACTAGCTAATCAATAACACTGAGGCACACCTGGCTCTGGCACTGAGTCATCTAATCTGGCAGAAGAATCAGTGTTGATTGAACATTCGTGGTGTGAGCATCATATATAAGTCCTATAACATAAATCAAATTATCATTAATAATAATAGTAGTAGTACTTACTGGACACGTCGGTTATAGAACAATCATACCCGCCTGTCGTCCCAGCGCAATTAGTACACTTGTGGGTGTTAATATTGCATGAACCCGTACCCCCGCCGCATAGTGGCAAATCTCTGGCACAATCAAAGGTCGACACCTCAGCTGGCGGCGGAGTTGCGTCTGTGGAAAACAAGTATAACTGAATTTTAACAAAGGCCGCTCGGTGGACAGGCGGAATGACCAGCCGATTTGTTCGGTTGAATTCGGTAGATTCCGATATCATATCTCGACTTCTCTTCGTTCGATTTCGCCGAGTTATTTTTTATTGACAATAAGACACACATGAGGATATTTTGGCTGCAATTGTCGATTTCTAGAATTTATTAGGATTTTGATACTTGGTGTTTTTTTTAGCCAAAATCGATCATTGGAACCTTTACACAGGTATACTCTATATTGGTATTTTAGAAATTTCCCCCAGGTATCTGTGTGTTGAATTGCTAATCCCGTTAGTGATCTGATGCCATATATAATCAAGATGTTTTCAATAGCAGCATAGAACAGGGAAGAATACTCTGTCTAAATATCCACCCATTTGACTATCAAATATCAAATACATGCGTATGTACAAAATATTTTCTTCACACCCTCAGGTCCTAACGAATGATAATCTTAATCCGAAACTAGTAGACCGTTTTCGCAAAGGATTATCTGTTGATGGTGTTCTTCTCTAGATCCTCGCCGCTTTTATCTCTTATTATAATTTATAGATCATGCCATGAATCTTTACTTTGGCTAACGCCCGTAGAGATCATATTATACCAGTACAAAACCTGGGAACTTTTTGAAGTTTGACAGGGGACCTTATCAAGTCGAAAACATAACACGGGGAATATATTTCTTAGTTGTTTTCCTTAATAATGTACTTCACTGTAGGTGAATGTCCCAATTAAAAATTGCATGCTTTTCTCTGACTTTTGTGAGCCGATATCGCAATAAACATCAAATTAATTACCCAGGAAAAATGCCATAATTGTATGCGACGCGACGCAAATTCGCTCACAAAGTTAACTTAAATCATGAAATTTCGAGTTGGGACCTTCACCTACAGTGAAGTACATTATTAACAAACAGATAATAACTAAGAAATATATTCCCCGCGTTATTGTTTTGACTTTATAAGGTTGCCTGTCAAAACATGATAAAGTTATCAGGTTTCGCACTGGTGGAATTTGATCTCTACGGGCGTTAGCCAGAGTAGATATTCATGACATGATCTACTCTTATTATAGAAAACATACATATTCGCTTCCGCTTTTAGATTGTATAAAACACAAGATGGAACAATCACATTCACAGGCAACATATATTTTATGCAAATAATTATTACCAGCAATCGAGATCATCAAAGGTGTACCATGAAAATGAGTCAGACCTTTGAATAAAAACTTTAGTTTCAAATTAGCAAAATCAAATCTTTGTCAAGCTACACGGTTAACAGAGAAATAACTTTATCTTCATCAAATATTCTATCACTGAGAGATATACATTAGTCAGAATTAAGGGTGACGACTTTTTAAATGGGGCATATATACTGTTTTGCATATGTCCGTCCAACGTACCACCGTCCTCGATCCGTGCTAACATTTGGTAATTTATTTTGCCCAGCCCATCATTATTGTTTTTTTTTATTTCTGAGCTAAGCTCATTATTCCAAATCAATATTTTTCCCCCGTGCAGGCACTCCTAATGAGCTAACATATGAGAACTAAGCCACTAAAACATGAATGAAATATATGTCCACCTTATGGACCCTTTTTCCGAGCATTTATCAGGTAAATTGTCCTAGTTTTATTGTCTTAGATAAATCATGATATGAAAATACTTAGTCAAATTTCGCCATCCAAACAACTTATTGGGCATAATAGTTCATGACTGCCTTTATCTATATCTATATTTGCGAATATATGTCTGTCTGTCTGTCTGTCTGTCTGTGTTCTATATAAATTCACAGGGGACCACCTAGATGGCACAAAAGGGGTATAATATGGGTAACTATTTACGAGAAAGATAATGGCGAGGGTTAGAATTTTCTAAAGTGACGCCGTTGTTGTCCGGGGCAGAAAAGGGGGAGGGGCAGAAAATAAATTGTCGCTGATTGCCACCAAACTTATGTATAATATTCTCCATAATATGAGGAATCTAATGGTGTGGATTAAATATGTCAAAAGTCGCGCCGTTCGCGTCAGGGATGCCCGGAAGGGGAGAGGGGGCACCAACATTGATCAAAATAATTTTAGCGCCGAATTGCACCAAATTGATGCACATTCTTCTGAGATCTTCTCCGTGATACAAGGAATCTTATTGTGTGATTTAAAGACGCCAAGCTGGTGTCGTTGGGATGAGAGATTTGGGGGGGGGGCGGTGGGTACTAACTCTGATAAGAATGGGTTTAGTCGCCGATTGCCACGAAACTTATACAAATTCATCCCAAGGTATGAGGTGTCTAATGGCTTGGCTTAAGGCTGTCAAAAGTGGCGTTATTCGAGTCAGGGGTGCACTGAAAGGGAGAGGGGCACCACAATTGATACACAATGTTTTAGCGCCAATTTCCACCTAACTGATACACATTCTTATCCGTGATATGAGGAATCTAATCATGTGATTTTAAAGACGTCATATTGGTGCTGCTTTGGTGAGAGATGGGGTGGGTGGGGTGGCCTCTAAATTTGATAAAAAAATTGTTTATTCGCGGATTAGCACTAAACTTACAAATAATAATCTCCACGATAGCAGGAGTCTAATTGTTTGGTTTAAAGATGTCAAAAGTGGGGCCATTCGAGTCAGGGGTGCCTAGAGGATGAGAGGGACACAAACATTGATAAACATTATGTTTAGCACCGATTTCCACCTGATTGATACATATTCTTCTCCGTCATACGAATAATCTAGTCGTGTGGTTTAAATGCGCCAAATTGGTGCCTTTTGGGTGAGAGATATGCAATGGTGGCCCTAAATTTGATATGAATTTGAATACTCGCCAATTTTCATAAATTTTATAAATATTCATCTCTATAATGAGTCTAAGTGTGTGGTTTAATGATGTCAAAAGTGGCGCAGCTTGAGTCCGAAATAGGGACGGGAGGGTTACCAAAAACTTATACAAATATGTTTAGTGCCAATTACCATCAAACTCATACACGTTCTTCTCAAATGATACAATGAATCGAATATTTGCGAATATCTGTCTGTGTTCTATATATAACTTAAGGGTACAATCGAGATGGCACCAAGGCGGTCTAACAGTGGTAACTTTTTACGAGTAAGATAATGGTGCGGGTTAAAATTTTCTAAAGTGACGTTGTTGGTGTCAGGGGATGGGCTATTTTTAGTACAGATTTCGACCAAATTGATATATTATTCTTCTCCGTGATACGAGGAATATATACGTGTAATTTAAAGACGCGAAATTGGTGCCGTGTGGGTGAGATATGGGGGGGGGGGGATAACTATGATAAGAATTTGTTTAGTTACCGATTACCACCAAACTTATATATAATCATCTCCATTATATAATGCATGCATGAGTCTAATAGACGTGGTTTAAATATGACAAAAGTGGCGCGGTTCAAGTCATGCATGAGGGGAGTTGCACCAAAGTTGATACAAATATATTTAGCACTGATTCCGCCAAATTCATGCATGTTCTCCTCTACTGATATGATGAATTAAATCACATTTGGGTCATTTGGGTTATGGATGGCGAGAGGAGATTCACTAGCATTAATAAGATTGTTCAATTCGCCGATATCCATCAAAGTTATATATAGTCATCTCACAGGCCATCTCCATGTCGTTCTAATGAGTTTTGGGCATACCAATTTCACAATATCGACATTTGGTGACCGAATTAAGTCACTTGAACAATTATATCTTCTCAACTGTCATATTTATATGGGGATGGAAATCAGGGCATTCCTATAATGATCTAGCAACACAGATACATAGAAGAAAGCATTAAAAGTATATTTATATCAATCTAGTTAAGAGATACATATTTTCATTCAAACGGATGGACCTTGAATCGTCAGATGATTGCATATTAGAATGGCTCATGTATATATTATAACACGATTGAGTCTGTCCCATTCAATATAGTTTCCACAAAATGTTACAATTGCCAAGAGATATGGAAATGTATAGCAGGCCTGTTCAAAAAAAGTGGTCACAGTGTGCAGTCAAATGTGGTTGCTGCCGAGTCTGAGATAAAGGAAAACGCAGTCCATAGCACACAACTTTTCAGGATAATCCAATATTGACATCTGACAAGAGAATATCTGCCCAATACAGAGGATATCTTTCATTTTTTAGAACAGACTCATCGAATAATATAAACAACTCAAAATCCTGTAGCTACTATACATGCATAACATCATTAATTATTTTAAACTGAAAATGATTAGCCAGTATATAGCACCAGAACAGAGGAGCACCTGGACATATCTTTTAAAACATCTGTATCTTCGTGAAGATATGATAAACTAGATTGATTGATTGATTGATACATATCTATGTGAAACACACAAAAAATTGTCGTCTTTTATTTTTTAGAACTAATGTGTTTATGATGTTCATGTTTCATGCTATAACGTCTGAAGTATATGCAGTTGTACATAAATAAATACTTCTTATTGGTGGGACGGATTAAACGCAATAAAAAAATGATAATCGCTCCGACCTGACAAGGTGAGACACTACTTATATTTCATGTGTAAGGATCATGTTTTTTGATGCCATTTGGATATAAAATGTATGAGAATAAGTGTAACACCTTAGGAGCAAAAGTATTATCTATTCCCATCAAGTATCCACATCACTTTAACCTGGGCAACGCCGGGTAACCCTGCTAGTGTATGGATATAACACCAAAAAACGTGTTATGGTCCAATAAATGTAAATCATATAATTTTATAATAGCTCATAAGTATAAAATGTTGGCATTTTTTAAAGCTCCAAAGTTGGGCTGATATAAAGCCCCTAAAGCCACAAACACATGCATTCCAAATGTTGGTAGGGACGTCCGTCTGATGACTGCCCATGTCATAACTTGAATAGTACTCTGATCTCAATGTAATTTGGCATGGATGTTCACCACTATGAGGACATTCCATTGAGTGTTCAACCGTTTTGTTCGGGTTTCCATTCTGGAGCTATTCATTTTTGTTTATCTGGAAATGTTGGCTTTGTAGTTAGTCCGATGTCTGTTCCGGTCATAACTTCAACAGTAGTGCTCGGATCTCAATGCAATTATTATTGATGTTCACCATTATTTGATGACATTCATTAGCGTGTTCAATGATTCAATCGTTTTGTGTAGGTGTTTCGTTCTATAGTTATTCATATTATTTTATTTGAAAATGCTGATCTTTGGGTCTGTCTGAGTATATCAGGCATAGGTTATAGATATGCCCACACTAGGCGGTATGCCACAATGGGTGTGCATCGGACGACAGTCCAACTCTAATGTGAACTAACCTCCAGCTGGGATGGGTTGGAAGTTGTAATATGAGTTGTTTATCAAAACAAGTTGTTTACGATTACTTAGGTAGTCTTCTAGCCATTTCAATAATGGACCGGATATGCCGTATTGTTTTAGCTTATAGATCAGTTCCCTGTTCCAGAAAATTATAATTAAAAAATAAAAAAGATATGCCAAAACTATTCACCTTGCATAGATTTACGCTTTACATGCGACGATAATAGTGCTAATATTGGGGCAGGGTTAAATAAGCTTTCACTGAGAGTCGACTAAAGGGGTTTTCCCGGCATGAAAATGTTTACCGAACTCAGGAATAACACTGATAAATGTTAACATTGACTCGCAGCAGATGTCCACGATTTCCGGAGAAAAAGTTATTTGAGTTTCCGCAATAAATTAAGAAAACTATTTTTTTTCTAGATATTTTTCCGATTTTTAGTCGACAATTTCGAAAATTCTAAATATATAATGAGTTTTTTATCGTTGTCGTTATGTGTCGTCTAATATGTCTTAAATGGTACCAATTAAATTCATATTGCCCAGATTTACAAGCGACGATAATGGTGCAAATACTGAAATTTGGCGGATTTTTTTTGTAGAATTAAAGAAACATTTACTGAGAGTCGATTAAGGGGTACGTCGCGGCTTGTAAATGTTTGTCGAAAGCAGGAATAACTTGACAAATTTGGTTAGTGTCTCAAAGTGGATGTTCAGGGGATGTTAAATTGAGTTTCCGTATGTAATTGCCTGTAATGTAATGTGTGTTTTATTGCCTTATATGATGTTGGTCCCTCGTCACTGTTGCGCCATTTCTACAGCATATGTTAGTTATTTCACAGCTGGTGATGAGCCTTTAGCTCAAGATGGAATGATTTAGGTGACTTTGATTAACCGATTTATCTTTGCATCGCTTTCAAACGTGGAATTCCTCCCTGGTCCACCCCATACTGTGAAACAGATAATTTAGGAACAATTGTATTATCAAAGAAATGTTATAAAAATCAGGTCAGGTCAGGTCAGATTATACCAAACAACAAGTTTCCAGGTTTGAACTGGTGGAATATGATTTATACGGGGGTGTAACCAGTGTAATGATTAGTGACATGGTCTATATTTATATATACTCACATGTCCCCACGAACAGAATCGTGGAAATCCACAACAGTAGCATCACCGGCTTCCCGTCCATGATCTAAAGGTGTAAAAATTGTACTCAGCTATGAGTTGTAATTTTTGTTTATGATTAGTTTGGTTAACCCTTTACAAAATACTCATTGATGAGTAATTTCCATAGGAAATGCTCAGATAATAATAAGTTCCATTTTATCATCTTAAAGGCACGTGCGGCCTTGGCGGTGGGTATCCTGTGAAAATATATCCACCCGTCAAAAACCGCCACAAACAGAAAGAACATCAAAATGTAGATAGACTTTGTCCGTATACAAATAAGAAATATCGCATAAACAGTATGTTATGGTCATATGTTTGACCAATGTTATGTAAACAACAGCATAAAAGGTAACTTTTCTTGTGTTTGTTTATATTATGATGGTAAACATAAAGAGCGTTCTTTGTATGTGAATACCTGATATGGAACTAATAAAGAGCGTTTATGCCATTTGTGTGTGATTAGCCAGTATCATTGTGCTGTCCTCTGTAACACAATCAGGCTCTTGTTTAGGTAAAATATAGTAGGTCTTTATGATAACACACTGTTTACGTGATGGTCATGGTATATATGAACGGAACTGTATGCGTTTTAATGTTTTTCTGTTTACGGTGTTTGGAACAAATATGAATATTTTCGACAATTAAGGCCCCACGTGCCTTTAACATTTCCCACTAAAGATTCAGAATCCTTCTGCACTTGTATTATCTGTTGTCTATTTATATTTCCTGAAAATCCCTCCAGATGGATACTAGACTATTTCAATTCATACAATTTTATAGCTGATTGGGTTATTCCATTGTACACAAAAATGGTTAAACACAGTACATCACATATATGAAAGACAGTTGTTCGCCAAAACATGTTGATCCTATTTGTATACCAGTAAACAAGTACACCTACATGTATAGGCAAACTTCAACTAAAATAGTTTAGCAATATAAAAGTCAAATGTAAAATGTTAGGGGTTCAGGCCTTAGATGTTTGATTATCAGCGAAAATAACAATGACAAGCATGAAGCCCACACGAAACGTCATGGCAGATTTGTGCCCCCCCCCCCCCCCCCCCCGCTGCGTTTGTGCTCAACAATGCCAGAAAACCATTTATCGATCGGTTTGCCGAGTATCTAAATATAGCGGACTGACTGAAGTCAACTATATATATGCTCAAAACGTCCAGATTTAACAAATGTGCTGTCATTTTCTCCATGAACAGTTTCATTTTATTCAAGACTTGAAAGGCACTCTGGATTACATATAATATAATGTAGAATATACCACACTTTCAAACAGGGTGCTGATATTGACCCCTGTCTTAATTGGTATTTCATCCTATGTAGTTTGTTCTGCCTGGAGCACCACTTCACATGACTAAAATAGATAATATAATACTTACTCAATAAATATATGTATGTGCTGACTCGTGTAGGTATTGTGGTCAGGACATATCATGGTATAAATAATTATGTTATTATAACAGGTAATCAGAATCTTTTTCACTACACTTTAATGTCTTCGTGTATATGTATGTTGCCTCAGACAGCCCCCCCCCCCTTTTTATTTATTTTTTATTTTTTATTATTGTTTTCCCCCGGGGTTGTGGCAAGCCAATTGCCCTAACCTATATTATATATTGCCACCACTGGGCGGTCAGTGTTGTCCATCCAAGCTGACAACAACCTTCAACCGGTATGTATTTGTCTTTGTTTTTGCTATTTCTGTACTCTACCTTTGTTATGCATGTGTCTCTTTTCTTAGTGCGAATGAATGTGACATCAAAATGTACCATAATGTTATATGCATATATGTACCGTATACATTACCAAATAGTACACATTTCTGGTTCGGCAGCTAGGGCGTCCGCATATAATATCAATGAGTACTATTAAAATTTTGTTTCTGAACTGCCGTGGACTTAACCAAGCCGAGAAACGCCGAGACGTCTTTCACCACATTCGTAACATGGAGGGCTCGATATATTGCTTGCAAGACACACATTTCACTAAACACATGGAAAGGTGTATTGAAACAGAATGGGGATGCAAAGCGATAATGTCATCTTATACTTCCCAGGCTAGAGGTGTAGCTATTCTATTTAGAAATAACTTTGAATATAGTATCCACGAAACACATAAAGATTCTGGTGGAAATTTTATTATACTCGACATAACCATAGAAAATATACGTTTAAGTTTGGTGAACTTGTATGGGCCAAAGATAATCCAGCATTTTACTCTAACCTAAAAAAAATTAATTACCCAGATTGGGAACACGCAAATAATCATGTGTGGAGACTGGAATCTGGTACAGAAACAAGACTTAGACACTTATAACTACAAACATTTAAACAACCCCCGCGCCCAAAATGAAGTTGCGGACCTTTCCGGCAGCCTCGAACTAGTTGACGTGTGGAGATTATTTAACAAACAAGAAAGACGCTATACGTGGAGAAGAAAATCCCCAGTTAAAATGGCGAGACTAGATTACTTTTTAATTTCGGAGGACCTCCTTAATCTAGTGGGAAAAGGACCGACAATTTTACCCGGATACAAAACAGATCATTATATTATTTCACTCCCATTAAACGTCAGTGACATCAAGACTGGTCCAGGTTTTTGGAAATTTAATAATTCTCTGTTATACTGTAGAGAATATGTCGACTTAGTAAAAGGAATCATAGCTGAAAACAAAATAAGATATTCTTACTCCTCAAATGAGGAAAAAAGCATTAAAAATTGCTCCATTGGAAAACGACTATTTCTCGACGCAGTGTTGCTTGATATCAGAGGCGCTACTATACGATTTTCTGCAAATCGAAAACGTGAGCGAATAAAAATTGAGAAAAATCTAACATTAAAAAAGGCAAAAATTATTTCTGATCTTGAGCATCCATCATATAGCTCTGAAGAAAAGCAAAAAATAATGGAAGACTTAGAAAAAGTAGAAGTCGAAATGGAAGCAATGCGAAGAGAAACAATCCGCGGAACCATGGTTAGATCTCGTGCAAAATGGATAGAGGAAGGCGAAAAACCAACAAAATATTTTCTAAATTTAGAAAAACGTAATTACATTTCCAAAGCCCTGACCAGCCTGACAGTGGCGAATGATAGTACAATCACAAAACAAACCGATATCATGAAAGAAGTCCGAAATTTTTATCTTAATTTATACTCATATAGGTCAATGGACGATCGCGATTTAAAATCCCTTCTTAACGATGGAACCGTTCCTAAACTA
The DNA here is from genome assembly GCA_032622095.1 of Siphonodentalium dalli. Taxonomy (NCBI): domain Eukaryota; kingdom Metazoa; phylum Mollusca; class Scaphopoda; order Gadilida; family Siphonodentaliidae; genus Siphonodentalium; species Siphonodentalium dalli. The sequence goes on from CP136061.1 coordinate 57,503,775, forward strand.
AGCACCATGCAGGCCTCGAGTATTGAAGGACCTTTAACCTTGCAAGAATTAACAGATGCGCTTAAGACCACCAAAAATAATAAAAGCCCAGGGCCATCCGGATACACTTATGAATTTTATAAAAAAATTTGGTCTGACCTTGGCCCCTTCTTAACAGAGTCGCTCAATGAATCGTTTTCAATGGGGGAGCTATCAATCACACAAAAACAAGGCATTATAACGTTGATACCAAAAAAGGATAAAAATAGGCAGATGATAAAAAACTGGCGTCCCATCACCCGCTTGAATACATCCTACAAACTAGCCTCGTCATGCATAGCTGACAGAATAAAACGTGTGCTCCCATCTATAATCAACTCCGATCAAACTGGGTTTCTAGCTGGTAGGTATATAGGTGACAACACCCGACTTATATATGACATAATTCACAGGACAAAGCAAGAAAATAAATCTGGCCTACTACTCCTTATCGATTTTGAAAAAGCATTTGACACTGTTTCCTGGTCATTTATAAGAAAATGTCGTGACCTTTTTAATTTTGGAGATGCAGTAAAAAAATGGATATCAATTTTGTACGAGAATGCCAGTTCATCTATTCTGATTAATGGTCATATTTCTCAGAGCTTCATGTTATGGAGAGGCTGCCGCCAGGGTGACCCAATATCCCCGTATATCTTCCTCCTCTGTGCCGAAGTTTTAGGGCTAATGATACGACAAAACAATACAATTAAAGGGATTTTCCTCGGCGGTTCAGAGTACAAAATAACACAATATGCGGACGACACGACGCTCATACTTGATGGTTCTGAAAATAGTCTACGCGAATCGTACTTAACACTGGACGAATTTGCTCGGGTATCGGGTCTGCGCATAAATCCTGAAAAATGTCAAGCAGCGTGGATAGGGATTGAGTCACAAAATAAAATACGACAAGTGCTTTCGGAATTAAACCTGTCTACCGTAAACACCTTTAATTTTCTAGGCATTCATTTCGACACTAATTTAACAAACATGAATATAAACTACAGTTATAAACTCGAAGATATTGATAGGACCACAAAAATTTGGAAACACAGACTCCTGACCCCTTTAGGTAGAATAATAGTTATCAAATCACTAATCTTACCTAAATTGACACACCTATTTAGGGCTCCCCCAAGTCCGGATACAGCCTTTTTGAAAGCCCTAAATACCTGTCTATATAATTTCATTTGGAATTCCAAACGCGATAGAATAAAAAGAAAACAATTATGTGCTGACCATATGTACGGAGGTTTGAAGATGATTAATGTTGAAAACTTTGATGCCGCCATGAAAATTACCTGGATACGACGTTTGATTTGCAAACAATCGAAGTGGGCTTCACTATGCAATACCACCCCTCTATTAAACGACCCACTCCTTCTCACATACCACGCAAATTATATTGTAAAGCAAACAGACAAGTTCGCAAATCCATTCTGGAGAGACGTCTTCCGCGCATGGTGTAAATTTATGCGACTAAATAATGCAAATGATAATATTATGGCCTCAACTATATGGAATAATCCGAACATAAAAATCGGAGGTTCGTCGATCAACTTGAAGTCGTGGAAAGATGCGGGAATATATTATATAAATGATCTATTCCAATCAGATAATAAATTCCATACCCCATTCACATTATATGCAACTTTCAACATCCGCGTCGATTTCATAACAATCAACAACATAAAGCGTCAGATTTTCTCATTGGCAAGTTCTCTTAATCAACGCTTAATCCGTATGCCATGTCCATTCCTACCCAACAATCTCGCTCCGATACTCCGTGACGCAAAAGGCGGGCAATTATTTTACAAAACTCTAACAAATGGGAAAAATATGCCGAATGCATGCCAAAAATGGGAATACGAAATAGGCGAGAAGATAGAAAATTGGGAAGAATATTTGAGCATGCCCTTTAAAACGACAACCGATACGAAATTACAGTGGCTCCAATTCAGAATAAACACACGAATTATTAGTACCAATAAATTTCTGAAGATGGCTAACCTTAGACTCGACGATTTTTGCAATCGCTGTAAAAATGTACAGGAAACCATATCTCATATTTTCTGGGATTGTCCCCACGTCCAAACCTTTATACTAGAAATTAAAACATGGACAAGAAACAACCAATTTCCAATTGATCTAACAAAAAAGAATATCTTTTCCTACTAGTGTTGAAACAATATATATAGAGGACCAAATTCACACCGACACAGCTGTCGCTTCGCTTGTTCCTTTGCGATCTTCAATTTAGGTATGAATGCGAGAGATACAACGCAAAATGTAACATGAATCACGACTTCGATAATCAGTGGCTGGCACTTCGAAATGCCTTAAAAAAAAAAAATATTATATTATATTAAAAACCCTGTTTTTTACAGACTCAAAGTATACCCTACCTTAACAGTGACCATGAACAACACACAGCATAAATCAATTACCCGGTACCCGAGCGATCATTCTCATTCTTATTGGTCCAGTAATACAGTCCACAAGAACGTCAATATATACATGGTATGCTTAACCACGTCACAACATTTTACAATCGCAGTCCAAAACGCAATTCAAGCGAGCGTTGTGTATTTTTCCCCTTTGCTATCGAACCAGGCAATATTCACAATATTTACAATACGGTCTCAATATGGTTAAATTTACTAATTAAACTGTTTATGTTAAATTCAGAACTTAAATCAATTAAAGCTGCACATAGTGTTGGAACATTGAATCTGCAAACCTTAAATATTGCAAACCATCGACCACTTTTGCCGGTTAATAAGGGAAATTTAAAGTTATTCTGAAGACAAACAAATAATCTATTGTTTTTTATTATCATTGTTGTTGCTAAAGAAAGTCCTTTTCAGGCAAAAAATATATCAAGGTAGTACCTAGTATCGATTATTGGTCTTGCTTTTAAGTTGAACGATGACTGTTAAAATTGTCCTAACACATAGTGTGGCTTTAAATATTTTCTAATTGCATGTCACAGGTAAGAAAGTAGGCCAGGGCATGGAAGAGTGAAACTCTTCCATGTTTTGGACAGAGAGCATGAATGAGTGAATGTATTTTGTCTCTTTCTTTTGTTATTATTCTTCTTTATCAATAAAACATTTAAAAAAAAAAAAAAAAACAATGCCAGAAAACAAAGAAACTTGATTCGTGAAATTCCCTCTTCGGACTTTTGGTGAGACCACACTCATTGTTTTTTGTTTTTTTTCGGAAGCTAAGGGTGGATACACACATGCATGTATATATAATATTTGTAAATATCGTGTATTTGGCGCTTTGCATGGCTCATACAACCATGAAATATGTATGAAATATGTGTCCTATGCCTGACCACAGTGAGTCGATCTCCGAGCGTGCAGAGAGCTGTTGACTTGGACGAAGTCGCCAGGCCGCTTAAAATAATTGTTCGCGCGATAACCCAAATGGTGAACGTTCTGTTTAAATCATTGTCACTCCTACTCTTGATTTTTACACCAGTGATGGCCTCAGGATTTCCTCAACGCAAGGGCTATGCTCCCCAACATGGGGCTATATTACCCGGAAGCTACCGGACTGACCATTCCATTGCATATTTCCTCGACCGGGGGGGATGCATCACCCTGAATCCTTCGTACAACAATGGAATATTAGTAGTACTAATATTTAAGTAAAACATATCTTGTGCATGAAGCATTCAATTAAATCCCTTAGTTATTCGAAGCTTTCAAGAACCAGCCCCCTCCCCCAATCGTGGATTGTGGCCGAAGATGTTATAATTCAAGCATGTACAGGCTAAATTTGTGACAGTTAGGAACTTGTTCAACCTTTGGCTTGAAAAAACATAATTATACTGTTCTGTAAATTATGGGTGAAAAATAGGGAGGTGTCACTTTTTATAATTTCAACGCTGTTCCTGTATTAATTTTTGGCGCTGTTATGGATATTTGCATGGAAATCCCAACTGAATGTTATCACAAGAGCTCGCTCTCAGATTATCAGAGCAATCTCAACAAACCGGTATTGTCCTAAAAGAGCTTCAAGTTCTGCGTATTTTATTTTTGTTTTGGATAAACCCTCTTTCCAAGAAATAACGAGAAACAAATCAAATATAAAATCGACAGATTCAAACCACTTTTCGAAATGGATTAAAACTCGTGAAAAACAGCAACAGATATCAGACAGGATTCATTCATTTCGGCGACCATGAAAGAAGAAAAGTTTATGATTGGCCTGAAATTTCTTGATATCAGTTTGATAATGGCCTATAACTATATATGTAAGAATGTATGCTCCAAATTTGTATTATAAAATTTATGAAAATAACTACTTTATTACCATTCAATGACTCAAGCACATTAGTATCCCTATTGACGTTGTTCAACTGAAATAAATGTTTAGAACCAAATACAACATAAACTAGTCTGTCAAATAATAAATTATATTATTTTGTTATTGAAAAAATTAATCCGATAACTATTACTTTCTCTCTAACTCACCAAAGCTATCTCAAATGAATATAAAATTCAATATCAAACATTGAAAGTGTTAAAATATCTGTGATACACGTCAAACACATAAATGGTCCATACGCCAGACTCAATATACACATTAACTCACTCTGGCAAATCTGTGGTCGCTCTGAACGGTGTCACTTGAAGCACGATGCAGATACGCAGCTATTGGGCTCAGTCTAAGATATTCCGTTTTTCCAACGTCCTAACCTCCAAGGGAAACTGTTCAACTGGGTGTGAACCGCAAAGAGACGGGTGTGTTTTATATAGGCAGTACCGCTTTCAGCTCATCCACCAAGCGAAACTAGCCCAACCCCAAAAAAAAAATGTCCGCAATTTAGCGCATATCTATAAAATCTATAAAAGAAAACTGTTTTATTGGCGAATTTGGCTAATGGTTTGCGTTAATGCAATTCTAATAAGGCGTTCCACTAAGTAGATATGAAGCAACCCGTAAGATCTGCTCGACCGATTACATTGCTATGCCGCCCGAACAGTTAGTGGCCTCACGCGATCAGTGTCCAATATAAACCTCCTAAATGAAGTTGGCTGGCCAACACTGAGCAAGGGAAGAGAGATCCATAAACTACAAGCAATGTATAAAATAGTAAATGACGATGCCCCCGAATACCTACAAAATCTTCTAACACCTAGATCATCTGATGTCTCTGGATATAACTTGAGAAAACCGGGAAAATTCTATTCTTACTTCTGTAACACCGAGCATTTAAAAAAATCATTCTTCCCCGCTACTTTAAAATCGTGGAATGACATACCCACAGAAATAACAGATGCCGAATCTATCGCACACTTCAAATTTTATCTCGAATTAATAGATCCTACAGTAAAACCACCATCATACTTCTATACAGGTCGTAGAACGCTTAATGTCGCCCATGCCAAATTGCGTAACAAATGCAGCAGCCTACGTTCCGATATGTTCCAAAATTATATCTCTGACAGCCCCCAATGCCATTGTGGAAATCCATGCGAAGATACTTACCACTACCTCTGGGCGTGTCCCCTATTTCACACCGAACGAATGGAAATGTGTCAAAAATTATACCAAGAAGGACTGAAAATTACACATATCAATGATTTACTTCTCGGAATTCCCAATATCTCAAATAGAAGAAACAAAATTCTCTTCAAAATAGTCCATCGATATATAACAGCGACTAAACGATTCGAAGTCGGATAATCAAACGCATTTCAGAACAGCCACAAAAAGCAAATTAGTCACAAATCGGTTATGGCACCTCCCACCCCAAACCCCGAACCCACTCATTTGTAAATGTAAATATGTTTAACCTATATATGATTTTGAATCTCTCCTTCAACATTTTGTATGAATAATATTATTGTAAACAGGGAGAGGGGCAAAGTAAGTTTTGTAACTTGTCCCCAATCCCTTTTGTATTATTCGATATACAAATAAAATATGTTTAAAGTTTAAAGTAAAAGACCGTATTGGTGTTACCCGATGCGACAAGCCTTCGGGATACACAGTACAGCGCGAGTGTTATTCTATGGATGAGAACTGAGGACAGAAACAGATGTGATGTATACATTACTATGTCAAGTATCCAGGGCCCTGTTTCATGAAGGCAACTTATGACATAGTTGGGACTTAAGATAGTCATAAGTTCAAACTTCAGTCATAAGTGCGTTTCACGAACAACGTCTTAACCTAAGATGGTCTTAACTTTGGTCTTAACTTTAAGACTGGTGTGAGGTGTCATAAGATAATCTTAAAGTTAAGACCTACGTTGTGATCCGCAGTTGGTCCGAAATGTGGATGGGATCTAGTTCATGTATATATTATTATAAACACATTTAACTGAATAACACCTTGCTAGCACGGAGGGGTGTTTCAGAAATGGTAGTAATTAATAACCAACTGGTAAGCTTTTGCAGTGACGTGACCAGTGGTTGCAAGATTGGCGGGGTGTCTGCTACTAACTGTAAACCGCCAAGACCGGTCTATATATACATTTATAATTGCTGTAACAAAAAGAACATATTTACATAGAGTTGAACATCATTTGCGACTCAAATCACCCAATCGCACTGTAGACAATAATCATTGTGAGACAATTAGTCCCAACATTTTCGCATCGAGGATAATAGTGAATGATTTATACTCATTTTTTTTTTTCATAAATGCTTATGTCAGCTATTATTATTATTATTATTATTATTATTTACTTGCCTTTCTATATTATTATGTTATAATTTGATTGTAAATTGTATTGTATAAGTACCCCGTATATATATCGGCAAGATAATAATACATAATATATGTTATTTTATTATTATTATGTATATTATCATAATCTATTAACTATGAAATAAAAAGATATATAGCATGTATATAATATACGGACCGCGCGGGCACACCGGGATCCACGAAAGAACATATAATATCACTGTGAACCGACCCACAGACCCCTGGGGGAATTACTAAAATACCAATATAGACTATACCAGTGGTATAGTCTATATTGGTATTTTAGTAATTTTCCACAGGGGCCTGTGAACCGGCCGTCTGTTCACGTGTTGCTAATTATAAACGCTCTTTATTAGAAGTCGTTGATTTGGTTTTTATTAAAACATACATGCAGAATGTCGTTCAACGTAACGTACTTTCGAAGTTCATACGCAGTTTGTTAATTATAACAGACGTTTAGCACATTTGTCAACAGAACCAGGGCAAATAGCATTAACATCATTTATATGTGGCTTCTACAAGTATGTCTCAGATTGGAAATAAGTCTATTTGGAGCACGATATGAAGTCCTATTCACATTATAGCAATATAAATAAAGAGCGTTTTGTGTTAGTATTCCATGAATGTTGGCTCAGTGCTTCCATTGTGGTGTATTGTATGTGTATGCCGTCGTGGCGACATATTCGGTTTCCTGGTATTATAGATGCTTCAACGACGTATAATGCATTAGAACCTAATATCAGCATTGAAAGGAGCGAACGTATGTCTCGCGTCGCCGTTGTGGCATATTATATGGGTGAAGGTTCACATTCTGAGTTACGATGTATAAGTCCCTTTAATAACTGAAATAATATATTTGAGCTCGTTACGTTTGTATAAAATAGGCATTGGAAGCATGCAGCTATGTGTGGATGGGGTCTGACGCGAAAACACAGTTAAAAAGCGCGCTCGTGCAGTTAAGTATGTCGCGTTGTCAGGGGTTGCGCGATTGGCGGGGTGTGACCGAGTGTCCACGCACTATACTAACTGTAAACCGACAAGACCGGACTATACATTTCTAATTGCTGTAACAAAAAGAATATATTTTCATGGACTTGGACATAATTTGCTATTCAAATCACACAATCGTAGACAGTAATCATGTTGTGACACTTGGTCCGAACATTTTCACATCTAGGATAATAGTGAATAACTTATACTCAGCTGTGATAAATTCTGATGTCGGCTATTATTATATGCTTTCCTTTCTATAGTATTATGTTATAATTTGATTGTAAAATGTATGTTGTAAACCATGCATGCTCTCCTAGTTGGGGGGGGGGGTGGCAAAATATATATGTCAAATGTGTGATTATGTGTTGATGCTGTACCATATGTTGGTAATAATAACGTATATGTCCCCCAGTATATATATTGCAGGATAATAACACATAGCCCGGGTATTTTATAATGACACACCGACGTGAATCTCAGATCCAATGTATAACATTTATTACATTAACTATGAAATTAAAAAAATACCATTCGGTTTCCTAGTATTATAGGTGCTTTAAAACGTATAATGTAGTATAATATAATGCCAGCAACCGAAAGGAGCTAACATATGCCATTGCCTTAGTGGCATGTGCTATATGTGAAGATTAACCTTCAGAGTTATGATGTATATGTCCCTTTAATAACTTAAATAATATATTGGGACTCGTTCTGTTTGTATATATGATAGATCTTTGAAGCATTCAGTTATGTGTGCATGGAATCCGAAAACATTGTTAAAATTGTCGAGAGCCAGTCATAATCGCGGGAACTTAACTTTCTACTTACGATGTACTTAAGATTGTTTTATGAAACGCGTTCGTGAAACGGAAAAGTAACATCATACGTCATATATAGATTAAGTCCACCTTAAAGGTATGAGTGGCGTTCGTTTCAGAAATATTCATATTTGTTCAAATCGCCATCAACAGCAGGAATATTAACAAACATAATCAGCGCGTAAATAGTATATTGTCGTCAAGACGTACGACGGTGTGCGTAAACAAGAGCCTGCTCGTGTTACAGAAGTTGTGCTTCTGTTTACATCACACAGCGCAATTCTATTGGTTAATCACACACAAATGATATAAACGCTCTTTAGTATTTCCATATCAGGAAAACAGTAAGCAATTATTTCATGTGTATTTTGGGAACAATCAAAATTGTTGTCCCGAGGTATCAGGAATGACTATCGAACTGTTGCCCAGGGCAACAGTTCGATAGTCATTCCTGATACCGAGGGACAACAATTTTGCCTGTTCCTAAAAGACACATGAAATAATTGCTTTGTTACCCAATTCATTTACTTGTATATAATCAGGTCATTGCTAATTAATCACACTCTTTAATAGTGTTATTTCGAATTATGAGAACTAACTGTGACAATGTGGAAATCCGGTATAATTAAAAAACGAAACGGAAATTTCCGGAAATAGCCGAAACGTCCGGAAATTGCAAACCATGTAACAGTTCGTTCGGGTCAGTCAACAATTCGCCCGGAGCCAGTCAACAGTTCGCTCGGGTCGGGCAACAGTTCACTCGTGACGTCACGAAAGCTGACCGTGATTGCAAACCGGGCAACAGTTCATTCAGGGCGGGCAACAAACTCCAACAGTTCGTTGTGGCGTTACGAACGCGAATTTGGGGTTAGTCAGTTAATTCTAAATCCCAATGATTTACGAAGTAAAACTCTACTATTGGGTAACAATGACAATTAACGCTCGTTATGTTTACCATATCCGAATCTAAACAAAGGCCAGGTAACGTAACGTTTTTGCTTTTGTTTACATAACAAAGGGGAAAAAATTGACAATAACATACTGTTTATGCCATATTTCTGATATAAGTCTATATTTTACTATACTTTCTGTTTGTGGCGGTTTTTGATGGAGGTGAATATTTTAATAGCATACCCACCGCCAACGCCGCCGGTATCGTTAACCCTTTACCCAACAAACCGGCCAAAACCGGCCAAATAAAGCTTCAACAGCCTAAAATATCTTCGGTCTGTCTCAATAGAACCATACAAATATGGATATCATTGGAACCGCCTCCTTGACCACATTGTGATAGTTACAGTTATGCCCTGTGCCAATGCATTCTCTTATATATGCGAGTCGACCATAGGTCGCCTCGCATATATAAGAGAATGCATTGGCCTAACAAAAATCTTTTTGTAACACTTTTTACCATTTTTTCTTACATTCTTTAACAATTTTATAATTTTTAATGTGTTAAGCCAATGCATTCTCTTATATATGCGAGGCGACCTATGGTCGACTCGCATATATAAGAGAATGCATTGGCACAGGGCCCTTCTGTTGGGTAAAGGGTTAAGACCATCTTAAGTCATAGCTTCGTGAAACTGGGCCCAGATCGTAACTTAAGATGTCCTTAACTTTGGTCTTAACTTTAAGTTTTTTGGAATGAGGTGTCTTAAGACCTAAGTTGTGATCCACCTTTGATCGGAAAGATGGGTGGTATATATAGTTCGTGGATATTATTATAAATACGTTTAACTGAATGAAAACTGGTAGACACGGAGGGATGTTCCTGAAATTGTAGTAATTAATAAACCTCTGACACACTGGCAGGGACGAGGGTTAGTGATTCTATGTTGGCGGGGTGTCCACTTCTAACTGCAAACCGCGAAGACTTTAGACAATAATAATAATGCTTCGCGCCGGGATGATCGAACAGATCGAATGATCTTTTACTTCGACCCACGACCACGACAAGCGTGATTATTGTTTTGCTTTTAAAATAGATATCGCAAATGGCCCACAATAATAATACATAACAAGCGGCCGGGGTATATTATTATAATCCACCCACCTTAATTTCAGATCATGCATAAATGTATTACATTTGCGTCACATTGTTTTATTAACTGGGAAATAAAAAAATAACATTGAACACGACCCTTGACTATATCCTCGTGTTTTATAATTATAAACGCTCTCTATTGAAATTCATCGATTTGGTTTTTATAGTATTCCATGACTGTTGGCAATTAATAAAGAGTGTTTATCTCGTTGCTTGTAATCGCGATGTATGTACTTATGTCCTTATGAGGGAAATATTCGGTTTCCTAGAATTAGATGCTTCAACGGGACGTATAATGTATTCGAACCTAACACCAGCAACCGGAAAGGAACGAATCCGACAGAAGCGAACCCTTTTATCCAAAGTTATCATGTATAAGTCCCTTGAAGTAATATAATTTGGAGCTCGTTATGTTTGTATATAATGGGGACTATTCGAAGCATGCAGTATGATATGTGCATTGCACGAAATAATGCCATGCCGGTTTCATATGCTCTGAAATATTGCCATGTCGGCTTCATATACTCTGAAATATTGCCATGCCGGCTTCATATGCTCTGAAATATTGCCATGTCGGCTTCATATGCTCTGAAATATTGCCACGCCGGCTTCATATGCTCTGAAAAAGCCACTCTCCACTGTCTCCAGCTATTTTAAATTGTTCGCGCAGAAGTGAAATAAACGCTCTTTATGTATACCATATCATGAGTAGACCAATCGGAACGCTCTTTTCTGTTCCACCACATTGTGTTGTTTGTTTTGGGGACATCGTGTTCAACGTTGTATTTTGTGACTTCAATGCGTCCTTCTGTGACATATATAATGCCCGCTGAAAGATAATTCAAGTATTTATCGATCTATTTTCGATACCGGGGAAAATTCGAATAATAAGCGACTTGCCAATCTCGACCGGAAGCGCCGCCATTTTGATATGACGTTTTTGTCCCCGCATGTTTTTCCAGCGTCGTTATCTATTTTCGATTCGCGATGCCTGCGTTTCTGTTATATCTTATTTGTCCCTGTGAGAACAATGGTCCCTGCGTGTTGACAATAATTTGGTGGTTATTTTAAAATTGCATCTATAGTACAAGGGGGTTTAGACAGGAACATAATAATAAAATAATAATAAATAAGCCTACATATGGTAGTAAAATGTACGATTGTCTGTCTCCAAAGCATGTATGTGCTGAATATACTTCTCTCTCTCTTATAGAATATAGGAATGGTCGCCAACTATTAGATCATTTCATTAATATCTACTCTGGCTACGCACGTAGAGATTATATTCCACCCGTTTAAAATACGGGAACTGTGTTATGTTCTGAAGGTGAACTAATTCATAGCATTCAACACACAAAGCAGGGAATATATTTCTTTGTTCCTTAATAATCTATTTCACAGTAGGGGCCATGGTACCAATTCCAGATTACATGAGTTTTGCCACGGTTGTGAGTCGATATCGAAATAAACGTTGCATTGATTACCCGGAAGAAATTCCACGACTGTAAGCTAGGGAAGGAAATCAGACTTGACTCAATAATTTGATATAGTTCATGCATGCAATCTCGAGCTGTGACCTACACTTACTGTGGAATACCGGTATATTATTATTACCGATGAACACTTATATTACTAAGAAATATATTATAGCTGCAATGTTTTATCAATGTTATAAACTTCCCTGTCAGAACATGAACATGATTTTAACTTGTGAATTATGATCTCTATACGGACGTAGTCAGAGTAGAGATTCATTACATGCAATGATCTAGCCAAATATATAACCTCCCTGGCAAGGGGGGGGGGGGTCTGCATATTTTTTCCAGACACAAGGCGGGTGGGTGTGTGTCGGGGCCGGAAAAGGTGAGTAGTGCAATTTTGTTCCTACGCTAAAATTTACTCATGCTGCTTACTCATAGACTTTTATATACATGAATATTTATCATTTAGAGGCATATTAACTGCAAGTTGGAGGTCTATATATATGGTCTGAGGATCTAATAGCGGTACAAATGCAAGTATTCTGGCAAATATAACTAGAAATTGCCAATGGAATTCACATCAGATCCATTCCTTGGGTGTGAAATAATATTGTACGTGTGTATTGTGTAGCAATGTGGTGACTGATTGGTGGTCCAGGGCCTGTCAGTATGCGGCTAGAAACTATGGTTTGATGTCTGGAAATACGAGTTGTTATATACTACATGGATTAAACCCCATGTTTGCATTTTACATTATAATTATAATTACTCCCGTGTGTCTATAGTACGCCTGTCGCTCACATCACTGTCGGATACCCGTTTAGGTTAGAACATTCCAAGATGGCGGCGCCCAATAAAGAAGATAAACGGTAAGTGTATATATTGTCTCCAAGCATCAATTAACGACATCTTTCGGTGATACACCTTTAAAACAGTTATGTAGGAATTTGTATGCCCAACACATACGCAACACGCCTTTCGCGTGACAGGCATTTGAATTGTTGTATTTGGCGTGTCAATTCGTCATAATTTTTCGAAATTTTATCGAGGCGGCGAAATGTTCGCTTTTTTCGCATTTGTTTGCCCTGGGATCATGGATCCGCGAATTTAGGTATTGTTGTGGGTCGATTATGTTACCACACATCTTCGGAATTCAAAAACCTGCGATATTTTTATTGTCTAACTCCGAAAAACGACCTTTGAAAATTTCAAAATGTTCAGGTTCGGATTCGCAATATTCCCGATGATTTTGTTCAGGTTCAGACACAATTTTCGTTCAGGTTCGGACAAATTTGGTTCAGGTTCGGACGCATAAAAAACTTCGCATAAAAATGACAAGCCGAGGTACAGTCGCGTTATTATTGCGTTTTTGTGCATTTTGGTTATATTCCATTCGTAAAAGAAACGATAAATGGGGAACACGAGGCTTGGTTTTAGCCCACTCGTGAATAATTTGGGCGGACTTTCTTATTTTATGCGTGTGAGATGTATGCGATCACGTGATTCCCCTCCACATCCAAATACGATGCCACAAAGGTCGCCGCACGTAGATGAGCAGATAACTGTCCATACTATAAGTTACACGGCTTTCTGAGAGAGATACTGTGTGGTATTGCCCCGGTAGAGGCTCGTGTCCCCCGATGCGACCCCCCCCCCCCCCCTCAACAAGCCGTGTAATCATGTATTTACCAATATGTATTTACCAATCATGTATTTACCAATATATTCCCAGATATAAAGCGCAGAAACGAGCCCCACGAACAGTAACTCTATTTTGTTAGACTGCTTATACGATGAATGTGATTATATAGGCTGTTCCCACACAATTTGCCCATAAATACTTGCTGATAGATAGACAATATATACCATGTTTTGTATCAATAATTGGATGATATATTTGGGTATTCACACGAAACATATTCGTTTCAATATAAGCCTTATGTGTTTTGCCTCATTTCTAAATGTTGAATCCACTTGCAAGTTAACCATTTGTCACACGACTATTATGCAGGACTATTAATTAGAGCCCGAACATGTTGCGTTCTATTCAGCACTATGCGAACATAGAGAATACCTATGCTATGCCGAATAATACCTGAAATATGCGAATCTTCACGAGTGGCGATATTTCAGGAATATATTATTCGAGAAACCATAATGTGTTCTCTTTATGTTATGCTTATGGTAAGCAATTCTGCAAAACTACAAGTATTGTTTATCGAAACAAGAATTTAGACGCCGAAGTAGCGAAACTTATGCAAACAATATCAGCTGTTCCGTTGGAAAATTAAGCATCTCTAAATTTTGGTTGAAAATTTCCTTCATAAGAGAATAGTGCCTACCCAATGGTTAAATATTACACACAGAAACCCAAATAACTGAATACGTAATAAAACGGGATCATTTGATTTTCTTTAGAACTTATCGCAGTAATAAACTATTTTCAGTCTTCCGAGGAATTTCGCGTAGTTCCATTGATAATGCACGCGTCAATAATTGTGTACCCTTTTTTGAACAGAAATATCTACAGTGAGATAACGTTTGAAAATTATTATCCACGCAAATGTCCACGAAAGAGAGCACATCGTATGTCATTTAAAATTACAGCTATTTCATAGGAAAACATAACACACAACGCTTGTCCCCACACCCGGTTGTAACTAACAATCTGATTGACAACAACGTCACGTTTAAATAATGCGCCATGTCCTCGTAACTATTGACAGTGAGCGTATAAAAGCACGTGAAACATCGTGTTTATGAATTACCCTTGAACTAGCAGTTTCACCAAATCGTGACATTGTGCTGGCGCGCTGAGCTTAATTGATGTCACCTAAAACAGGATCGATAGGTCTGCTACTGAATTATTCTTATTGGTGCTGATTGGTGTGAATTTATCTGATAACCTATAAAAAAAGCACACCACGTGGTAGCTATTGGTGCGAGACAAAAACGTTAGCTCCGCCAACATCGTGGGATACTATAGGAGATTTTAATACCCGGATGTCTCTTTTTGAAACCCCTTGGCTCCGCCTCGGGGTTCAAAATCGAGAACCAGGTATTAAATATCCATGTAGCCCCGATAACTCAGAAGATAAGTAATAATACCACTGTTGCTCGTATGTAAAATGTAATAATTCCCACTAGCTGGTTTCAGTATAGTAGACATTGCTCGAAAATTTTCAACTGTGGCTTTTATCCCATTAATTCGGAGAATTTACCACCTACATGTATATTTGGAAATTTCAGCTGACATATTTAGATATAACAAATCAACAATGCATGTTCGTTAATAACACGCACAATAAGATCGCGACTGCACCTCGGCATGTCATTTATAGGTAAGGTTTTGATGCGTCCGAACCTGAACTAAAATTGTCCGAACCTGAACCAAATTTGTCCGAACCTGAACGAAAATTGTGTCTGAACCTGAACAAAATCAACGCGAATGTTGCGAATCCGAACCTGAACATTTTGAAATTTTCAAAGGTCGTTTTTCGGAGTTAGACAATAAAAATATCGCCGGTTTTGCATTCCGAAGATGTGTGGTAACCTAATCTACCCACAACAATACATAAATTTGCGGATGCATGAGCCCAGGGCCAGAAAAATACGAAAAAGCGAACATTTCGTCGCCTCGATAAAATTTCGAAAAATTATGACGACTTGACACGCCAAATACAACAATTCACATGCCTGTCATGCGAAAGCCGTGTTACGTGTGTGTTGAGCATACACATTCCTACATAACTGTTTAAAGGTGTATCACCGAAAGATGTCGTTAATTGATGCTTGGAGACAATATATACACTTACCGTTTATCTTTTTATTGGGCGCCGCCATCTTGGAATGTCCGAACCTAAACGGGTATCCGACAGTGCACATGCGGGCTAATAGTTTTACGGGGCTGAATCCTTTTTTTGGCTGAAGGGGTCACTCTCACCAAAAAAGGTGCCGAATGGTACACAGGGTTTGTAAATGTGCTGAAGGGCACACACGGGTATATATACACATGATTCTGGTCTGCACTAACACCGTTCATTAAATTGTGTTTCTGAAAGTCTGGCGGCCATCATATTTGTTTACATTGATTTTAATGTTCATTGCATGGAACGTAACAATTAATTACAGAACTCATGACAGTCACGAAAACTAAACGTCATTTAGAACGAGATTTATAAACATATGTATTCTTCAGTACAATTTCAAAATCTGTGTACCCTTCGGCACTTTTTTGTGAGAGTTACCCCTTTAGCAATATTATGCCAATGATGTTCCATGACAATGATAACTGAGTCAGGCCATGCCTTTATTATTAATTTTAAACAATTTATTGCCAATTAATATATATAAGAACAAGTTAGGTAATCTATTGAATATAGAGGTATCAATTCGACCCCATATTTCGCCGCCACGTATAACTTACTCATTAAAACCTTCACTCATTCTGACTCGTGTTTGAATTTTCGATCTGCCCGAAATCTTCCCATGAATGTTGACCACGATATCGAGTTTTAATCAGGTAAACTCTCCAATTAACACCGAAACAGGTTCGAAACATTGTCATGAGCACCGTACATTACCTAACTGTAATCTTACTATTATAAGTGGGGTATAAAATAAAATATTTTTTTTGTGTAATCATTGAGTCCAATGACTGACAGCAACATACATAGACACGATCATGTCGACATAATATTGCTAGCACAAACTTGGCAACATCGAGTTATGTTTGGCAGAATGCTTGCATTTATACCGCTATTGGAAATTCAGACCATATAGGCCCCGGCCCACATGGAGTTAAATGTGTTCTAAATGATATATAGATGTGAGTCTATATAAGATTAATAAAGGATAACGTCAGTAAATTTCAGTGTAGAAAAAACAATCATTACCCATTTTCCGGCCCCGACACACCCATATTCACCCCCCCCCCCCCCACATTGTGTCTGATAAAATGCATGTCACGAATCTCTACTCTGATTATGTCCATATAGAGATCATAATCCACCACCTCAAATAATGGGAACGTGTTCATGTCCTGTCAGGGAAGTTTATATTAAAGATTGACACAAACATTGCAGCTATAATATATTTCTTGAGTAATACCTGTTCCTCGGTAATAACTATGTACCGATATTGAAGGATATTCCACAGAAAGTGTATAGGTCCCAGCTCGAGATTGCATGCATGAACTATGTCAAATTGCCAAGTCTGATTTGCATCCCTTACAATCTTGGAATTTCAAAATGGCGGCGCTTCCGGTCGACATTGGCAAGTCGCTTATGGAATCACTGAACTAAATGGTTTCCGATAGGCGACAGTGTTAACGTTTCGGCCAAATTCACTGACTTGAAGCCTCCAGGCCATACCAGTGATGTTTACCCAGCTAGACTGACACCAGTTGATCACGAAAATGCAAGAAAAATCATAGGTCATGTCTTTACTTTTTAAAATAAATCCCCAAGTCTACGACAGGGCTATATCACAGCCAAATTTGATCTGGAAAAACCCAGGACTACAGCAGCTAGTTAACTAAATTTCCCGCTCACAAAAATCCATTCCCCCATTCATTCACCAGTTTAAATTATTTAGATATTATGTACAAATCAAATAAACGCGATGTCATCCTTTAATAACGTGTCGCATGTATCAGGTGAAGGTCATTCTTCAGTTACCTTCACCTTTAGCATTCCACGGTGTACTCGCTCCCCGACTCTAGAACACATTTAGCTCCCTGATTCCTTATAACGCCACAAGGTGGTGTAAGTTGTTATACAGTTTTTCATATCGCCTGTATCACGGTATCACTGTGGGGGGAATTATGTTTCGTACCCTGGCTCAATCGTACCGATATGCTCCGTTGGTTCAGAGTGCCGGGATGAAAATAATTAATCGATCGTGTTTATCACAGAATGCGTTAACTGCCAAACTCCATTAAGCGCCCTCTACACTATCGCTCCGAAACGATGAGATACCTCTGTCTTGAGTTTGGTTAACTGCTTCGCCTTTGGCTTTGAAAAGCAGACGAAATTCATAAACGATGTGTACATCTGTTAGAAATTTCGTCGGCTTTTCAAAGAGACCTTGTAGGCTATTTGGCCATGCGTTTGTCACAAGACAACAGACCTGTTTCTTGCGTGCATGCATAACTCGTGTTTTATTGATAGTAATGTTGAAAAGAGTAACGACTTGTATTAATCGAATAATAAAAATGAAGTTAGTTTGCCGTATCGTTATCAGGATGGACTTTACCTACGGATTGTCCATTCTTGAAAGTGCAGCCTACTCGTATAGTAAAACTGGGAACTATGCTTGATTCATATCAAGGCGACGTCCAGTCGCGGGTTGTTGGCCAGTTTCTGTGCCGATGCCACGGGCGTACACCGGCGATGGCGGACCGGGGGTTGTTGTCGGGGGTGTCAGGCGTGCAAATGTAGAGTGACATATTAGCATTAACTTTTACTATTATAAAAATAAATTGAGTTCGTGTGTCTGTCAGGCAAAAGGCGACAAAACGACTGAACCCCTCTGAAAATGTGTACATGGGGTCATATCATGCACGTAACCCGGGGATTAAGGGCGCTAATAATGTTTATAACTTTTGCTATAAATTATATAGGCGATCAAACGGACGGGCATGCAGATCGGCAGATGTTTTAAAAAAAAATCTTCTTTTTTTTAATTTGGGAATAGATTTTTAAAACTTGTTTTGCTTTATTCTATTTTATGGATGTTAGTTTTGAAGACTATTATAATATTTAAGGAAGGGGCAGTCCTGTCAACACATTTGGTATTTTGAAAAAATAGTGATTTTGAAGCCATTTTCACGAAGCTTGGTATTATTTCTTTAAAATGGGGAATGTGACCCTAAAAATAATATAATAAAAAAAAATCCCAGACCCCTGTGTCTTATATATATGTACTTTTAGTATTATGACCAATTTGTGCCAGGGGCCGGTGGTTGTACTATTCATGTGTGTTTCCGAATACGTTGATCGAATAAATAGGATTATCATTATTTGTGGCTGAGACATGAGAAGCTACATAATTTTATATGTAATTGCCACAGGTGTAATATGTTCTTGTCCACTGGGGGGATTGCATTATGGGAAATTAGGTAGTGTCGTAACAGACTCAATAGTACCGATAGAGTCACGTACATTACTTTCCTTTGAAAAAGTCTCAGTCATTACAAACCCCACAGCAGAGTCATGTGTTGGGTTCTCTTCGCTTTCACATTTGGAATCGCCGCCATTACTTTCCTTTGCAATTTCATCACGCGCTTCAGTCAATGCACATCCCTAGAGATTCTGTCCTTTCTGGCCTGGTTACTAGGCTAGTAATTAGGTCGATGTAAAAGTAAAAATGGGTCGCTTTAAAAGCTGTAGTCTTACCCCGCTGAATAAAATAGTCCGACACAGATTAGCACATGTGCTGATATTGATATTACCACACTCTTTGGAAAGCATGCGATCGTGTGGTAATCAAAGATGGATTTCGACAAAATTTGACACTTAGAGCTACTTGTGTCCGGGGAGTGTTTTGGACGGGTCAAATTGGGTAAAACGGACGGATTTCGACGAAATTTGATACATATGGCTACTTTTATCCGGGGAGTGTTTAGGACGGGTCAAATCGTGACCCCGGCGTGACCTTGACCTTCAATATGGCCAATCAAAGTTCAAATCAGGTAAGACGGATTGATTTCGACGAAATTTTATACCTAGGGGTACTTTTGTCAGGGGGTGTTTTGGACGGGTCAAATCGTGACCCCGACCCGACCTTGACCTTCGAAATGGTCAATTCAAGGTCAAATCGGGTAAAACGGACTGATTTCGACGAAATTTCATACCTGGGGGTACTTTTCTCCGGGGAGTGTTTTGGACGGGTCAAATCATGACCCGACCTGACCTTGACTTTCAAAATAGTCAATTCAAGGTCAAATCGCGCCTTTCGCCGGAAATCAGTTGGGAAACAGCCCGGACAGCTTGAAGAATGTAATGTATAATACGAGAAACGGGGAAAACTTGATATATGGAAGTATCCAAATTTCCCACATGGGATTTGAAAGCTAGTTTTACGAAATAGTAATTCGTGCGCACGAATTAATAATCCGTGCGCACGAATTAATAATCCGTACGCACGGTTTAACATATATAAATACTGTGCTATATATCGGTAATTCAGTCAAAATGGCATCACGCCTGCGGACTCCTTTACAACGCAGTTGCGACAACAAATTATACATGCGAGTATGTTTGATACGTGATTGCTTCCTTAGGGGGGGTGGTATGCGACCGTATGCCAGGAGGGCTTACTTAGTTACAACTTATATTAGGCTGTGGTGTTCACGTGGGCTCACGATTGGAGTATTTGCCCATATGGACCGTGTGGACTAGTTAGTGTGCCCCCCCCCCCCCGCTCGCGTGTAAGCCAGTTCCGGACTGCACATGCATGTATACATATATAAACCGGGATGCTATGTGATGCTCACGGATAGTATGCCAGTATATTTCACTCTAAAGTATACATGCATAATGGATCGTTGCGCAGTGACGACTGCACCATACCGATATGATGTCAGGAATGGCGGAAATGGAGTGTAAGGTGTAGGAAACCCTCTTCAGCAAGACTAAATACTGAAGACATGCATCAGTATTTATTTTTGTGGAAGATGGAATGAGGGTCAATTAGGGAGGGGGGCTAAAGAGCCTTTCATGGGCTGAATTGAATATAATAGACCCATGTGTAAGCCAATGGACCAATGGTATTATGTTTAATTCAACATATAACGAAGACACTTTATCCCCATTGACATTCCTTGGGAAATGCAAGGGGGATTGTTAATCAGTGCGCACGGATTATTAATTCGTGCGCACTGATTACTATTTCGTGCGCACGAATTAATAATCCGTGCGCACGGATTAACAACCCCCCTTACATTTCCCCCGGAATTTCAATGGGGATAAAGTGTATTCATTATATGTTGAATTGAACATAATACCATTGTTGACTAATAAACCGTCGTCGCCCTATGATGAGTTTTACTTGGCGAGCTCCTAACATGGCATGTTTGTGGTACGGGTGTGATTAACAGGTGGGGTGGACCAAAATATATTGTGTCAATGCCATACAGGTCTGCCATATTGCACGGTGGAACCACCACTGCACAACGATCCATATGGGTATCTATACTATAGAGTTAAGGGGGAGACGCACGTTTTGCATAAATCACAGTAAATCCAGCCAGAAATGACAAGTGATTTTCAACAAAGAATTTCTCTGGATCTATCTGGTGAAAATTCTTGAATTTTACATATGATAATTTTCATTATATATAGAATCAGAGCAATTATAAAGAGACAATAACTATAATGGATTTTAATAGATTTGAGAGGTTGAAAATATTTGTTTCGTTTCTGTCCCTTTAGGTACCGAGAACTGCCAGAAAAAATTATAATTTCAAACAACATGTCAACCATCAAATAGCTTATTGTCTTGACTCCACGAGAGGAGGCTTCATTTGTATCATAATGTTGAGTTAGCTTTTTAATTGCATATTATAGCATCATATCCCATGTATTATAATGAAGAATAAAGTCACAAATATGCCAGCCCAATGAAAACAAATGTTCAAATGTGGTGCTGTCCACTCAAGCAGGGAGCAATCAACAGAAATTAGTCCACAGTGTTAAGCGATATGGTGGTCAGATTTAACTTGGTTATGAACCCATGACCCAGAACTCAACTGAGCCCAATTTTTCAATGACCAACAAGCATGGCATGAAAATTCTCAATAATAAAAAATTATTTATGGTAGTTGTCTTTCTGAATGAAAATAATCATTTAATTTCATGAATCAAGAAAAATTAAGTCTCCGCTCATGATCTTCAGATATGATAGCATGTATATATGAAACGCACTTTCGAAAAAAAATCTGTTTTACAGTAGTTCTCGGTACCTGAACACAGTGAAATTTTAAAGATTTTTCATGCCATAAAAGTAAAGTAAATGAGATTATAATAACCAAATGTCCAATGGTTCTTATGTATGGTACCACAATAATCTCTTGTACAAAATTTCACAAAGATATTCCAGATAGATTTAGAGAAAATACATTTTGAAATACCAGGAAATTTTGGCAAAACGTGCGTCTGACCTTTGCCTGTGGGTGATTAACAGTATATTGAATCACGGCGGGCCAAAGTTACAAAAGAAATAACCAATCATAAGTTGAGAGGTGAACGCTAATCAGAGCTATCCAATCGGTTCACGGATTGCTAAGTTGATGACCACTTGTCTGCGCAAGTTAACAATTAAACGGTTCGTTTGTAGTGTGTGTATGTAAGTACAAGTCAGTGTAATACCGAGTACTACAAACATTTTGGTATCATTGTTTTTACAAATTACAAATTTACAACCATTCAGTTTGTGAAAATAAAATATTATTTTGATGGTATAGCATTATATATATTGTGACCATCTATTATTTCAAACTGATCCGCTACTCTTATCATAACACATCGAGACAGTAACGTGGCTCCATTTTATCGGGAGGGGTGTATCGAAGCAAGGACGTGCTAATGGTCTCGGTTATAGGAGTGGTGCGGTAGAGTGCCAGTCGGTAGAATGACAGGTGCACTACACCGTTACATGCCGTCCAGCGCTGACGAAGCTGGTTCTAACCCCGTCATATGGAGGGTGACCGGAATCGTGTATGTGGGCAAGTTTGCCAGTTGCTTTCCGGGGGTCGGTGGTTTCTACACGCAGTGGGACGATTTCTCGGTGAAATCGAGCCTCTGCGTGGTCTTTCCTCCACCCGTAAAATTTACAACGTCGTGTGTGGCATAGCGGCTAGAACGTCGATAAACCCTAATAAACCAAACCAATAGGAGTGTCATTTTATAATTTCAAACTGCTCCGATATCTTATAATATATCTAAATAGGGACGTGGCTATATGGGCTCAGTTTGGCGACGGGGTGTCCATCCTATAATTTCCATATGCACCCTTTGAACAAAAAAATGCCTATAAATTCCACATAACGATGGAATCGTATATCAAGAGGAAAGTATTTTAATTTTTCTACGTTGATAACAAAACTCAGGATGACTGACTTAGTTCAGCCAACATGACTGAGGCATAACATTAATCAAAATTACTAGGGTGATGTTAGTCATAACGACTAAGAAATGGGGACTTTTCTTAGTCAATTGGAAGGCGTAAATTAAAGTTGCTGAATTATGTGCAAATAATTCCAATAATTGACCAAAGTTACTCAAAACGTTTGTGACTAACACTAAGTTAGTCATATTTAGTCAATATGTCCAATCCAAGGGGCGGGGGTGCACAACTTACTGTTACAGCTTGAAAATCAGAAGCCAACCGGGGTAAACAATTTTATAATTGTTTATAATTGAGGGTGGGGATACAGTTGGATATCGACGTTTCGAAGAAAAAAAGAGAGCATCTTGCCACGTCACTGCATTTATGCTCTAGTCATTTATGAAAACTGTGCTTGCATCTTCGTATTCGTGTCCTTTGCCGTGACCAAATGCATTCGCGTCGACGATTGAAACTCAAAGGATAATCCGCAATGCATTCTTGAGCGAAAAATCATACTCACATTGGGAACACGCGTCATTTTTATCCATTCTTGGATATATCATTGATTATGGTAAGTACATGTTACATGCTAATGTTGGCTATAATCCGAAAGTATCACTCACTATTTGTATTAATCACTAACTTTTGTCAGAGATGTTGTGACTCATACACTCTTAGAACCAGAAGTCCTTCAGAGAACCCAAAAAGGTTCTTCACCTTGTCACAATAGGAGCACCTTATTTGGTGCTTCAAAGGACCCCATCATAAGGTTCAACAGAAGAACCCCAATATGGTTCTTAAGGGAACCATAATATGAACATGGTTCTTCAGGGAATCTTTATAAGAACCCCATATGATACTTCGGAGGACACAATCATAAGGGTCACACGAGGATTCTTCAGAGAATCTTTCATCTATCAGAACAGGGTTCTTAAGGAAACCATAATCTACCCCAACAGAGAACTTCAGAGAACCTGTAAGGTGGAATAGCGTACGATGATAATATAGTATGTTTGCGCTCTTGCGTATATATCGCGACGTTCAGTAGACCTTGAGGTGTTTTATAATAACTAATAGATTGTCATAATATTGAAGCATTTGGGGAATGATATACACAAGGGAGCGTATACCTACACATTCCATATACAATTCGCTTAATTTTGGTATGATTCATATTCTTGAATACACGAAGGTGGTGAATTAGTCTGCACTTTAACATATATTTATGTGTATTTTACGGTTATCACACGAGGGTTCTTCAAAGAACCTTTCATATATCAGAACAGGGTTCTCAAGGGAACCATAATCTATCCCAACATGGTTCTTTAGAGAACCTTTATAAGAACTCCAGAAGGAATAGCGTACGATGATAATATAGTATGTTTTGGCTCTTGCGTATATCGCGACATTCCGTAAACTTTAATGGTCCGAGTGCACTGCCTGTGGTTTTTACCCTTAGATATCAAGTTTTGGCTCAATCGGTCGAGCTGTTTTCGAGTCTATAAAAGACACACACACACGGACGTCTAAAAATATATAGTAGATTACTCACCATTTTTGGTTAGTAGTAGGCCTACATTATTTGCTTTAGGCTACGCGTAAAGTCAGCATTATATAATGCGGAAAAGTGTGCAGTACACACCACTTTGCATTACTTGAGAACATGTAATGCATTGCAATGCATTACTATTATACATTACTATTCCCCAACCCTGCGAACAAACACATACTCCTCCTTTCTCTCTGGTTGATGTTTTATTCATGTTAATCACTCAATTCGGCTCCATGGCACATGTAACAACTGCATTATTGTTTGGTCATGAACCCTTCAGCCTCCTAAAGAACCCTAATTACACACCGACGAACCCTATCGAATACAGAGAACCTTTTCTGACACCGAGGAACCTATGGGTTCTTCAGAGAACCCTTGAGTTCTTCAAAGAACCACAAAGAACCCTTATTTCTTAGAGTGTACGATTTGGCGGCTACTCGCCCCATCCTATTCTGAACAGCTGTAATGTGCCAGGCATCGTGTTCCCAAGACCACTATCGTCATGTCCCTGTTTATGAGATTTCCATTGATAACACATTTTCATAAGGGGGCTACATCCCTGCGAATCAGATGGTTATATGCTCTGGTTTCAGGATGTGAAAATCGACAATTTATGTTTGACACCCTATATAGACATTCTAGACAAGTTTTTAACGTTGTAACTTTCAATAAATTGGGTAATTTCAGTAGTTACAAGGAACACATACTGCTACATCACATCCAAGCTGACACCCCATAAGGTTTGACAATTTCTAAATATAGGCCATTTCAATCCAAACTTTTGACCCAAGGAGGTAAATGTGCAAATGTTGGTCTAAAACAAAACATACCCCCTAATAAATTGTTGGAAAAAACTAAATAACAGAACAAGTTCAACCTATTGTTGTTGTAAAATTTCCAATTCATGTTGTTTCAGGTATCAAATTTCCAGCTGTTGAACGTGTTGATAAAATGTTTGGAGCGAGAAACATAACCCAACCCCCTTGTCGCGACGTCCCTGTGGGTTGTACTTGAAATTTCCAGCTGACAAAATATTTTCCCGAGGGGGTGAATCGACCCCTTGTCGCCACGTCCCTGCGTATCATAGATATATATATTATCCGTGTTAAGGGTGCGAAAACTGAAAAATTATGTTTCATAGTACTCGAACATTCTTTGTGATTGGAGATATTTGTAAATACAAAGAACACGTACTATTTGTGATTTATGTTTGTAATCGTAGGTTCATAGTATTGGCGGAATGATAATTGTTATTTCTTACAAACAATTGTAGATTCTTACAAAGAAAAAGTTTCATAGTATTGACCCCAGGTGGAAATAAATCGACATAATGGATTCCGAAACCACTTGTTTAGTGCGCTTGGTAAATTCGTTTCTGTGGGTAGTCCATGTGGGAAACGTTAAATATTTTCAAATGGAATTGTAGTAGGGACACGTGGCCACATGTCACAAAGTTAAGTTTCAGGGTAAAATTGGGGTTTGCGTTGTTTGCGTACGAATGCCAAAGGCTACTTTCGAAGACAAAGTTATGCCACTTAGCCAGGGGGGGGCGCGGAAAAACTGCGGGACACAACGTACCGGGGGGTGGGGGGGGGGTACATAAGCGTCAAAAATTTACACGTAAATTTTTTCCTTATTCATTTAGGGGGTGGGGGGTTGTCGGAAAAAATTTGCATGTAATTTTTTTCCAAATATGTATTTTCAGACTCACAACTTCAATTTTCTCTCAATTTATAGAATATGGATTAACCTTAATATCCAAATCATATATACATGAGTAGTACAATCCACCTAAAACAATTTTGGATAACCACTGTCTTGGTTTACATGTGATATTGACCCCATTAAAGGTACTCAATCCGATAAAACTCCTCTCAATTACTATTTCAATGGCTTCGGGGCTCAAAAATATTTGATTCGAGTCGAGGAAGTCACCCATCAAAGCTCAGATTTGTTAGATATCGATTTTAGAAATATATTATTTTTCATTATCGGGAATACTTTCTGGCCCAGAACTCAGTCAAAATTGCGTTATTATTACCACTTGATTTTAGAGTTATCCATCCTTGTCTGTTTGAATAGATTTTGGTGTACACACCCGAGCAGATTACGGCAGTTGAAGTCAATTATTAGTACTCATCTCGAGTAAATCACAAATTTCAAAAATCAATATCTAATAACTCTGAGCTTTGTTGATGGGTTCCTCGACTCGAATCAAATATTGTTTACCCCCAAAGCCAAAGAAATAGTAATATAGGACCCTCTGATCGGATTGTTGTTGTTGGAATCTGTTGAGATGGGGACCCTCTGTTCGGATGAGTACCTTTAACCCTCTTAATAATGCCGACTATGTCAGTGTCTACAAGTCGAATGCAGAATTCTACCCTGCGATCGCTTATCTGGCAAATTTTTACTGCAGAACTATCCCATGTATAAACAATTTCTCCTCCAATGGTATCAGAAAACAGTTATATGCTGGTATCTCCTCATCTCATTGCATCTTTTTCAAAGTCGAGGGTAATGACTAGTTGTCATTTTTTAAAGTGCATACAAAGCGTTGCGATCACCAATATACATGTTTGTACATGTCATGACATCACGAGGTACAAATCTGCAAATCTGCCAAATCTGCAAAGACAATGACCATTTAGTCATAATAATCTAAACTAAGGTTACCATGCAAGCACCTTCTCGTGAATTGTATGCTCCTGTGTTTTTTTCGGTTTCCGGTCAAACCGAGTTGTTGTCCGGCGGGGGTAGATTTGATATTTTTTTTTCTGGGGGGGGGGGGGGGGGGGGCAATGGTCAGTGAAAAAAACCTGCAGTTTTTGCTGTTTGGGGGGGGGGGGGGGGGTACCCAAACGAAGAAAACAGTTTTTTCCACCCTGTGTCTGCAGTTTTTTCCGCCACCCCCCCCCCCTCCCCCACCCTGACCTTAGCTTACATTTTCCAGAAAATACCACTGGTTTCTGATACTGCAACCTAGACCTACAATTTGACATATAATGAACTCGCAGTTTTCGTCGAGAACGAGCCTCCGGTCCTAACACACTCTCGTCGACAAGGTATACCCCTAACCCAGAGAGTTATCCCGCCTTAAACTACATCAATTTTACAAAATGTTTGTTAGATCGTCACCGTCTATTTATACAACATGATTAACACCGATACCCTGGTTCCAGAGTTATAATTTTAGGATAAGCAATTTAAAACCTCCGCAAGCTGACTACTCGGCATATATGAACACCTTCCTCACAGCTGCTATATACTCGCCTGTGGAATGATTTACCACCCGAAACTAAAGTCTTTAGAGATAGATATTCAAGTCACGACTGGATATAGAAATAACGAAGAAGCTCGTTGAAAGTCCAACATTTTGATTATTGTTTTAATCGCGAACTCAAATATTGCATGCCCGTTTAAAACTCAAATGTAGACATCTAAACCGTGACCTTCATGAAAACCACTTACGCGATTGTGACAAATGTGTGTGCGGGGAAGTAGAAAGCGCAGAACACTTTCTATTATTCTGTCCAAAGATATATTCAACTCAGGTCTTTATTATCAGGGATTATCACACCTCGTGCAGGTACCCCTGGAAACAATAGCCGTCGGCAAATCGAGATGCTCCCAGTTAAACAGTGTGCATCGGAATGGTATATAATATTGAGGTTGCAGGGATGTATACGGGTAATATATGCAGACGACAGTTATGTCCAATATTTTCCTGCAATTTGCATTGTACTTTTGTATTGGCATTAAAATAGGTTTAACCAAACTCTCTGAGTGCTATACACGTACCTATAACACAACATTTTTTCACTGTTTATTTTCTGTCGGTGGCAACTCACTCTCCATTTCTCCGACAAATTCAGTCGTTCAGATTCAGTCTTAACCATGAAACGATTTTGGTACCACATATTTTTTGGGATTAAACAAAGAACAGTGAGTGGGGGGTTTTAATAGGTTAAGATAAGGCAATAGGTTTTGTAAATAGGTTAGGATAACGCAATATGTTAATAGGTTACGATAGCGCAATATCTTTTCCAGACATTCCGTTTCGATTCCAGAATTTAAATGAATACAAAGGCACGGGCGTTTGTTCGGGCCTGAACATTGTGTCCGAAGTTGTATTTGTATGACTTCAATGCGTCTTGCTGCATGGGATATACAATTATCGTAGTAAGGTAGTTCAGGTATTTATCGTCCTTTTTCGATCGTGCCATTCGTATATGATTACATGTAAATAAATACTTAATCGGAAGGGGTGATTCGATATTGTTTAATGTTTAATCCAACCACAGTGACACACGTTCGGGATGACTATATTAAATCAAGATATATTAAGTTTTGCCACACGACAGCACTGGTGCAACGCATTAGCTCCGAAATCATGTAGCCTACCTGGTCATTTAATTTGGTTCAATGAAAGCCTGGGGGATGGGATGATCAAAGTTCGGATTATGGATGGATGGACACGTGAATAGGTCGACACGGACTTTGAATGGGGTGGTCGCGTAAACGGGTTATTATACGAGGTGAACAAGCAAGTTTATTATATTATACGAGGTGAACAAGCAAGTTATTATACTTCATATAATTGACATTATAATTTAAAGGCGTTCCCAAATTATGTCCATTTTTGCAATTTATATCTTAGTCTGAAATCAAACAACGCCCGACGACTAATGGCGATTAAGTGAATTTAGCTATATCATTAATTAATCTTTCTGGATCAAAGCAAATATGACGTGCAGATGAGTCTTTAACAAATGTTTGGATTAATGTGTCACTTTGCACGGTATACTGCGTACATTGATGCTGATACGGTTTAATGAATTTAACAACAAGACCGTGAACATTTCATTTAAATTAAATTAAAAGCTCCACACAATCATGGCTTACATATTTTAAATTGAATGTTTATTTAACTCAACGCCACAATTAAATGACGAATAGAGATTAATAAGTAATATATATACATATATTTACAAACATGGGGCCAATGTTCTATGTTCTTATGACGTCGTCGTGTGGTCATCGTCATCGTCATCGTCATCATCATCATCATCATCAACGGTATCACCATCATCAGCATTATTATCACCAATCATCATCGCAATCATCATCATCGTCATCCTCATCGCCATCATCATCATCGGCAGAATCATCATCATCGGCAGAATCAATATCATAATCATCATCGCCATCAACAACATCGTCAACACCGCCACCAATCGCCACCACCATCATCAGCATCGCCATCATCATCATCGTCATCATCATCATCAGCAGCAGCAACAGCATCGCCATCATCATCATCGCCGTCATTATCATCATCGGCATCATCGTCATCACCATCATAATCGCCACCATTATCATAATCATCATCATCGTCGCCATCCGAAACCGTATCATCATCGACATCATCATCATCGTCGTCATCATCATCATCATCATCATCGGCATCATCACCAATCGTCACCACCATCAGCATCATCATCATCGCCGCCACCAGGGTCGTCATCACCATCATCATCGGGGCATCATCATCACCAATCGTCACCACCATCAGCATGGTCGCCATCATCATCGGCATAATCATCGCCAATCACCACACCATCATTATCGCCATCATCATCACCAATCGCCACCACCACCATCATCATCGCCAGCATCATCATCATCGTCTCCCACCACCACCACCATCATCATCATCATCACCATCACCGCCACCAACATCACCATGATCGCCATCATCGCCATCCGAAACATTATCATCATTACCACCACCACAATTATCATCATCCTCGTCGTCTTCGTTATCGTCGTCATCATTGTCGTCAACGTCATGATCATATTGTCGTAATATAGAATAGAATAGAATAGAATAGAATAGAATAGAATAGAATATTTATTGCAATACACCAAACATATAGGCAGTTGCAAGTTACAAAATGGATTAAAACTTAAAACATGTAAATACGAACTAAAATAAATTTTGATCAATAACTGTTTGATGCAATGCATCGTCATTCAACTACCACCAATAACTTCTCGTGTTTATCACTATAATATACTAAACTTTCAAAGACCCCCTTCTGAGAAAGAACAACCGGATCATGTTGCAATACGGTATTTATAATCTTTGCTTCATCATTTCTCATAATCGTTTGAAATTTTTCACTATCGCTCATTTTTAAAAATTCACCCTTATTTTCTTGAATATTTCGAAATAGTCTTGCCCTGAGATCAGAGTATGCACTACACTCGATGACAAAATGATATTCAGTTTCAACACACGCCTGATCGCACGTTGTACACAATCTGTTTTAACTGGGGTTTTCGGTTGTTTATGTCTACCTTTTTCTATTTCCAAATTGTGATTACTAATACGAAGTCTTGTAAACATTTCTCGCGCTTCGTGGCATCGTGTATGTTCGAGGAAAGGCTACACTATATACTTATCCTTAATAGATCTATACGTACGAAGCTTATTTGCTCCAGACGATTTTTCATCATCGTATAAATCGCGTATAAATTTCTCGATATGTCTTGATTTCAAATCATTCACTATATATTTGTCATTTGCAATTAGTTTTCCGATGTCATTAACTGTTATGTTATATGTTGCTAAAATTTGCATCCAAGTGTTGGGTAATGTACACTTTAATGATTCAGAGAATGAATCAGTATATAAATATACCTGTATCTTTTATTTGCGAGATTCTATTCATATATTTGACAGCCCTGGGAATTAGCCTAGGCAATAGGCAATGCCTATACAGGTAAAAGCAGAGGCAAAATCGGTTTGCCTAGGCAATAATATTTCCTAGGTAAAACAAGTTCATTGGGTTACTAAAATTGATTTGTGTATATCAGAAATAGAACCTCTTTAGCCAAAATGATTTCCTTAAATAACTCATTACATATATTGTCCTACAATTGTTTTCATGGCACTGGGCCACTAACTAGCTACCCGTTATAAGGACACTTATTTTGGAGATGATTTGTGGAATTGTACATATATGTAATGTTCCGCAAAATAACTAGGCCATTCTGGGCAATTCATGTTATTATTGAATCATATTGATTTGAGATGGCAATATTGTTGCAAAATTGCTTAGGTAAAATCTGTTTTTGCCTAGGCCGATTTCTTTCACCTAGGCAAATATATTGCCTAGGCAAATTTTCCTTAATTCCCAGGGCTGTTTGAAAAGCTGAACAATCGCGTCATTGGTTATTGGGAACCTACCTAGCTCGGCTCTAGAAGCATGGTTAGACGCTTTCTGGTTTATACCTAATATTCGTTTACAGAATTTCAGGTGTGCTTGTTCACATGGGTTATTATCAGTACAACGAAAATTTAGATCAGTTGACCAAACTTCACAACCATATAACAGAATGGGTTTAATAAGTTTATCGAATAGCCTACATTTTGTACTTAGAGTTAAGTTTATCCGTGACTTTATTGACTTTGTTAAGAAATACATAGCTTTGATTGCTTTTGAACTTATGTTTTTCTGTGGGTTTTTTCATCCTCCCAGTAGAACTTAATGTAACACCTAAGTATTTATACTCGTTTGCCATTTCCAATTGTATATCGCCAATATGGTATAAAGTATCTGTTTTAACTTTACGTTGTCGAAAGACCATGCATTTTGTTTTTCAGGAATTTATTTGAAGATTATTATTTATTGCATATTCTTCTAATTTTGTAATACATGTTTGTAAACCACTTTGTGATTCCGAGAACATTACCAAATCATCTGCAAAAAAGAGATGATTGAGTGAGCGTCCGTTCACATGGACTGGGTCACAGGATCTGTCAAAAATTGAACTTATATCATCTATGAAAACTTTGAATAATGTCGGTGACAAGGAACACCCCTGTCTAACGCCTGTAGTCGATAGAATTGAGGGACCAATACCGGCAGACGTTTTGACTGAATAATAACTTGAGGCATATAACGAAGATAAAATCCTCAAAAGTTGCCCGTGTATTCCAATCCTTTTCAGTTTTTCAAATAGTATCGACCTATCTACTGAGTCAAACGCTTTCCGAAAGTCCACAAACACAGCATACATAGGTTTTTTAATTGTTTTGTACTTGTTAATTATCGTTCGTAAAATGAACACACTGTCAGTCGTGCTTCGTTGCTTTCTGAATCCAAATTGATTATCACTTATTAGATCATTGTCTTCCAAATGGGAATTTATTCTCGGGTTTAAGACCTTATTGAAAAGTTTGCCAAAATTGCTACTAAGAGCAATTGGCCTATAATTATGTCTGTCACCTTTTTTGTGCAATGTTTTTATTTGTGATTCACTCCAAGATCTGGGATAGTGCCCTGATTCTAAAATATTATTGAAAAGCTTTGTAATGTCATCAATAATAAGTGGGACAATTGTCTTCAATAATTCATTTGAAATGTTATCTGGTCCTGAGGATTTCTTATTTTTTAGCTGTTTCAAAACATTTAATATTTCTGAGGACGCCATGGGTTTGTCGCTGAGGGGCACCTTTACGTTATACGGTGGTAATAATTCATTTGGTGGACTATTTACTCTTGGACATAGTAACTGTTTGAAAAATTCAACAGTTTCATCTGGATTTAAATTATCAGAGCTATCTTTTTTTGACCGAAAACTGTTTATTATTCTCCAGTATACTGAAGGATCAATAGTTTCAAGATTAGTTAATTTTTCGGAAATGCCCTGATAAAAGATTCTAGATTTTAATTTTGTTTGTTTCTTATATGCCTTTTTCGCATTAAAAATTCGCAAAATTAACGATTTGTCATATGGCATTTTCTTCATTTCCCCTGTAGCACTTTCCATTTCTTTCTTCAACTGTTTGCACCTATCATCAAACCAAGCTCTCTTTTTCCTCTTTTTATTTTTGTTAACATTAACTCTCTTCGTCGAAGCATTATTAATTGATGTGAGTATCACACTAAGATCACGCGTCGCCATTTCCGAGCCACAAGCATCCGCCGGATATTTGTTTGATCTATATTGATTAATTTTATTTTGAATAATATTTTGAGAGAAGGCTCTCTTCGCCTTACACGCACTCTCCGCACACCATTTCGTTGCAAAGTTAGACTCTTTGTAAATACATTTTAATTTGTTGTTGTTTACAGTGAACAACTTTAATTTAAAATGTATTGAAAGTTGACAATGGTCGGATAAGTCAGTTGGAGATTTAATACAGAAGTAGGTGATATCGGATAAATATCGTTCATGTATCAATATATAGTCGACTGTGCTCGCGCCGTTATAATTGTAGCTGGTAAAGCTTCCGAGCGAATCTCCAAACTTCCTACCATTTATAATCCGTAATCCAGTCGATTTACACATTGAAAGTAAACATTTTCCAAACGTATTGCATTCTTTATCTAAGGTTGCTCTGTCATTCATAGAGTCATATGTATAGTTTTCGGGAAGAGAAATATAATTGTCCTCGTCGTATGCAACATAATCGGGCCTCCCTCCTGTTCTTGCATAAAAATCACCTCCCAATATAATTAGTTTATCAGATTCTAAGTTTGTTAAATATTGTTCAATATCTGAAAAAATTAAATCTTTCCTATCATTTCCAGTAACTTGAATTTTGAGGTGGTATATATACTGATATAAACATAATATTTGTATCCAAGCCAAATATTTTGCCATCAAATTCTACGCTTAGTGCGAAATCTTGCACGTGATTTATTCCTTTGATGAATTTCTGATATTTAACTCGGCAGAAAAATGCGATACCACCTCTTACAGTTTTACCTATACGAGATAGATCAACACAGTGGTATCCCGGTAAATGTATTGATCACACTGGGTCCTACTAAAACCCGACCGCACCCGACCGCACCCGACCGGACCCGACCGCACCCGACCGGACCGCCCCCAGGGGTCCGAGCGAGATGGGGTTTGCACTAACGTGTAGAATGGACCCGAATGTACCAAAGTTCCAATCCCCAAGTCGATAGCTCGAGCGGACACGGCACTATTAACCCCTGACTGCCGACCGTTTCCGCCATGTACGGGAAATCCAAAAAGGCGCCGACCGCACCTCCCCTGACTGCCTGACCACGGAAATGGACATTATATCATGAAGTGAATACCCATATGCATCCATGGGCGATCGGACAAGCCGCTAGCTGCAGCGGAAGTGATTAAATTAACCCGTACGCTGCTGCCGAATTCGCTATAAATGTACGCAAAAACGCCGAAATTAACACCCGCTGATCGGACCGCCCCTAGGAGTCCGAGCGAGATGGGGTTTGCACTATCGTGTAGAATTGACCAGAATATACCAAAGATCCAATCCCCAAGTCGATAGCTCGAGCGGACACGGCACTGTTAACCCCTGACTGGCGGCCGTTTTCGCCAGGTACGGGAAATCAAAAAAGGCGCCGACCGCACCTCCCTTGACTGCCTGACCACGGAAATGGACATAATATCATGAAGTGAATACCCATATGCATCCATGGGAGATCGGACAAGTCGCTAGCTGCAGCGGAAGTGAATAAATTAACCCATTAGCTGCTGCCGAATTCGCTATAAATGTACGCAAAAACGCCGAAATTAACACCCGCCGACCGGACCGCCCCTATGGGTTCGAGCGAGATGGGGTTTGCAATATCGTGTAGAATGGACCCGAATGTACCAAAGTTCCAATCCCCAAGTCGATAGCTCAAGCGGACACGACACTGTTAACCCCTGACTGGCGGTCGTTTCCGCCAGGTACGGGAAATCCAAAAAGGTGCCGACCGCACCTCCCCTGACTGCCTGATCACGGAAATGGACATTATATCATGAAGTGAATACCCATATGAATCCATGGGCGATCGGACAAGTCGCTATCTGCAGCGAAAGTGAATAAATTAACCCGTACGCTGCTGCCGAATTCGCTATAAATGTACGCAAAAACGCCGAAATTAACACCCGCCGACCGGACCGCCCCTATGGGTCCGAGCGAGATGGGGTTTGCACTATCGTGTAGAATGGACCCGAATGTACCAAAGTTCCAATCCCCAAGTCGATAGCTCAAGCGGACACGACACTGTTAACCCCTGACTAGCGGTCGTTTCCGCCAGGTACGGGAAATCCAAAAAGGCGCCGACCGCACCTCCCCTGACTGCCTGACCACGGAAATGGACATTATATCATGAAGTGAATACCTATATGCATCCATGGGAGATCGGACAAGTCGCTAGCTGCAGCGGAAGTGAATAAATTAACCCGTACGCTGCTGCCGAATTCGCTATAAATGTACGCAAAAACGTCGAAATTAACACCCGCCGATCGGACCGCCCCTAGGGGTCCGAGCGAGATGGGGTTTGCACTATCGTGTAGAATGGATCCGAATGTACCAAAGTTCCAATCCCCAAGTCGATAGCTCGAGCGGACACGGCACTGTTAACCCCTGACTGGCGGCCGTTTCCGCCAGGTACGGGAAATCCAAAAAGGCGCCGACCGCACTTCCCCTGACTGCCTGACCACGGAAATGGACATTATATCATGAAGTGAATACCCATATGCATCCATGGGCGATCGGACAAGTCGCTATGGGTCCGAGCGAGATGGGGTTTGCACTATCGTGTAGAATGGACCCGAATGTACCAAAGTTTATTTATTATAAATCAACATGGTCCAGCAGGTCATGATAGTCGCATGGGTAGTGACTTAAAGTGCTAAGCTTTTCAAAGCACTGCATGTGACATTGTGTATGGATTATAGCGAGGTACCAATTGTGGGTAACTAACCTCTATACTCTAATGATCGAGGGGCGTCTGCGGCGCATAAGATACTTATACCTATTATGTATGTGGGCAGTAGCCTATATAGGGGCGCCTGCGGCGCATAAGATACTATGGGTGGCGGGATGGGGTGGTGGGTGGGTAACTAACCTCTATACTCTAATGATCGAGGGGCGCCTGCGGCGCATAAGATACTTATACCTATTATTTATAATACACCTTTACTGGTTTTGAACAACCCTTGTCTATTGTGTCGTTTTCCAGTGGTGATAACAGGCCACTAAATTAATTATGCTGGTGAGTTGACCATGCGTACGCCCGCGTGACCCATATAATTAACATAAATCATCGTAAAACCCAATTTTCCTGAAATTCAAGGTGGCCGTCAAGATCACGTGACTTATAAGGGGCGGAGCAGGGTCATATGTCCCCTGCAGGTATATATACATATGGGTATGGTTATATTATATATATATATATATTTGGAATTGTACCTATCAGGGAATATTCAAACAACCAAAGCACGAACTCGACAAAGTGCGCCTTTGTATCCCATTTTGCTACAAATAGGTGGCAACTTGCATAAATCCAAGATGGACGCCAAGGTCACGTGACCTATTTTATGTCCAAAGTGGGTTCATATAGGTTACTCCCGTGTACCTTACTGTTGAACAT
Source organism: Siphonodentalium dalli (assembly GCA_032622095.1). Classification (NCBI taxonomy): domain Eukaryota; kingdom Metazoa; phylum Mollusca; class Scaphopoda; order Gadilida; family Siphonodentaliidae; genus Siphonodentalium; species Siphonodentalium dalli. The sequence continues at coordinate 57,540,965 of CP136061.1, forward strand.
CGTATAATTGGGTTGAATATTAGAAAACAAACAACACACCCATTCATACCCACACAAACTGTACATATACAGGCAAATAGCCACTAATCCAAGATGGCCGCCAATGTCACGTGACCTTGGTGGGCGTTTCCACGGCGGCATTCGACAGGGTATACTTATGTCTATATACATGTGAAGTTTCAACTAATTATATTAGAAACTGCTTGAGATATAATGTATTACCCATATATACCTGAAATACATGGATATATGTACAGGATGCTTGGCACTGGGGGGCTACGTCTGTGGTGGAGGGTGGCAGCGAAAGAGTTAACAGTGCCGTGTCCGCTCGAGCTATCGACTTGGGGATTGGAACTTTGGTACATTCTGGTCCATTCTACACGATAGTGCAAACCCCATTTCGCTCGGACCCCTAGCTCGCTCGGACCCCTAGCTCGCTCCGGTCGGCGGGTGTTAATTTCGGCGTTTTTGCGTACATTTATAGCGAATTCGGCAGCAGCGTACGGGTTAATTTATTCACTTCCGCTGCAGCTAGCGACTTGTCCGATCGCCCATGGATGCATATGTGTATTCACTTCGTGATATAATGTCCATTTCCGTGGTCAGGCAGTCAGGGGAGGTGCGGTCGGCGCCTTTTTGGATTTCCCGTACCTGCGGAAACGACCGCTAGTCAGGGGTTAACAGTGCCGTGTCCGCTCGAGCTATCAACTTGGGGATTGGAACTTTGGTACATTCGGGTCCATTCTACACGATATTGCAAACCCCATCTCGCTCGGACCCCTAGGGGCGGTCCGGTCGGCTGGTGTTAATTTCGGCGTTTTTGCGTACATTTATAGCGAATTCGTCAGCAGCGTATGGGTTAATTTATTCACTTTCGCTGCAGCTAGCGACTTGTCCGATCTCCCATGGATACATATGGGTATTCACTTCATGATATAATGTCCATTTCCGTGGTCAGGCAGTCAGGGGAGGTGCGGTCGGCGCCTTTTTGGATTTCCCGTACCTGCGGAAACGACCGCTAGTCAGGGGTTAACAGTGCCGTGTCCGCTCGAGCTATCAACTTGGGGATTGGAACTTTGGTACATTCGGGTCCATTCTACACGATATTGCAAACCCCATCTCGCTCGGACCCCTAGGGGCGGTCCGGTCGGCTGGTGTTAATTTCGGCGTTTTTGCGTACATTTATAGCGAATTCGTCAGCAGCGTACGGGTTAATTTATTCACTTTCGCTGCAGCTAGCGACTTGTCCGATCTCCCATGGATACATATGGGTATTCACTTCATGATATTATGTCAATTTCCGTGGTCAGGCAGTCAGGGGGGGTGCGGTCGGCGCCTTTTTTTGATTTCCCGTACCTGGCGGAAACGGCCGCCAGTCAGGGGTTAACAGTGCCGTCTCCGCTCGAGCTATCGACTTGGGGATTGGAACTTTGGTACATGCTGGTCAATTCTACACGATAGTGCAAACCCCATCTCGCTCGGACTCCTAGGGGCGGTCCGGTCGGCGGGTGTTAATTTCGGCGTTTTTGCGTACATTTATAGCGAATTCGGCAGCAGCGTACGGGTTAATTTATTCACTTCCGCTGCAGCTAGCGACTTGTCCGATCGCCCATGGATGCATATGGGTATTCATAATAATTAAGCCCCTTTTCTTGTGCCATTTTTGATAATTTATCAATGTCGGGTAAATAACAAACGTTGATATCGTCTGGAACATTTAAAAACGAACTTGAAACACAAGATCCGTTCTCATCGGAAGCCATTCAGCACTGAGATATAGCGAAATCCAAATGGCTTGTGGTGCGTAGTAACAGTAACCATGCAGTATACTGGTGGGCGGTCCCTATGGATAGGTCCATTCGGACCTCGGGCGATAGTCCCGCATACCATTCGCATTAACATTCTTTACCATGTGTCCTCTGTCTATCGCATTTCTTCTTGTTACCATACGAAACACACCGCCGTCAGAGCTGTTTCTCCAGTTTGTGACATATTTAATATTTCGAGCCAATACTATGACCCCATCAAATCTCGGGTGCCAATTATCCCAATAAATATTGCTTCTTATTTCGGATGTTCTAATGTCAACGAATCCCGGTGTATTGTCCACGAACGTACAGTTTTCTTCTCGACACACCTCTCGGTAGCATTCATTTGTTTCCTCAACTAGACGATTTATATAGTTTGAATGCAGTTGGCAGGATTGAAGAGAAGCGTATATCAGCAACTGAAAGTTTATCTTTAATTTTATGAATGAGTTCCGTAATTTCTGACTTTTGTGTGTGAATATTATTTCTGCAGCTATTGATGCCAATATGCACAGTTACTTTGTGAACATTTCTGAATTTAGCTGCATTGTCATCCTGCAATCACCCAATGAGTCCTCTGATCCTCTGACCTGGACGAAATACAATGTTAACTCTTTCGTTTTCAACTCTCATTTTATCAGAATTGAGTTTCCTCAAACATGAATCGCCGAGAATCAGGTGAAGGGGCTGGTCAGGTTCATTACGATTCTCAAGATTTTGAGAAATTGCAGAGGCATCAGTCTCGTTAATCACAGCACTGTCATCCGAGAAATCTTCATCACATTCACAAGGAATTGACACCAATGATTCATATTTGTTTGCAATTGGGATTTTGTGTTCAATAATCTCCGTCGTCGTCCGATTTTCAGCTATATCCACACTCTGAACGGTTAATGGCTTAATTCCTGCATTGATCGAAGGTGTTTCCGTTGTGGCCTTCGAGACAGAATTACTTTCAGAGGCACAATCTCGACCCTTCAGTGACTTCTTCAGGGAAGACACCTGATTCGCGAGTCTGCCATTATGCGTTCGTAACTCTTTGGATTCCTGTTCTAATTTACAGATCTTCTTATCAAGCTCAGATTGTATGCTTTCATATCGCTTTCTTATCTTCAATTCCAATTCTGCAGTTTTTGCGTTGATGTTGTCAGTCATTTCACTACGAATATCATTAATGGTTTGATGAAAATATTCGTTCATTTCTATCCCATCAAGCTTACTTTCTTCCATCATCATATGTAGCTCATCAACAGACCGTTTTAACGTTGTGGTAGATATGTAGTCTCCAATAGATTTCCGAGCCTTTTTATTAACAGTCACACCATGTTTCCTTTTTGGAGTAACAAACAAGACAGATTTACATTGTTTTTTTGTCAATATCAACGGATGTCATATTTATTTCTTCGCTGCTTTCAGTATTCACTGTGACCTGCGAATTTTGGTTTTGAATAACATCTGCTTGTTCAGTATAATATATTACATTCCCCGTATCATCGTTTTCATCTTGTTTATCGAGAACAGAATCCAGATTCCTAAGAATGTCCATATTGAATTCCGAATCAAATCCGGACTTGTAAACAACAGGCAAAATGTTTGTTAGCCACCAAGACACATTATCTTTTGTTCCTTGAAGCATAATTTTATTTTGTGTACGAATAAGGTGAATAGTGACTCGCCGGGCTTTGGTTTTCGCAGGTACGTTTACAATGTCCTCGACTAAATTCCTATCTTTATCACTTGCACATCTCCATATCGCACCACATTTCTCGATAGATTGTTTTTTATTCCAATATTTGTCCATGATACCTTTTTTGTAACATTCAAAATGGTTTGTATCGAGTTCCAATGTTATGCATTTACCTTTGTTTTTAACTTCAATTTTCTCGAAAGTGTCCACCATTCCGTCTGTTTTCTTTTTTTCTGCTTTCTTCACATCCAGCGAATAGTCCCTCTCGTCTGTAACGATGAAATTCTCTTCATTAACATCCATTTTATTCCAGTTTAATATATAGTTGACTGTCTCCGGTGATCCGCGAAGTTTACTTAGTAGATTTCCATCAAATTTCAATATACAGAGATATAGAGAAAATCCACGGAGCAATTTCCGTTCGTGCCTATCACGTCGCGACGTTACAAGATTTTTGTATTGCAATAACACCTCAATGGGCAGTTGCAAGCATATAACATATAATATAAAACATACATATACAATAATAGCATGAATTAAATAAAACCCGACTAAGTAAAAATTTATATTGAGTATACTCACTCACAAGTTGTTCTTATAATTATTATGCACTTGATAAAATCTGCCGTTTTTCAAAGAAGGACCGGATCATGTCGCATATGATATTTATGGTATCAATGTGCCTATTTTCCATTATATAATTAAATTTATTGTCTTCTGTCATTCTGTGGAAATCGGTTATATACTCGCCTATTGCTGCGAAACAACTAATGCGAATGTTTTCGTATGACGGACAATTCATAACAAAGTGTGATTCGGTCTCAACCGAGTTTGTCCTACAGACAGGACATATTCTATCCTCTATATCTGACGGGGGCTGTTTGTGTCTTCCCTTCTCAATCTCAAGCTTGTGATTACTTACGCGTAACCTTGTGAAGAGAGTTCTCGCGTCAGCAGATTTGGTATTGGTAATATACGGTTCCACCTCATATCTGCGTTTGAAAATGCGATACGTTCTTAGTTTATTACCACCGATTGATCTCGTATCATCAAAAACGTCCTTCACAAAACAGTTAATGTGATCTATTTTCAGCTTTTTTATCAGTTCTTGTTCTTGAATTCCACTCGACTGACTGTCTTCGGCAATATCGATTCCAAGCTTCTGCAGTAATACACACCACGATTCCGTGGATAATTTCGAATTAGTTGATTCAACGTAGGCCGCATAAACTAATGTATGACGCTTTGACTTAGAAATTTTATTCCTATATCTGAAACTCTTTAAAACCGCGTCATGAAATACGGGAAATCTACCCAGTTCTGCACGAGAAGCATGGTTCGACGCTTTTCTATTTATACAAAGTACATTTTTGCAGAATTTCAATTGAACCTGCTCGCAAGGTAAAGAATCAGTATGCATATTCGGCACATCTCCCAGCCATACTTCACAACCATACAACATTACTGGTTTTATTATTTTATCAAACAACTTGCATTTTGTAGGGGTCGTTAGCTGAAGTCTTGATGGCCTAGATTGTGTTAGGAAAAACATTGATTTTAATGCATTTGCACTCAAATGCTCCTGAGATATTAACGTTTTGCCAGTTGCACTGAATTTTAGACCCAAATACATATAATCCCCAACTATTTCCAGTGGCTTCGATCGAAATATGAATTTCGGTTCATATTTTGACTTGCGATATCTGAAAACCATGCATTTTGTTTTATTTACATTAACAGTGAGACTATTATCTGTTGCATAATTTTCCAAGTTACTCAAGCATTTCTGTAAACCTCTTTCGTTTCCGATATTATTACAAGGTCATCTGCGAATAAAAGATGACTGATCGGCCGATTATTTAGAATAACGGGATTGCAAGTCGAATCAAATGAATACCTTAGGTCATCAATATACATTTTAAACAGCGTGGGTGAAATTGAACAGCCTTGTGTTACTCCAATAGTTGATAGAAGTTGTGGTCCAGCGCCTGCCTCTGTTTTCACACTTATGTAGCTTGCTTGATACATTGAACGTATACACTGATTTATTTTACCAGAAATTACATAATCGCGTATTTTGTGTAACATTAACGATCTATCTACTGAGTCGAACGCTTTTTTGAAATCAATGAATGCAGCATAAATGGGCGTATTTTTCTGCTTGTATTTCTTCACAATGGTATTTAAAACAAATGCACTATCAATTGTACTACGATTCGTCCGAAAACCAAACTGATTGTCACTGATCAGATCATTCTCCTCGAGGTGGTTATTTATCCTGGTGTTAATTATTTTGTTGAAAAGTTTACCTAGGTTATTTGTCAGAGCAATCGGGCGATAATTATTCGGATCATGTCGATCTCCCTTTTTATAGAGCGTCTTTATGAGTGAAAAACTCCAATGTTTATGGTAATGTCCGGAACATAACACTAGATTGAACAGTTTTGTTGTCTCATCTATTATCTCTGGTACTACTGATTTAAGAAATTCATTTGAAATATTTCCATTTTCAGAAGATTTCCTATTTTTCAAGTATTTCTTCCGATGTTATCGCTTCGTCGCTAATATTTTGATCTATATCTATGCGCGGCGTTCCCCGCACACGGTCATTTTCGTCTCGTGGAATTATTTCTTTACATAAAAGTTCTTTAAAAAATCTACACATTCATCAGGGTGCAAATAATTCATTTCAACTGTTCGTGGTCTAAGACCATTAATTATACGCCAATATTCCGAAGGGTCACTTGTCTCAGTATCATCCATGTTTTCCGATATTTCCTGATAATACAATTTTGATTTATTTTTTGTTTCTCTTTTATAAGTTTTTTTAGCGGCGAAAAACTCATTTCGAAGATCTGCATTGCGATGGTATCGCTTCATTTCTTTACTCGCGTGCTTCATATGTTTTTTCAATTCTTTGCATTTTGCATCAAACCATTTACGTTTCATTTGCATTTGTTTATTTTAACTTTTAACAAATTGAGTTGCGGTGGCATTAACAGAATTCACGATATTATCATAATCGCGCACAGCTTGTTCTATTCCGTTCTTATCGCGTGCGTATACGTTTGATCTAAATTTCAATAAGCGCGGTGTTGCATATCAGCATCAACCAGAGCCTGTTTTACTTTAGCATCACTATCTCGAGACCATTTAGCCACACCGTGCGGATTCGTATAATGATATTTAAATGCAGTTTTATTGATATCTTGTGACTTTATGTTCATATGTATTGCTAGTTGACAGTGATCTGAATATTCAGTAGGTTGTTTAATACAAAAGTAACTCACATCGGATAAATATCTCTCTGAAATAATCACGTAATCCACTAAACTCGCACCATTATACTGAAAACTCGTATAATTTCCCAAAGAATCACCAGGTTTGCGACCATTTACTATTCTCATGGACGCCGATTTACAGAGTTTTAGCAAATTAAGTCCAAACGAATTTGTTTCTTTATCTAAACTAGCCCTGTCTTTCGCACTATCTAAGACATAACTTTCAGATGATGTTGTGAACATGTCCTCATCAAACGCGACATAATCCGGCCTTCCGCCTGTCCTTGCATTAAAGTCTCCACCCAGAATGATAAGCGATGTTGGGTCATATTTGCGGAGTTCTGTCTCGATATCTCTAAAACGAAATCGTAACCATCTCTTGTTTTCCAATAAGTAGAATTTTTGTGGGGGCAGATAAACAGAAACTCTATTCCACCTTTCTCCTTATCTTTGGTATTTCTGCTCAAATCAATACATTGATAGCCAGTTAAACTTATATTCCCGGGATCTTGATGCCAAGTTTCTGAAATAGTTATGAAATCATATCGATCTAATTGCCGTATGAAATCAGAATCATTAATTTTGTTAACAATGCCTTGTCCATTCAACGCGGTGTAACATACATTGTGTGTTAAAGAGTGAATTGTTGATATTACATCATTTGGCATATTTAAATTGGTGTCATTAAATTGGACTAGGTCGTCGGAGATAAAACACCCGCTTCGATCTATTTACAGCCGCTCGTGGAAATTCTGTACTTCCTTGCACCCACCCATGAGATAATTCGGGTATTCAACCAAAACTCGTAGGTATTCTCTATATATTTCATCTTAGCATAGTTAAGCTTGATTGTGATTGATTAGATTTTTACACTAAACATCAATATACAACAATAATAATACATGGCATACATGTAAGTAAGTATTGTGGTGCGAAAGCATTACATGCTATTCCCGAATCTTTTCATCAAGCTTTCGCTGAAATATGAAAATTGCTCTCTAAACATATGATTAATTTCATTCCTTAACGAATTTCTACGCATCTCACTATTTGGACCAGCAACATTTGGCCTATGCTGGTAATTCAATGAATTTAAACGATGTCCATATCCATGGCTATATGATGACTGCTGTCTGTTAGAATATCCCCTCAATCTACTATCTCTCGGGCACACTACACTGATACTTTTCCAATCTCCTCCAAACATAATGTCACGACGTGCATATTTTATGCTCTTAGCCAGTACTTTCGTTCCAATAAAATTTGGGTGCCAATTATCACGATACACATTGTATCTGACCTCATTGTCTCGCGAGTTGACGAATGAATGAGTATTGTCTATAAATGTGAAGCCATGTTCCAAACAGAATCCGTAATATTTTTCAATTGTTTTCTCAATCATCCTGTTAATGCGGTCTGAATGCAATGTTGACAACACGGACGAAATTCTGATAGCTGCAGTTGGTAGTGCCCTTCTAACTTCAGTATGAAATTCCTCCAGATCGCTGGCTGTTGTTTCTATATTGTGCCGACAGCTGTTAATGCCGACATGTATAGTAACTTGGTGCACATTTCCATATTTACAAGCATTGTCATCTTCGAACCATCTCCTAAGCCCCTTAAGTCTTTGTCCTGGTCTTACAACACATTTAACTTCCTCATTGCCGACAGACATCCTTTCTGGTATTATCCCTCTGATCACCGAATCTCCGAGTATCAAATGAACCGGAACCACATCATCATTCACCTGCCGTTCATTGACATTAACAAAGTTATTCTGAGTATTGTCAACAATATCGGAGCTGCATTCCTCATCACCATCATCATCATCATCATCATCATATATTACACATGGTATGGACCCCAACGTAATATCCTGGTTTGAAATTAAACTGAACCTATTCTCAGTCGATACTAGGATTTCGTCAGTAGCACCCTCAGTTTGTTTATCAGGTGTTAGAACCTTCGGCTTGGCTAAACAATTGTCAATAGGTATTGTGCCTTTTGCTCCTGATGTCACTTGAATATTATGTTTCACTACCCTAAGCATTTCTACTTCCTCAGTGTTGTGTTCTCTATCCTAATGTTTTCCAACTCCAGCTTAAGGTCTTTCGTTGAACATTACACGAAATTCTCTGGCTTGTTCTTCGAGAAGGCTGCTGATCAAAGCTTTCATATCATCTATTGACTCTCGTTGTTCCTTCTGCTCCAGTTTATTCTCTTCAACCAACACGTGCAGTTCATCGACTGATGATTTTAACGTAGATGTAGTTATATAATCTCCCCTTGTGATGCTGCATAGCTTCCTTGCCTTTTGTCCCCTACGAATGTGTGTGCGATGTGGTGTTGCAAAAGATACAGTCTTTGTGATGTCAGATGTATGTTTATCAATAAGTAACGACACGTGCTGATCATTAAAATTTGATATTTCTCCAGTAACATTACTTTCAGAACACCCAGACGCTGACGGTTGTTCCAGATCAAGAGCATCAATTGTCAATCCAGCTTCTTGATATGTTGCATGCTTCAAGGCGGGACATTTTCTCGTTTATACACAGCGCTAACAACACTATGAATGTCTCCGTCAAAAACAGATTTAAATCCAATGCTGTATATATTAGGCAGAATATCAGTCAGCCACCAAATTATGTTAGGTTTGGGTCCTTGCAACATCATTTTGTTTTGGGTTCTGAATATATGAATAGTTAACATACACGACTTACTTCTGGTTGGAACTTTAACAATGTCCTCAACTTCAACACCTTTTTTGTCGCAGGCAACGCGCCAAATAGATCCGTTTTTCTCCTTCAGCTTAACAGAATCCCAATATATTTCTGTCACACCATACCTGTGTGCTTCGCATTTCCTAGTATCCAATTCGATTGTGACACATCTTCCTTTGTTTTGCACTTCCACATTATCGAAATAAACAGACATTCCCTTCGATTTCTTTTTCGCAACTTTGTCAATTCTCAGTGAGTAATCCCGCATTTCCGTAACCTTCGGGCCCGGTACTGGTATATCTATAGCTGTAGAGATCACAGTTTCGTTGTCCGCTTCATCATCCGCCATTTCACCTGTACCTCCGATGACCAATGTCCAGTGAGTGTAAGTTAATAAGTTGCCACGTGTCGCTTTAAGAAACGACAATAGGCTATATATTTATCTTCGCAGAGAGCGAATTACAGTTGCGACTTGACGTCACCGCGATTACGTCATTATGTCGACATCGTCGTAATCAATGTTAATTTGCCGCTGTCAATTTACTGGTTTCTATCGATAATCTTGCAACCCAACTTTACAAAAATTGCAGCTTTAGAACATTTGGGCCAGCGCTCGTGAGCAGAGGTCCCCAGAACAAAATTTGACCTCACCCCAGTAATACTTAATCATGTAAAACGTGGCCATCTGTGCCGGGCATCATTTTTTTTATATATTTATCGCCCACAAACAGGTTCAAAATATCCAAAAATAATATTTGTTACATTAATGCCTCATATATATAGGTAAGGTAGAAAGATATGTTATTATACTCTTCAAATTGATGTAGCCGCGCTGTAAAAAAAATGGTTCAGAAGAACCCCGGTTATGAGCACAGGTCTGATGCAGACCGGCTGTTTTTTTTCTACTCCTTCGACTTGGTGTCCGCTAAACTGGTAGTGCAGCGGCCAAATTGAAAAATAGCTCTAGTTTTCGAAATACCCCTACCCACGGTAGAAGAAGTTGAAAACAACTTTTTTTAAAAGAAGAAATATATATTGTTCACGAAAATGATAGTGAAAAATAAAGGAATTGCATGGTGGTGGCTATTGTCAAATCGACGATGACGATACCCACCAGTGACTTTTTCCAGAAATTAACGATTTTGGTAAAGCGAGGCTTGCGGCTATGTACTTATTTGACAACATTGTTGGTTGCCAACTTGATTGTTAGTGTCCCTCTAAATAATAAGTAATATATAGAAAATAAATACTATGTTCAAATGAATCCCACTATAGTCTCACCAAGATGGCAGTTCTCTCAGTTTTATCTAAATCAAAAGCAAATTAGTGTGATATGTAGCTGAGAGAACGTTGTCATATATTGAGTTATTTCGGGTGTTCAAGACTTAAAATAGGGTAGGTGCCTAGGTGGTCTCCAAACCATCGAAAAATTGTCTTTCTTATTGGCGTTCGCTTTTTGTAAGGTGCCGCATGCTTTCGGAAAACGAGCTCATCCAAAGTAATTAAATGTTTCCTGATCTAATAGCCTTTTCTCCACACCATCTGCTAAAACGTATACATTATTTTATTCGTGGTATGTTCAAGACTTCAGATAGGATAGGGGTCCCTGAAACAATATAACATCGCATTTCGTATTTTCCAGCCGATTATTGCAAAATGTCCCCGACTCCCAGCAGTCAGGAACCAACCTATCCGTATAAATTGTTTACCTCCTGATAAAACTACCCTCTGCCTACAACCTCAGCTAAAACTTAGAGCATATCCCTTCAGTTCGTTGTGTTTTCAGAAATTAAAATAGCGTAAGTGGTCACACAAACAGTTAAAATTTGCATTTTTGGTATTTGCCAGCCGCCTTTTGTAAAGTGTCACAGGCTGTCAGAAGCCAACACAGCCTTATATATCATATAGTGCCGGATTGAATAGCCCTTCGGCCACAACATCTATTGATATTGAGAGCATAATCCCTTCAGTACGTGGTGTGATCCAAACATTTGTCCGATTGACGATACCTAGAACATGTACATGTAGAAGGGCGTAATAAGTTTGAAAAGTTATAAACATTTTGGGACAACTTATTAGATTGTTCTAAAATATGCGAAAATGGACAAAGATTTGTTGTTTGATCGTGCTTGAACACACTTCCTTGTCATTATATGAGTTTAGACAATATCAAAAACACCAAATACATTTGCAGTGCTCCATTATATGCCTAAGGATGGCGGAGAATTGAATTTTGATATAGGAGCTCAGAGTAGTCGCCCTTGAATTATATTAACTTTGGACACATTTTACGACTGCAGATTAGTATTATCGTGACCGACAGATGACGCCCGTCATTTTGATATATAGAAATGAAAAATGCGAGGGGGGGGGGGCAAGGAAACTTGAAATTTTACGGATTGGCTGACGGACTTCGCGCGATACTCCGACTTAGAACACATTATATGCAATGTGTGCTTGCACACGACGCGCGATGCGGGCGACATCGCAGAAAACGCTGCGCAGGATTACATCGCTGTCCTAATCCGACGGTGCGGTGCCGCGCGTATACCGCGCATTTTCTCTGCGGTTTTTCGGTAAATTTCGACGTTTGCAGTGACCATATAGAACGAAGACACTGGAAGCACAGAAGTTTTCCGTCCTGGTCGGTTTTGGACTGTACATCGCTTCACCATGCAGTCATTTTAAAAAAATATACGCGAATAACAATGAAACCATATATCAACGGAAAGATACGAGTAACCGCAGAAAACGCCGTCGCCGCAGAAACGCAGTTGCCGCAAAAAAAACGACGCGAGGCATGCCCCGTGTATCGAGCGATATATGCGCGGCAACGCCGTGTGGAAGTAGCACATATAACTGACTAAATTAATCAGGCAATTCTTCAAGGATTGTCCACTTATAAACGGACAATCCTTACCAAAAATGGTCATTAATAAATGGACAATCCAACCACGCGTGGCACGCGAGCTTGGGATTGTCCACTGAATGAAGACATGTATAGCTAATCCTGCATGTTAGCTTCATATTTAATATGAAGGGCAATAACTCTATAAAGAATGTTAATTTACTAAATAACGGTGATTTGTATGAGAAGAAGTGTTTTGACGAAATAACGGAGATATTTGAAGAAGAGTTTTTGACGAAATAACGGAAATATTCGAACAAGTGTTTTTAAAGAGCGCTGAGTGCTCTCATTCCTGGTATGAGTACATTCAGACATTTTATCTCCAGACAAATGCACACGGCTACGGGCAAGAGACCAGGACACACCGGGCTGACCACGGTTGTTCCGCCCGGTGTGGGAAATTTTGAAAACTATACAAGAAAATCGCAAATCCTATAGCATCTAGACTGGCCTCAACTGAAGTTTTTCTATAGTGTTGGAAATTTCAAACCTAATACTCCCCCTCAGGTTGGAACATTCTCCAACTGATGATCATTTCAGTCCACAAGTTTGACCAATTGAAGTAAAATATTGTTTTGTTAAACTAATTAGCAGTTTTTTTTATTGGCCACGGGGACAATGACACACCGGGCCGACCATGGTTCGGCCCGGTGTGCAAAAATTTTGAAATCTGAACAAGAAAATCGCAAAATCCTACCATCTAGACTGGCATCAAGCCTTACTAGAGTAGGAAATTTTAAACCTGACATCCCCACTTTATAGGTTGGAAATTTTCCAACTGATGACAATTCCAATGACAATGCTGACCAAATGTATGACAATATTGTTTTCTTAAATTAACTAGTAGTTTTTGACTGGCCACGGGGGAGGGACCAGGACACAAGCTTTCCAAGTGTTGGGAATTTCCGACCTGTCACCCCCCCCCCCCAACCCCCCCCCAACCCCCCCCCCCCCCACCTAAGGTTGGAAAATTTCCAACTGATGACAATTTCATTCCAAAATTTTGACAAAAAATAGGAAAATATGCAAATATTGGTCCAAAAACAATTAATTCCCCCCCCAATTAATTGTTTGAAAATCAAACTACAAGAACATTTTCAACCTATTATTGGTGTGAAATTCCAACTAATGTTTTGGCAGGTATGAAATTTCCAACTGTTGAAAATTTTGACCAAAGTTCGGGGGTGAGACACCCCCCCCCCTCCCCAAACCCTCCCTGTCGCCACGTCTCTGCCTCGAACAGTTAAGCTATTGATCCCCGAATCTCTTGCACTTTCAGATAATCGAACCTATCAGACTAGTAACGAACACTCGGACTAAAACACTGTCGCACTCCCTCAATAATGTACAAGTATATACATGATTGAGGTAATGGTTCTGTGACCTCATGCATTGGCTCAGCTATTTTTTGGCCTTAAATTGTCAAATTGTCCCCATTGTATGGAATTATTGATTTTTAGTTTTCACTAAAAAAAAGTCAAATTGCACTGAAGGACTATACATATGTAAATGTACTAAGGATTATTGACTAAATAAAACGTCCCACATGGTGAAGTGGTAAAATAAAATATTTCACTTCGTGACTAAACCATGAACTTTTTCACATGTGTATGTTCATATTCACATACCAATTGATATTAGATGTGAAGCCACGCTGAAATTTCACTTTAAGCCATCTTTTAAGGGGTTTTCCGAATTTAAAGAGCGTTTCGTGATGAAATAATTTATTAAATGTCACAATGAATCTTACCCATGGAATATGCTATTAAATATTAAGCATATACGGTAAGTATGACTGCGAGATGTAATGGCACATTTTTATTAATTTTAGGGCGAATTTTGAACTCCCCGTCCAAGATGGCCGTCAAAATGGCAGTGGAAAATTTGACGTTTTTTTCACTAATATCTTCTTGATCAATTTCTTCTGTATGGAACTGGTTCGGAAATGTGATTTTATTTTTGTGTTGTTCTTGTTAACTGATAACTGGAACAATGAAATATACCATTCTTGTGATCCCAGACTCTTCCGAACGCGGTCTGAAATTTCACCAATTGGGATTTTATTTCAACAAGAAATGAGCAGAACTGTGCAAAGTAAGTGAGGCATACCATTACTTATGAATATTTCAACTTAATGGAACCAAAATTGTCAGTTTGGCTAAAAATGAATGTCAAAATGGCGACCAAAATGTGGAAAATTGTAAATATTGTCGAAGCGCGACATGAAATCGCTTAAAAGTTGTGGCTGGTGAATACAATTGGATATTGTGTCGAATTTTCATTGAATACTAACATTTGGAGAAGTGTTACTATTACATTACCAAAATTATCTCAAAATCGGCAAAAATAGTCACTTTTCAGGTTTGGTCCATTTTTCAAGTAAAATGGAACTATCTTTGGAGTTTATTGTTGTGATTCGTCCTAAATGCGTCACACTTAGGTGTTTTTTTTTATAAAAAAAAAATACTTAAGATGGCTTGCAAAATGTCCTAAAAATTTGGTAGAAAAGTTTATATTTTCAAATATATCCTGAACATTATTCTCTGCTCTTCTGTAAAGCTAGCACATTGTGATTTATTTGGTTTTTAAAAATATTACTTAAACAACTGACAACTAAATATTCTATTCTGGTTGTCCCAGTACCTTGTGCGACACAACAATTTCATTTAAATCATGCATTATATAATTTTGCAGAAAACGTCTTATGATATTCTGGCCATGTTTTTGAACAGAAATGAAAAGAACTCTGAAAGTGAACTGAGGTGGGAATAATTATGCGAATACTCTGGCCCAATAACATGTGTAACCATTACATGTAAGTGAGTGTCAGACCAGATAACACGCCTATCTGGGTAGGCTTCACCCTGACTCACCCACACCTTGTATAGTAGAATGACGGAGACAAAGCCAGAGTAATGCACTGCCAAGTGACTAGAAGGCCTGTTAGAAACTCAAACAAGAAGATTAGTGAAACACTGCTTAATAACATCAAAATCTGGGTCATTGGCATCAAGATTGATTGACTAATGTCAGGAAAACCGTTTCCTCCATTTGTGCATATAAAAGGCAACCAAGATAGAGAACTCTCTGACATTACCTCCCAATCGATAAACATATATTTGAGTTATTGTGGAAAGTGATAGCCACCTGTATAACTCACCATACAATAATTTTATATATACATAAACACCACACACATAACCATACAACCACACTTGGGTTTACTCAGTAAACTACACACAAAACATGTATATACGGCCATGTAATAAGTCGATCACCATCCAGGTACACCATGTATACTCCTACACTTCATCCGTGACCATAGTCACTTCGTGTACACATATTCACCACAATCGTGACCATACAGTCACTTCTTGTTTTCCATATTCGCCTCACCATTGGCCATACAGTCCCAGTATATCTGTTGCCACATCCATGGTCATATATCCATAATATATACATATACACTGCAACCATAACCAAATAGTCACTCCGTACATGTGTACATAGTGTTGCAAATGCATGGTGTATGAACGTAGCGACATAGATGTAGCACCGTTCTGAGACAACCAAATTGCAGCAGCCAACGGTTTCCCCATCATATAAAATGACTGACATAATTGCCTTGAAAATAAATGTTGCGTTATGTGACCAATGTTTTAATTTTATTTAAGAACGGCGTTACAATGTTGCTGAACAGGAAGTCGAGGACAAACTTGATGTCACCCTTCCAAGTGTTCATTTGATTAGTCTTCTATCCAGTAAAGTGTTATATTAAATTGTTATCTGCGTGACCCTGTTCTGATTATCATATACATGCTCTCGCGAGAGCGCAATCTCTCGTGTAATCTAGCTTCAAACAATTCTGCAGTCTTTAATTCGGCATAGGACAGTTATAGGATAGCTAATAACTACCCCTGTTTTATTTAGTTTTGTGTCGCTGATTGGGATTTATTGTTGTTTCAGCCGCCAGAGTCGTTATTTGGTGAGATAATCTGGATTCAGATTACGGATTAGTCCCCGTACGACATGGTTCGGTAATCGAACAGACCAGAATCAGCAAACGAACATATCGTAACCGTAACCAATCGTTATTTCGTCGTAATTCAGATTCTGATTCCGATTACGGACTCAAACGTTCATAATGTAAACAAACCGAGATTTCGCCACCTCGGAGTTTAAAAACACAATAAAAAAAGAATCCGTCCCGTGTGTACAAATTATTGCAGAATATAAACGATCTATATCAAAGAATTTTAAATGCGGAGACAAATTTGTGTTATCGAGTGTAAACGGGAAGAATATTACTGAAATTAGCCAAATAATAATGTTATTGATAGTAACGCTGGGGGAATACTTCGGTTAATGGCGAACTTGAAGAAAATCATTGTCAATTTCATTGTCACTTTCATCATGTTCGTTTCATAATTCCATCCATGAAATACCGCCCGAACGCATGTCGATTTCAAATTCGGCGGATACGTCACCATTGACCCAATTCACGTGAACCTGCATGGATATGTCTTCTGCTTTGTTCGTTATTATATGTTCCTTCTTATTCAAGAAATAGTAGGATTATATGTTATGGATGGTTTATCAGATACACGTAACTGTATACTATCTAGTCTTATAGCAAATTCATATTTAAAATGTTTTGTTTTGTTAAATGCAGTCGTTTTGCACAATAGTCACTGTATAGTGCAGAAACACAGACATTTTTGGCCAACGTGCTGTACAATAGTTGGAAAATAAAGCTATGCACATGAAGCTAATGTTTTGGTATTGTGATCGCACCTCCCAATCTCACAAACACAAATGTAAAGCTTATTCTAGGATCTCAGGACTATATAGTGGAAATGTCAGTCAATTTATTGATTAAGTAACTACATGTACAAGTTCAAGGGATGTGGCTAGAGGTTTCCCATGGGAGTGCTCCATCAAATTTCGGGCCAACTGCACCCCCCCCCCCCCTGAACAAAACATAAAACTCACAAATATCCAACCTGGCACACCCTAAGATTGGAAAATTACCAACTTTTACTGGTTGAAAAATCAAACAATGTGAACAATTCCAACCTATATATTATGTCAAATTAATGTCCAACTAATGTTGTGTCACGCATGAAATTTCCAACTGCTGGAAATGTACCAAAGTTTAGTTTAAACATATTTATTTGTCCAATGATATATAACACATACATTTGTTTATACAGAGAATGGGATTGGAGGACAAGTACTGACTCACTTAAGGGTACCCCTTCTCCCATATGTTATTACACTGAAAAATAAATAATTAGTAATGGCAAAGCAACATGACTACCAAAACAAGTTGAACATATATACAGATCACCGGTCACCCCCTCCCCCGAGTTAGTCATAAGTTTGTATATGTATTTGTTTAAAATCGGGCTTGTTTGTTGCGTTTGCTGGCTTTTACGTATCATTATTTGGAATAGTTAGTCAAAAGAATCCTGATTTGCCTCACGTATGAATGACTGTACAGCTAAGAAAATTGTACCAAAGTTCGGGGAGGGGTTCGATGCACACCAACCAACCCCCTGACGCCACATTCCTGTACAACTGACAAGTTTCGTGTGTTCTCCACAACGTCTTCGGAATTTGATTCAGGAGATCTAGAGCTGTTAGAAATTCTTGCCCTCATCAATAAACACACTTTAACTTGAAAAAAAGATGCGATTAAGTCGGATTGGCAGCTAATTAGGTGTCATGTATATGTTACAGCAAATCAGTAAAATTAGTAATTACGCGAAATCCCTGAATCGTTTAATAAATTCGTGAAATCCCTGATCTGAGTAGGGATTTAATTAAATTACCAGAAAATTCAGGAATTTCGCGTAATTACTGATTTTATGCGCCAGGGATTTCATGAAATTACTGAAGGACAACCAAGTTAAAGTTAAATTTTTTTATTGCAAACAAGTTATGGAATACATAGAAATTATAATCATATCTGTAATGACAAACATACGGGTCATTAATTTAAAGGAAATGTGATACTGGCATGCAAATTTTCATATATAATATTATAAATTATACAATAACTATTATTCGAATTATTATAAAGTTAAGGGTTAACTTTCATTTTAAAAACAAAACATAATTATGTTGTTAGTAATCTGCAATTACATGTAGCTATCAATGTGCAATAAGCACTACCATGCAGTTAAAATATTAAATATAAAATTTACTTACTTACTGCCATTACACTTATTTACTGAAATCCGACCAGTAAGAATGTGTAAAATCAATTAAAAAATTTCAGTGATTACGCGTCATACCTAGCCACTTTTAGTGGTTTCATGAAATCCCTGACACTTTCAGTAATTACGTGTAAACACGGACCCTGTTTAGTAGGTTCATGTAATCCCTAGGGATTTCGCGTAATTACTAATTTCACTGATTTACTGTAACATATATACACATAGAAGAAAAGCATGACTTTCACAACAAACATGAACATTATAAATATAAGATACAAATGATACTTGTGTCAAATACATGAGCCATGTTTGACGCTGGGAGAACATTAAACGTAGTATCGGACACCACTTGGATTTCAAAATCTTACCTAGAATCGGGAATTAGCCCCGCCCCCGTAATCGGATTCGGAATCCAGATTCTCACGAAATAACGACTCTGGCCATATCGCGACGTTGTCAGTAACTGTTAACGGGTGGAGGAAAGATAGCACAAAACTCCAGACAGATTGATCTCTCATCGCTCCACTAAGATACCACTGCCACAAGGACATTTGGTAAGGATTTCTGACATGATCTTTGATCTTATGCTTTAGGATTAAAATTGCCTATGTCTGGCTCAGTTCATATTGTTCTTATGAAAAACCGAAATAATTACCATTACTGCAAATTGTTGTGGTCAAAATAAGATAATAGGTGACTAAATATAGTTCCGATGATACGAAAAAATAGATGAATCTGGCTTGTGAATGGATCGAAAATCCGAGCACATCTGGATTTGAACCACCTTCATGATTGCTGGACGGCTGATGTTGGCTAATGTAGCATGCATCTTACCAACTGATCCATCGGAGGCCCAAACTACCCAATATGATGTATGTATAGTCCGGCCTTCCTCTATATGATGTATGTAGTCCGGCCTTCATTTATATCTATTCTCTCAACACGAGAAAATTAACATGGAATAATTAAGCAACCAGTTTCCTCATAACCTTAAGGAAATATAGATGAACACTTGATTTTACGGAAAGTAAAGTAAACCCTGTGTACTGTTCTCAAACATTTCTCTGGTGGAAAAATTTAGAGTTTAAATACAGTTGTTTTTAATCTCGGTGATACCAAGAGCATATTATTGTGAAAAATCAATAAGAATAGCTTTTGGTGAATTGTTGTCAAGTTTTCCCCCTGAAAACAGGCTGAAAATAGATAATGTTTATGAATTTCACTACTTTCACGCGATTTCAACATGATGTATATTCCCTATTGGCACCGCAACATGGTATCATCACATCTGTTCAGTTTTGACATAAATAGTTCTATTGCAGTTCGATTTCGACATTTTCGGAAAAGTTAAAACAAATGATGTATATAGGGGGTAGGGTAAATTTTGATAGTTTGGCATTGTTGTATCTGACGATAACATGGGAAGTTTTTAAAACTATAATAGTATTGATCGAAGCAAAATTGTTGAAATGATAATGAATTAAAATGCCAAACACGTTTCAATCGTCATGAAACTTTTGGATTTTTTGGAATTATGTGAAAATAGAAAGGGATATCGCACCAGTTCTTATTTTATCGTTGCTGTACACATTCCCTGGTCATTATATATGCATGTCAAACAGATATCAACGACGCAAATATACAGTAACAGGCCTCTATTAGCTGAACAAAGATGGAGAACAGATATACGTCAAGACTCGGATTATATATAGTACCTCCAACTTTCGCTGAAAGGGTCACTCTCACCAAAAAAAGTGCTGAAGGGTACACAGGATTTTCAAAATGTGCTGAAGGGTACACATGTTTGAAATGTCGTTCTAAAGGACGTTCAGTTTTCGTATCAGCCATGATGTCTGTTAGGGAATAATTGTTTACTTCCAATGAATATTAAAATGCACTGAAAACAAACTGCTAATGGGTGCCAGACTTTCGTAAACACAATTTAAGTAACGGTGTTCGCGCAGATCACAAACCCTGTGTACCCTTCAGCACATTTTCAAACCACGTGTACCCTTGAGCACTGTTGTTATGGTGAGAGTGACCCCTTCAGCCCTACTTTCCTCAACATTTGGACACGTTTTATAATCGGATATTAATGTCACTGTGACCGACAGGAGATGCCTGACATTTTCATATATAGAAATGAAAAAAGAGGGGAGTGCAACGAAATCGAAAACTAAGCTTCTTTTGAGAATTGGCTCAAGGACTACTATAGTATTAAAGATGTTTCGCATGTGACGCGGATAGAGCAACGGATACGTTTAGCTATTCATATCCGGAAAATTAACGTGGGCCAAACAAAATGTTTTTTCGCAAAACATAACGCAAACAATTAGGAGTTTTGTACTTTATAATTAATACATCGATCGAGATTGCACGGGACACTGAATTAGTTAGCATTAATATCGTCCTGCCGCCAGGGACGTGCGACAGGTTTTTTTGTTTGTATCACCCCAACTTTGGTCAAATTTGGCTACAGTTGAAAATTGGAAATTTCATAGCTATGTGCCGGAAAGGATCAACATGGCAACCGTTTAGGAAGTCATGAATCAAGCGCTAGCAACTGATGACGCTCTCCGGTGTCATTTCGACCCTTCCAAAATATGGGAACTCTTATTTAATGTTCAAAATTATCTATTTTGGCTATTTTCCAAATTTCTGTAAACCGCTCCTGGATCATGCCTCACACATCTTATATCATGATGGACGAGGAAACCTGTACCTGTACAAAGTGGGCAACAGAACTGTAAACCACCCCCATATCTTTAATATGTCTTGCAGCTACGTTCCTTTTCCATCATGATATGCACACACCTGTTTTATACACATATCACATGAAAAAGTATATGTATAACGGCAGAATGATCAGTCACTTTACTATTCTATATCCTTTGTTGACTTGTTGATAGCCGAGGGGTCACTCTCGGTTACCAGTCGACCATTCATACTAGTATTTTCCTGCTAGTCCGGGGGCCGGTGTGGTGCTGTGCACCCAGTTTGAAGTTATTAGTTCTGACATCCCCTTTGCCATGCTGTCATAAACCATAAAACAAAACATAACGCAAACGATTAGGAGTTTTGTTCTTTAGCATTAATACATTGATCGAGATTGGACGGGACGCTGAATGAGTTAGAATTAATATCGTCCTGCCGCCAGGGACGTGCGACAGTTTTTTTGTTATATCATGCCATGAATATCTACTCCGGCTAACACCCGTAGAGATCATATTTCACCAGTACAAAACCTGGGAACTTTTTGAAGTTTTGACAGGGAATCTTATAAAATCGAAAAAATGACACAGGGAATATATTTCTTTGCTATTATCTGTTTCTTAATAATGTTCTTCACTGTAGGTGATGTCCCGGCTCGAAATTTCACGATTTAAGTGACATACATGTGAGCAATTTTCCTTTGTGTTTCTTACAATTATGGATTTTTTCCTGGGTAATTAATTGATTGTTTATTGCGATATCGACTCTCAAAAGTCACAGAATAGCATGCAATTTTGAGTTGGGACCTTCACATATAGTAAAAGTACACTATTAAGGAACAGATAATCATTAAGAAATATATTCCCCGTGTTATTTTTTCTTCTTTATAAGGTTCCCTGTCAAAACTTCAAAAAGTTCCCAGGTTTAGTACTGGTGGAATATGATCTCTACGGGCGTTAGTCATAGTAGAGATTTATGGCATGATCTAGTTTATTGTCTGGTGTATCACCCACCCCAACTTTGGTCAAATTTGGCTACAGTTGAAAATTGGAAATTTCATAGCTATGTACCATGCAACATTATTTGTTTTCAGACCAACATTTGCATAATTTCCAACTTTGGGTCCAAGTTTTATATTGAAATGGCCATCAGTTGGAAAATTTCCAACCTTATAAGGGGATATCACGTTTGAAATTACAACAGTTAGTAAGCTTGAGACCAGTAGTTGCTAGGATTTTGCAATTTTCATGTTCAGATTTCAAAATGTTCTTACACCGGACCGAACCATGTATACTTTTCAGGTTTTCATCTCAAAATGTTCTAATGCAATAATGCATGCATGGTCAAAAGACTATTGATCGATTCAGAATGGTGTGGGTGCAAATTGAATTAAGTAAACTTGTGAGTCTGAACTGAGTCTTGGTTGCGAAACCTCTCTATTACTCTCATGATAAATAATTTACTCGACATATAAACATGCGTTGTCCAACGTAAGCGCATCAGAGTTGTGTATATCTGTATATTTCGGGTGTGGTGGTGTTTCGGACGGCCCTAATGCACATTCGTACCATATACTTGTACATAATACATGTTTTATCCAATTGATAATTTAGGCATGCATGACTACAAGACTTAGTACTGATGCTTCGGGGAAGATATTTTGTGTGTAAATGGGTGTTTACTGTGTTACCAGACTGTGTCGCTATAAACTAGGCTTGAATATCGGGATGCAGTAGACCCTAAAATAACCAAACCTTAATTCGAACTATTAAACACCCAGGCTATCAAACGGACAGAGCACTGCACTCAAATGATTTGCACCTGGATTTCACATATTAAAGTGATGTGAAACACGCCGGTAGGGTGATCAAATAGAAATGGAGAATAATCCTGCTCAAAGTAGTAATTTTTACAAATATTATATCGAAATTGACAACAAACACAGCTATTCTTATATATTAATTAAATACAGTGACTCTCGATTGCGAAATCGTTTTCGGTAGCTTATCGCAGATAGATGCGTCCCGAATCGAGAAGTAAATATTTACAATTGCATGGGTTTAGTTCAGACGATGGATTGGTAGGGTCGATTTGTTTTTAATTTTCGGCGATGTTACCAGATGCTATATTCCTCCAGTTGGCATATTGCCTGAATACTAACTTACTAGTTTCACGCACCCGAATAAAGATATAAATTGTTAAGTAAATCAGCCAAATGAAATAATTAGAAAACGATTCTGTATCAGACTCGGGTAAATGTAAATACCACCCTGTTAACGCATACACAACTCAATTTGTATTAAGAAATTATTAAGTTTTATTTTTGGCAGTGTTTGACAAAGTAGTCGTCTATAATCTGAATGAGGGTGTAACTCCCTCTTTTAGTATGCGGGATTATGTCATTTTCATGCGGTACGCAGGATTCATACCCCTTTGTTATTTTGGCAACCGGTATTCATATACGCAGTTTAACCGTTGTGGCTAATTACTGCCCGGGCACGCCCGGGCGGCCCAATGAGCCCGTGGGCAGTATAATATGATGCTTTATGGTAACAGGATACCTAAAAAGTATAGGTTGTAAACAATTACTTGCTGTGTCATCCACCGGCGGGTTTATTAACCCTTTAAATGCCGATATTGACTAAAAGAACCCGGGATACCCGGACAGACCAGATACCCGATCACGCTATATATCAATGACTAATTGTAGCCAGACACCTACTAAACGTAATCGGCGAAGTTTGACTCGCCGTCTCGTTCACGGCCGGGTTCGTTAACCCCTTAAATGACGATATGAACCTATATATATCCGAGTCCGTATATCCAGGGACAGTATAATATATGTTATGATGTCTTATGGTAGTAGGATATATGCAAATCATAGGTTGTAGACAATTACTAGTTGTGTCATCCACCGCCGGTTTTATTAACCCTTTAAATGTGCGAAACTGGTCAAAAGAACACGAGAGAGCCCGGGCGACCCAGAGACTCGATCACACTATGTATTGGTGAATAATTGTAGCCAGACACCTATTAAGCGTAAACTGTGAAGATTGACTCACCGTCTCGTTCACGACCGGGTTCATTAATCCCTTAAATGACGCTATTGACCAGAAGAGAGCACGGTTGAGACCGTGCTAAACCGGGCAGGCCCGGGCGACCCAATGGCCCCGCGGACAGTATAATATGGTGCCTTATGGTAGAAGGATACATAAAAAGCATCGGTTGTAAACAATTACATGCTGTGGCATCCATCGGCGGGTTTATTAACCCTTTAAATGCCGATATTGACTAAAAGAATCCGGGAGAGCCCGGACAGATGCAGAGACTTGATCACACTATATATAGCCCAGGAGATATTGGTCGACCTCTGCACCCCCCCCCCCCAGGACTTAACTTCACCCCACTAATTTTCTGCCTTAAGGTCTCCTCTAATTTTTTTCACTTGTTAACAAGAAAAACAAGTGGCCGCAGAGACTCCAGACAAGATGGCGTCCATCATGGCGGCCATTTTTTTTAAATGCACCAGGTCTCTTTGATCGCCATTATAGTCAAGATAATAGCACATGCGGTCCTGTTTTCTGCTCGATTCGTTTTGCTAATATACAACCCTTACAAATTAGCCAAAAATCCGATACCAGAATCCAATATGGCGGCCAAGATGGACGCCGAAATGTGAAAATATGCTATTTTTCTGTCATGTTACCACATTTGTCTCTGTGGGAAAATGTTAGAACTTTTGCGTCATATTATACATTTATCATATAGAGGAGTTATTGGCGAACATATGGGGACCATAATATGCATTCATTGCGGGGTATTTTTGTCCGATATCACGTTTTCCCAAATGCCGTTATCATAGGTCAAAGCCGAATCTCCGTTAATAACGCGATGTTATGTTTCGAATCAATGAATGTTATTGCTATTATAACAACACCCATGCATATATATATTTGCAGGAGATACTCGAGCTAGGATTCCTCTTATACCTGAGTTGAGGAATATTTACCAAAATCCAAGATGGCGGCCAAAATGGCCACCATAAATAAACAATCGCTGATTTTAACATCAGTGAGCATTATTGTATTGTCATGACAACTCCACACCTGCTTACTATTGTAAGTTGGGAACACTTAGGCGAAGAACTTTCCTTGTACCATATCCAAATAAAAGTCCCCAAAATCCAAAATGGCGCCCACAATGGCGGACAGATTTTGAAAATCACAGAAATTCCCTCATATTCACATCATTGGGCATTATTGTCGAGACAACTCCATCCATGCGTACAGTTGAGTTGGAAATACTGAGGTGAAGTGTAATTACCTTACATCTCATGCAAGAAATGGTTTTCCAAATCGAAGATGGCGGCCAAAATGGCGACCGAAATTTGAATACACGCCTACATTCTTTTACTTTCTTAGGATGGGCGTTATTGTTTCGCGATTTCTACCCACCATTACATGTTGATATGTATGAATTATTCATTAGGGTTTGGCAAGTGATACTCACAGTCAATGTGGCGGCCATACTGGCGGGCAGAAATTGAAAAGAAGCCGATATTATCACATACTAATTTCAACTTTTTGTCCTAATATTGATTTGTATAAACGAAACGGTACATAATATAAGCGATATATTAGTTCCAACGTAAGTCGTAGCCTTTTGGAAGGATGAAAACCCACAATCTCGATGTGGCATTTCAAAATCCATTCTCCACTAAGGGCTCATACTGGCCGTAACCGTATATGGGTGCGCCGAATAGTCATATTATGACTTCCAAGAATCAAAACAACAGCACCTGAGCTTATTCTGAATTGCCACATTCAGCATTATCTAGACTCGTTTCCGTCTCTTCGTCAGAAGGGTGCCAAGAACAAGCTTGTTGGCGTCCAGCAATCGTCTCACCGAACAGATCCAAGCAGATGATAACAATACACACGGTGCTAGTTTGTTGGTATGTGTCATGATAGTGGAAATGAAATTGGACCATGACTGCACCGCCCCTTATTTTGTTATGTTTTAGATTCAGACAGGATCTCATGTGTGGCTTTGCTTTCCTTGTATGCTAAGATGGTATGTTCCCATCCGTTTGGAAGCGGTTCTTAAACAACTGGACCAGGAGTATGCCATTGGCTACTGCTGTATAAGCCCAACCAATACTGGGGTGTAGTCTTAACGGCGATACCTTTGATAGTTGGTTGATATGTCATACTCACGCTGGGTGGTATGGTTCAAGAAAGTACAAATGCCATCAACAACAGGGTGAAATGTTCAACGCGAAGAACATCCAGAGGAATGTTACGTTGATGAGCTCTTGCATTCAGTTCAACAAACGTTGGTACACCAAGTGATTTCTTGGTAACATCACCATTGCGACCATGTTCCTACATGAGACATTAACTACTATATTCTAAAGTTATATATATAAAGCTATATGATCATAAAGGTCGGCTTCCCAACGTCCACAGCCATTGCCATCGAGACTGTAAATTGTTCTTTAAATACATAGTGAAATAAATGCACCACAGTTCCTGACATTTTCTTGAATAATACCGCCCACATACTGACACTAACCCCGAGAGAGGATAACAAAACACGCATACATTCATGCTATAAAGACATTATCCTTTAGTCCATCCGACTGTTTTGAGGGAGGCTAGCATAGTATTATCCAGATAAAAGTGTACGTAGTTGAATCAGAAAGGCTTCGAAACGGATGTGGAAATACACTCTTACCACACCAAATAAAACCGACACGCATGACATTCGATATCTTAAACATGCACCAGGTGTAGGGGTGGTGTATGCAGTGGCCCATTTCATTCCCACTATCATGGCGATGTCCACAAACTAGCACCGCGAGCATTGTTCTTCTCTGCTGGGAGATATTCGACGAGACAACTGCGGGGCGTCACACAGTTTGCTTCGGATAATGGTTAAGAAGTGTGGGTAGTCTGTACACTAGGGTCTTCTCCTTAGCAGATAGACATCTGTCCAAGGGAATGAGACAGCTAGCAACCTTCGAAACACTATCGAAGTTCTCCACATATGCCAATGCGTTCGCTGAGTTTGTGGGTTGACGAACCATCTATTGAGAAGTGACTAGCTAACTGGTTCGCCAGGTGTACATGTCGTTATCCAATGGGGTATGAGACACATACATAGAGATGACCTTCTGTAAACTTGTATACTCATCGGCCATATGCCTTCCTAGTTCAAGATGACGCACAAATATCATAGTTAGCAAATATTTAAAATCGTAAGCTAGACACCGGAAAATGAATTGTTTGAAACGTTATGATTAGAGAGACCCTACTCCCAGGAAGTGGTGAATACTTTGTCGGTGTGAGCGACCTAGATTTATCAGACAAAGAAATGGAAGCTGGTCCAGATAATTATGGACGTGACGTGGCAAATCAGAATCTGTTATCAGGTAATTGTTCTGATATAACTATTCGGCGCACCTACGCTTACGGCCATTATCGGCGCTAAGTGGAGACTGGATTTCGAAATGCCACATCGCGATATTAATTGTGGTTTTTCATCTTTCCATAAGGATACGAGCTATGTTATGCGTTTTGATACCTTAAAGTTGAACTAGTAGATGGTTTATGTACAGTTTCGTCCATACATACCGATATTATGGCAAAAAGTTGAAATTAATATGTGAAAATATCGATTTCTTATCAATTTCTGGCCGCCAATTTAGCAGCGATCTTGGCTGTGAGTATCAATTACCAAACCATAATGAATACTTCATGTCACTATTCCATATCAACATGTAATGGTGGATAGAAATCGCGAAACAATAACGCCCATCGTAAGAAAGTAAAGGAATGTAGACTTTGTTTTCAAATTTCGGTCGCCATTTTGGCCGCCATCTTCGATTTGGAAAACCATTTCTTGCATCAGATGTAATGTAATTACTTCACCTCAGTATTTCCAACTCAATTGTAAGCATGGTGGAGTTTTCTCGACAATAATGCCCAATGATGTGAATATGAGGGAATTTCGGTGATTTTTCAAAATCTGTCCGCCATTGTGGGCGCCATTTTGGATTTGGGGGACTTTTATTTGGATACGGTACAAGGAAAGTTCTTCGCCTAAGTGTTCCCAACTCACAATAGTAAGCAGGTGTGGAGTTGTAATGACAATAATGTTCACTGATGTTAAAATCGGCGATTTTCGGCGATTGTTTATTTCTGGTGGCCATTTTGGCCGCCATCGTGGATTTGGGTAAATATTCCTCAACTTAGGTATAAGAGGAATCCTAGCTTGAGTATATCCTGCACATATATGTGCATGGGTGTTGTTATAATAGCAATAACATTCATTGATTCGAAACATTACATCGCTTTATTAACGTGGATTCGGCTTTGACCTATTATACCGGCATTTGGGAAAACGTGATATCGGACAAATATATCCCGCAATGAATGTATATTATGGACCCCATGTGGTCGCCAATGACTCCTCTATATGATAAATGTATAAGATGACGCAAAAATGCCAACATTTTCCCACAGAGACAAACGAAAGGTGGTAACATGTCAGAAAAATAACATATTTTCACATTTCGGCGGCATATTGGATTCTGGTGTCGAATTTTTGGCTAATTTGTAAGGGTTGTATATTAGCATAACGAATCGAGCGGAAAACAAGACGGCGTGTGACATCATCCTTACTATAACGGCGATCAAAGAGACCTGGTGCATTTAAAAAAATGGCCGCCATGATGGACGCCATCTTGTCTGGAGTCTCTGCGGCCACTTGTTTTTCTTGTTAACAAGTGAAAAAAATTAGAGGAGACCTTAAGGCAGAAAATTAGTGGGGTGAAGTTAAGTCCTGGGGGTGCAGAGGTCGACCAATATCTCCTGGACTTTGCCAGAAACCTATTAAACGTAAACGTCAAAGATTGACTCGCCGTATCGTTCGCGGCCGGGTTCATATGGACCAGAAGAGAACACGGGAGAGCTGTCAAACTTCCCTTGTGCAAAATTCAACCAATAGGCAGATATAATGTTCCAAAATATATTTCGACGGACAAGTTCAAATTCACAGGGACCAGTCCTTGAAAATAATTTTAAAAAAACACCAAAAAAAACAACCATCAGCATGTCCATTCTAAGAGAAATTTTATGAGGGCGGTTCATAATTTTTCCAATACATGCATGAACTGCTTTATATATAACAAGTAATAAATTTATATTGTATGTGACTACGCATATTTTGCGGGAAATAAACACAATTCATACCTATACATGGACATATTACGGGGCGGTGAGCAAATTTTTCTACTTCATCGTGGGCTTTAATTAAGTTTTTGAGAAAAAGTATGGGATTGTTTACAGGAAGTATTATAGGATGGCAAATTCCTTATCGAGTGGTCACCACTATTATAAAATGAGTTGCGGGATTCGTTTCTGAAAAATTGTGATTCTTCTACTACTAACATTTTAACATGGGGATCGTGGACTTGACACTCCAGATCAAATAATAAATCGAGTTGATATTCGCAGATAACGCTCGGTTCCAGTCGGGCTCTACGGTGTTCTTTTAGACAATATCGGCATTAAGGGGTTAATAAAACCCGCACTGGACAATACAGCAAGTAAATGTTCACAATATACACATCCTACTACCCTATGGGTTAATGAACCCGCACACGAACAGCTAAGGTTCTTTCAACCAATATGCATCCTACTATCACACGGCATCATATTATACTGTCTATGCGTATCCATTGGGCCGCGCGGGTTTGCCCGAGCTCTCTCCTGATATTCTAACATATACCGTCATTTAAGGGATTAATGTACCTGGCCATGAAGGAGATGGCGAGTCAATCTTCACAGTTTACGTTTTGTAAGTGTCTCACTACCATTGGTCATAAATATATAGTGTGATCTGGTCTCTGGGTCCGCCCGGGCTCTCCCCGATTCCCGGTTCTTTTAGCCAATATCGGAATTTAAAGGGTTAATAAAACCGGCGGTGGATGACAGCAAATAAACGTTCGCAGCCTTTATTTAGTATGTATCCCGCTACCATACGGCATCATTTCGCGATCCGCGTGTATACTAATGTAGAGATTCTTGTTTCGCCTGGGCGCTGGGGTTTTATTTATAGAAATGGGAATTTTTGGGACGGATTTAAAAGTCGAACTGCTACCCAAAGGCCGAGTCCGGTAAAAGGTGTAGTTGGGAATTTCAATTTCGTTTATTGTCCTTTACATTATTATGTCAATAATGTTGAGTTTTGGTTTGTGACAAGCTATGTCAATTACAAATAAAAGAAATGAAAAAGATAATTTGTAAGTCTTATATTTCAACTTTTATAGACATTTTTCGTTCTGCAGCCGACTGGGGGTTGTGATCGGAGACGGCCGAGTCGGCCGCCTGTTCGTTAATTAGGTGCTGGTTGTTATTGTTATTTTAACGGAATTCTGAGTTGGTCATTCGCGAAACCAATATATTTTATATTCTATAATTACAATCATGGGTATATGATATATGATCTTGAGCGCGTTACCATTTCTGACATTGGTTTTCGTGTATGTTTCCACGGGCCCATGTGGCTGCCCCGGCTTGCCCGGACTCTCCTGTGCTCTTATAATGACGCATATCGTCATTTAAGGGTTAATGAAGTCGGCCGTGATGTAGGTGGCGAGTCAATCTTCAAAGTATACATTTAGTAAGTGCCTCGCTACCATTAGTATCAATATATAATTTGAACGGGTATCTGTGTCTGCCGGGATCTCCCGGGTTCTTTTGATCAATATTGGCAGTCAAAGGGATTATCCCGCCGGTGGATGACATAGCATGTAAATTTTCATAATCTATGCTTATTTTGTATCCTACTACCATAATGCATCATATTAGACTGTCTGTGGGCCCATGGGGATGCCCGGTCCGGCCGAGCTTGCGTGGGCTTGCCCACAGGGGCGCCGGAAGCATCCAAGGGCAGGGGGGCATAGCCTACAAAAAGGGCACTATTCCGCAAAAAAGGGCATTTTCTCCGCAAACTCGGGAAAATAACCATATATTCATTGTGGCAAAAATCCCTATTTTAATGGTATTTGTCGGTTTTTATGGCCGTTTTGTGATAAATTGACAAAAAATTAATATTCCTTGTGAAATTGGTGGTATTTGGACCAAAAAAGTCACATTTTGCTATAAAAACACGAGATTAAACACACAAAAAGCATTTTCTGTCTCCAGAAAAAGGGCAAGTCCTGCCCCCGCTCGCCCCCCCCCCCCCCCCTTGGTCAAGGGCAGGGGGTCAGCTGCCCCTCTGCCCCACCCCCTCTTCCGGCGCCCCTGCTTGCCCGGGCAGTAATTAGTCACACCCCGAGTTATTAATGGTATTCGGGATTCGCAGCTCTTATAGCACACAATTAAAATTTGTTTTATTATTTTCCAGCCCAAATGACATATTTTGATGTAATTCAGGCTATTATCTATGGTATGTGGAAGTTATAGATACTACTTCAGCATATATATGAAAACTATTATATCAGTGTAAAAGTTATTATTCAATATGTTCCTAATTGTAACTGGTACGAACGATTCACCCTTCTATATTAACTGGTATGCATGCAGGAGGTAGGGAGCGACATCATCCAGAATATTGTCTATTCAGTTGTGATTGGAGGGTCAGCCTTGACGAGGGTGTCACCCCTGCCGCCCACGAATAATGATACCAGGTAACAGAGGGTGATGAATTTTGTGTACCAGTTAAGAAAATATAGGTACTTAGTAAATTTACAGTAAATTATATCATAGTTGTCTCATAACATCAACATAGCGGCGTACCAGACTGTTTGCTGAATCCTGAATGCCATTATATTGACATATGAATTCCGAGTATGAATCCATCGAGCCACCTGAAAATGGCCTAAATGCCACACACGATGGGGTGATATCCTCCTTAATCATAGTATATGGTGCAATTAATTAATAATGCGTTTGTTGTGTAATTACTAGCATCTGATTACTATTGATCGTATGTATTGTTATCTGATCAATTGCTACTGCTATCAAAAAGGTTAAAGATGGTATGTCTCTTTCGCAAATCTTTCCCACATTTTCTGTTTACATTCGGGGTTTATTAGTCAGATAATAGCAGGCAACATGTCCTTCTAACACCAGGAATGAATGGGTTTTTTTCAATTATATTCTATGAACCAAGACAGAAATGATGAGTCTCTTTTCGGGAATTCAGTTGTTGAAACGGGCATTGAAAACTAGTTCCATGAACATTTTGTTGTTTGGAAATGGGTTAACTCTTGACAGTAAGTTTTAACACATGCGTTATATACAATGTATGTTTATGTATTATATTTATTATTTTTATGTTTTATCTTTAGTTAGTTTTTTATCTTAAATAAACTTATAGGGTTCCACAATCAGTTTCCTTTAGGTGTTATGTACTAAGACATGGGCGAGTTTCATTTACTTATGGTAGCACATACAGATGGAAGTTTGTGATAATTATTTGTTTCAAGAGAATATATCCCATGATGTGTCACCCTATTGATAACAATACCCCTGCATCCCATCAAAATCAACTACCTTGCCATCCTCACATGTGTTTGTTACCCAGATCCTTCTCATCATTGTACTATGATATATATATATATATATATATATATATATATATATATATATATATATATATTGGTGCTATTCACCAAGTGTTCCTTGGTGTTTCACATACTCATCTGTATCATGATGTTTCACACCCAGTGGTTCAAATGTGTTGGGTGTACCATGGTGTTTCTTGCCTGGGTGTGCCTCCGGGTTTTTCCTCTGGAAAAAAACGTCGAAAACAGAAAGGAGCACATGCACCTGGGTAGGGGAAAACCTGAGCAGGAAACACCAAGAAACTCCTGGGTGAATATCACCCAGGTACAACTTGGTGGGGAAACACCCAAGGAAACACCAGGATACACCTGGGTATTGACATATGGGTAATTATAACCATGTGTATCCACATCAGGGTATTTGTCTTGTTTCAACCGGTTTAATCCAGGTAAAACCCGGGTTTCAGTTGGTGTTGATGATTGGTGGATGTCTTGGTATAGATAGATGGACACCAGGGTTTTTGCCCAATAAACTTAATTGATTTACCATGATGGATTTTTATATGGGTTAATACCTATGGCGAAATCCATCCGTATCTTTAAGATAATGTGTGACGAAGGACAGAGATTTCATAGTAACATCTATTTTCATCACTTTTCTCAATAGTAATCTGTCTACGTGTACCACTTGATGCATGCGAAAAGGTCATGATAGCCAAAATATATTACTCTATTTCCCGGCACAGCGAAGCGATTGATATAATGCATATTAAAGTAAACTATCGCTCGATATGAGACCACAAAACAAGGATAAAACGGGATAAAAAAAACGGACTGAATACAATTTAAGACGGGGTATGAATCCTAAATACTGACTAACGATTCCCGAGTATAACTGCCTGGAAATGCCCTAAATCCCGTGTACCAAAGAAAACAAGGGTTGTACATCGCAAAGGCATGGCGCTTGTCGAGATTTGTATAAGAGTTAATCTGTCCGATCTAACAGAATCACTAAGGAACCATGTATAACTCAGTAACATGCAGGTAGAAAACAAAGCTGAGAAATCTGGTTTTCGAAATCTGTATAGAGAAATTGTGAAAGATACATATACCAAATATGAATGGAATCGGTGGAGGTTAATTTGTACAAGTTATCACCCTAACGGTCATATAACATTGACCCAAAAACAAATAGAAAAACTAAGGGCCGTAACTCATGCAGGCAAAACAATTTTCGGTTACAATTCAGTCTGAACCCCTAACAAACGTACACGATCATCCAATATTTGAACCAAAGCAGTCCAAACGGCCAACTCTAAACCAAACCGCCAGCCAGTCAACACCTAAGTCGCCGACATCACCACGACGAAAACCAACATCAACCGACAAATCAGCAAGCCAAAGGAGGAGACAGTCGCCAGCTGATCCCAGTGCATCGATGGTAACACCCCCGTCGCCAATCCAATCGCCAAGTTTTAAGGTAGTTCAATGTAAAAGTAATCGTAAGTTTTATACTAAATTCTCTAAATTCAGGCAACCTTTACCTCCGTCGGGGAACAAATCCGATTGGAATTTACCTCAATTTGTTAAAAACTCCTGTTCTCTTTTTTGGTTTTTCAAACATTAATGTTGATCCACACGCAAACGCCACCATGTTATCATACCCGGGCGGCACTCTTAATCGTTTCAGGAATATTATACAGCGACTACTCGTGCGGAACCACAAGGAAATGGTGACAAAGTCCACCATACTCAACATGGGAATCAACGATCGGGACACCTGGAAAGAGGACCAAAAACCACAGGAAGGACGACGGCAGCTCAGCAATTGGCCATCTGAACAACTTACTATCGCACATTGGTAGAGTATTTCCTAATGCAAAAATTCCTTTTCAGGAAATTAAAGTGATGTGAAACACTCCGATAGGGTGATAAAATAGACATGGAGAATAATCTTATTGAAAGTAGTAATTTTTAGAAATATTTTATCCAAATTAACAACACACACCGTCATTCTCATAGGCCTATATATAGATTTATTGCAGTGACTCTCGATGACAAAATCGTTTTCGCCAGTTTATCGCCGCCAGATGCGTCCCGAATCAAGTAGTAAATATTTACAATTGAGCGTAGTTCAGACGATGTTTTGTATGGAGTGGTAGGGTCGATTTGCTTCAGAATTTCGGCGATGTTAGTAGGGTGTTACATTCAACCAGTAGGCATATATATAGCGCCTGAATAAATACAAACTTATCAGTTTCGCGCACCCGAACAAGTACATAATATGTCTTTAATATCTAGTCTTAGTTATTTTGCAGGGAACAAACTGTCATTCGAACCATCAATGACAAGGCAATGAGAACCAGGATTTGTCAGCTCATACCGGCAATTGTAGCACAGGATATCAAAGTCATTCACGACGACATCCACTGGACCACAGCGACGACTGAGAGGACATACAAGGGCTGGAACCACCATAAACCAGTCTTTAAACTAAGTCAACAGAACGACACCAGTCATGTAGATACAGTCGGCATAGGTACTGAAATAATCAACTTGGTATCCCACTTGATTCTGACAACTGGTCTGGTGAGAAGTCTTTATCAAAACATGGCCTAACATTTTGCCCAGCCCCATTGTTTTTTTTGTTTAAACATATTTTATTGTAATATAATATTACACAAGGGATCGGGGCACAAGTTTTAACAACTTAAATCCGCCCCTCTCCCATATACATTTTAACAAATACAAAGTAGATGACGAACATAACATATATACAGGATGATGTATGGTGTGGTTGTGATTGCTGTCAGTCCTATCCTGCTTTTGAAATTTCATCTGAGGTAGTCAACATTTGTAACGCAAAGGAGGATCTCGCCTATATTTGTTAGCGGAGGGGGCCTAATTAAAGCGTTTCGTTGATGAAATGTATGAATAAACAAAATGGAAAAGAATTTCATTGCGTCGATTCGATTCTGATGATATCCCTGTGAGTAAGGAGGAAATGTTAGATATTATAAATTGGTGGGCTGCAATCTTATTGAAGAGTTCGCATCTTTAGGAAGCATACAAGGGGCACTCAAAGAAATAATGGAAGGCATCTTCGACTTCGTATCCACATGTGCATTTAGAGGTATCAGAGATAAAATTGTTGCACATATCTGATTTTAATTCACTACAATAGTTGCGAATTCTGCAGTGTAAAATGCTTAGTTTTCTTGGACCATTAATAAAGAATTGGGGAGGTTTCGTGGGCGGGTCAATTAATTTCAAATTCATCTTAAATTCAGGAAGAGTACTTACATTTGTAATAGGCTTTGGTAGTTTATTCCAAGATAACGTACTTTTAGGTAAATAAGAATTTCTGAAATGTTCTGTATGCGAACGGTATGAATAGAATTTGTCAGGTTCGCGCATATCATATCGATTACTGGCAACTTGTCTTGATCGGGGTGGCAACATGAGCGTGAGGTAATTGGGGACTTGGTTGTTTATTATTTTAAACATGGTGTGCAACTCGTGGAGTTCTCGTCGAATTTCAAGCCTTGACCATCCTACTTCGTCAAACAAGCGATTTATATCTACGGAACGCGTTAATCCTGTTACTATTCTTGCAGCATCCTTGTGTATGTCATCGAACTTTTTTAATAAGTAATCTGTTGCTGTGCCCCACACTACATCGGCATAGTCTATAATTGGTAATATATATGCTGTGTATATTTTTTCAAGCGACTTTCGGTCTAGGTCGTACTTCAGTCTTCTTAATTGTGAGAGACGAGATGTTGCTTTGTTTGCTATTGTATTTATATGAGTGTTCCAGTTTAGATTCGATTGTATTTCAAGTCCAAGATGTTTGTGTGAGTTTGTAAATAATACATTTTCTTGTTCGAATTTTAAATTCGGGGTCACGTTGTTATTTGTAAGGGAAAAGGAAATTGCCCTAGTTTTTGTTGGGTTAAATTTAACTAGCCATTTATTTGCCCAGTCTGCGACTCTTTCAAGGTCATCGTTCATGTTCTTGGTTAGGATATCGATGTCATAATGGGTAGTCATAAGGCAAGTATCGTCCGCGTACATTCTTGTGGTTGCATTAATGTGATCAGGGAGGTCGTTTATGTAAACTAAAAATAGGAAAGTGCCAATAATTTAGCCTTGAGGGACACCCGCTGGGATAACTTCAAAATTTGAGAAGGAGTTGTTCACTAAGACCCTTTGTTTGCGATTGAACAGATAATCTTTTAGCCATTCTAAGAGATTTCCAGAGACTCCATATTGTTCCAATTTATATAGCAGCCCCCTGTGCCATACTCTCTCGAATGCCTTTGATATATCAAAAAATACTGCACTTGTATAGAGGCTGTTGTCGAGACTATGGCACAGGTTGTGATATAGTTCTATTAACTGGTATGTTGTACTATGGTGCAGGGAGGAAGCCAGACTGGTGATTATATAACAAATTATTTTCCGTGAAGTATGTCATAATATGTTGTATGACCACTTTTTCGAAGATTTTACCTAATGTCGGAAGGAGAGATATTGGACGGTAATTTGCGGAATCGGCTGGGTCGCCTTTTTTGAAGATAGGGATGACGTTTGCCTTTTTCCAGGTCATTGGAAACTTACCAAGATCCAATGATTTTTTATAAATTATTAATAGGGGGATTGCGATATTTTCGGCAGTACTATGCAACATTTTTGGGCTGATGCTATCGTGACCATACGCCTTATTTAAATTTAATGATTTTATAGCGCACACGATACTTTGATATGTGATTGGGATTTCGGATAGTATGTTATTGGATCTACGAGGGAAATAAGGGAGATTTTTGGCATCGTCTTGTATAGTGGCATTAGAAATGAATCTTGCGTTGAGACACCTAGGGTGCTATTCACCAAGCGAGACTATTTTATAAACCAGGTAGTTTATATGGTAGCGGCTGAACGCAAAGGTATCTTCGCTTTAGTGCAAACGACACACGTTGTCGATGGTGTGATTGATCCAATCTATCAGATTTGTCACTTGTCAATTGACGCCGTCTTACGACTAATTCATGAACACTCACCGGCCTCAATCGGCATAATTTTTGGGTACAATTGTGTGGAGACTCATGCTTGCGTTTATATATCTGCAGAATGAGTTTCAATGATATTAATGAGGTTTTTTAATTAGCACAGTGTGAAAATGAAGAGCCAAGAAGATAACGTCTCAGAAGAATTTTGTTTGTGTTTTGGTTCTGTTTGGATATTTCCTTGCCATTTCCAAAGAATTTTTTTTCCATCCAGCATTTTTCCGGCGCTGGTGAATGGTGCCGGTTTCTTTGTTCTTTAATATTTTGATTCTTCTCTCCACAATGCCCAAAAACGTTTTACGCTCGTCGGCAGTGGGGGGGGGGGGGGTCTGGAAAACAATTGCACATATAGGGCCCAAAAAGTTTTTTTCGGACCCCGAGGGACCCACCACCCATTTATGCAAATTTTTTCCTCCAAATGTTAGGGACCCATGTGCACCCCCTTTCTTTCTCATGTTTTTATCCAAATTTCAAGAGTTTTTTTTTAGCCATTCTTCAATAACTGTGTTAACTGCCTTGCAATCCCATTACACTGTCCTTTGTTGGTGCAAACTGTGTAAAATTAAGACTCAAGCAATAACATGCTTAATCGGTAAAGCCCAGGTAAGAAAAACGAAAAATAAACTGTATTACCGCATTATAGCCTTAATATATCGAGCGTGTTTGATGTAAACATAATACCACAAAATACGCTCTTTCAAAAATCGTCAGTTGTGGGTTGCACCCCACAAATTACTCAAACAAAAGATCGCAACCCACAAGTATTATCTGACCAGTGCGGTCACCCCACAACTATACTCTGACCAGTACGCCCATACATACATTTTGCGTTATAACTCAAGAGTCGGTTGTCATATTTTGATGCTCTATGACATGTGACGGACCAGAAATGGGGAACGAATATGCATAATATCACGGATTGTGAGCACCAATGCCTACCAGAGTTATCCATGGGCCCTGTTTATGAAATTCAGTCCGTACAAAGTTTTTGCAATATAAGTTGAAGTGTCGGTTGTCGAATTTTGAAGTGGTTTGGTATGGTGATAGACCTGAATGATAGGGGAAGGATGTATGCAGATATTACTTCATATCACAGGTTTTGCCTGTCGATGCATACCAGAACTACCAACCTGGTTCCATCCGTAAACACATTTTGCATTATTATAACTAAACCATTTCTATGTATATTTGTGCACTAGAGTCTGCAGTATAGTCTCAGTCAGATTTTATTCTTGATTTTAGTTTGAACTTTGAAGACATTGAAGAATGTCATTTCTCAAAGCATCTGAATGCATCACATTATTTCAGTTCATCTATTTATAAGCGATAACAGTGTACAATTAGTATAGTTTAGTCTTGTTGAGCAGTATTTAAGCTTCAAGATGAAGTTCGTAAATTCAAGGAGAATAGCGTCGCCTTCAGTTGGGATTGTCTGAACAATAAACAGTAACGGTCATTCATCATAAGCAATTCAGTTTTATTTGGATAAGTGTTGCAAATTAACATTACTTGCAACCATTAAAGATGAGAAATAACCAGAAGGAATGAATTTGATTGCATGCCAGAACAAGACAGTATTTCAGACATTAGAAATTTATGAGATACCCTTTCCAATGTCATGTTATGCAACAATCGGGTTAATGATATCTAGTCATCATTGAGTATTCACCATGTAGTATTTGTGATACAGTTTGTTTTTATTTTATTACTTTTATTCGGGTAATACAACTGGGTAATATATTAATTTGTTTTACTAAATTACGGTTTTCCACT
Organism: Siphonodentalium dalli; assembly: GCA_032622095.1. NCBI lineage: Eukaryota > Metazoa > Mollusca > Scaphopoda > Gadilida > Siphonodentaliidae > Siphonodentalium > Siphonodentalium dalli. The sequence continues at coordinate 57,580,725 of CP136061.1, forward strand.
GTGAAGTGGGACGGGATCCTGTGAAATCCAGAAGGTTGCTAAATCTGAGGCTATATAGTCACTATAGCTGGCTATATAGCCATATGCCAACAAACATGATACTAACATGCTTACAAACAACATTACATGGTCAGTACTTGTAAATTGTTTGAAAAAAAAAACCCATTTTGGAAAAAAATTTACACGCACGATTGTTTCGGCCTCTGGACCACCCACCCACCCCGGCCCTATATACGGAATATTTTTTGTAGACCCCCCATGTCGTCGGTGGTATATTTTGCCCCACGTAATTTTCCTCGATTGCTCATTGTTGAAATGAACCAAACGTGTACTGTTACACGCAGCATGTTTATGTGACCGATTGTCAATCTATGATTGACGCCAATCACCTTGATTGGATAATCCTATACCGCGCGGCGATGTCTTCCCATCGATATGTCCACCGACAGCTTCGCATTGAGCGTCGCCTCGTAAAACTACCTGGACTATATTATAAACCCAGCCGGTGAATAGCACCCCTAGCGTTTTCATAATCATCGGTTGCATATGATTTCCCTTCCATTGATACGTTGCCATTGGGGCTATACAGAGGTGGGGTATTCGTAGATTTCTTTTTGTTAAGTAGATAATTCATAATATGCCAGAAATCGCGGGGAGTGGGGATTTCATTTATTTTCTCCTCAAGTTTAGTTTCGAATTGCGATTTTGCATACTTTTTCATGTTGTTAACTTTATTTCTAATATCCTTGTATTTTCTCCAAGTGTGCTCTGAATTTCGTTTGAGTGCTATTGATCTGAGTCTATCGCGACGTCGTATTTCTCTCCCCATTGTTATGGAAGACAGTAATTGCAATCATCGATATAAAAACTCGTGGTAAAAATCTGTTTGCATATCGAATCGGGTGTGGCTCCTTCGCCAAGCGAGGTTACTGTATGTATTTCGGAAGTAGCGAACCTCGTCAAATCTGAGGTTAAATTTACAACAATTTCACCAAGAGGACAACCTCACTAAGAACGAGGGGGCTGCGCTTAAGATACTTCGCAACTATAAAGATATTATCATTAAACCATTTGACAAAGGCGGCGCGGTCGTCATTCTTTCTAAAGAAAATTATATTAAAGAGGCGATGCGCCAACTAAGCAACACACACCATTATACACCTTTGATCATACCAATTTGGAAAGAAAACACCTAGATTTAATCATATTCTTAAAAGCTTACTGAAAACAGAGCTTCGTCGACAAAAACAAGTAGACTATATAACTTCGGACCTGGAAAAATCAAATAATAGATATGTATACTTTTTATCCAAGGTCCACACAAAGTTCTTGGACTGATGAATACATACCCCAGGTAGACCGATCGTGTCGGACTGTGGTTCAGAATCATATAACATATCCCAGTATATCGATTTTTATCGGAAACCAATCGCCACTCGACATCCGAGGATTTTTAAAGATACAGAGGATTTTCTGATCAAACTATCAAAAATTGAAGTTCCTTCGTCTGCATACCTCATTACCCTCGATGTCCGCTCTATGTACACCAATATAGGCATCACAGAGGAATTGAAATCTATTAGAAGGGCACTAGAGTTCTAATCAGACCGCGATAGGCCCAGCGTGGAAATTATTCAATTGTTGGAACTTTCTTTCAGATGAAATGTTTTCGAATTTAAAGCCACATGGCGGTTTGCGCTCCAAAATACACAAAATAATATTCGCTTTTTAAATTTTCCCTGTATCAAAATAGGTAGATAAATGCCCAAACTACCTTTCTGCGACCAAGATATGTCCCATAAAGACGCATTCAAGTCATGAAAATTGCAACAAAATCGTACTGTTTGGGTCCCAAACAACCAACCTGCCATTTTGGATGATGCAACCACCGACAACAGCCGAGGATTTCCGGGTGTATTCGTAAATAAGCTTCCCCAGCGTCTTATAATTTCCGGTACGCGATAAAGGGGTATCAATTTGATCGTATGTGTCACTGCGAGAAAAATGGTCTCTGTTGACAAGAATTCAACGATAGGACGGTCATCCTGAATTTATCAGAGACGTGGTGATGGTGCGATTGGGGGAGGGGGGTCAGAAAGGAACATAATATTACTTATATAATAAGTAATTATGTTGAGATGCATTTGTATTTAAATTTCAGTCCAACATCATTATCGTAGAATATAGGAATCGGTCTTATAGAATATAGGAATCGGTCGCCAAGTATTAGATCATGTCATGAATTTATACTCTGGCTACCGTAGAGATCATATTCAACCAGTTAAAAATATGGGAACGTTTTAATATTCTGACGGAGAACTTTAAAGCATTGAAAAAACAACTCAGTGACTATATATATTTATTTGTTATTACTTGTTCCATAATATATTTCACAATAGGGGTGTGACACTCCAGATTGCATGATTTGTCTGTGACTTTTGTGAGTTGACATCGAAATAAACATTAAATTGATTACCCGTGATAAATTTCATGATTGTAAAGGATGCCAATCAAACTCGACTCAACAAAGTGACATATTTCATGCAACATCGAGCTGGGATCTTCGTGAACTACGTATATACAGTGGAATGCACTATTTACTGAGGAACAGTATTAACTAAGAACATATTAGCTGCACTTGTTTTTTTTTAATGTTTATAAACTTCCCTATCTGAACAGGGTGGGGGGGGGGGTAATACAATATTTGCAGGAATGTATGCTGCGGTGGGTGGGTGGTCCGAGAGGCAAAAAACACGTTGTTTACAACCTCATGCAATTTTTTTACTAAAGACCTTTTGTTCACGTATTTGGCATTTGTAACAGTTTAAAACATATTATAACTGCAAAAACAACTTATTTATGTTACTGGGACCATATATGGACCTTAGTGGAGGTAACATTAAGCTGGCATGTAGCATATGGGACGGTGAGGTGAAAAACTTAATTCCCGACACCCTTCAAAAGAAGCATCGAGAAATGTAAAACTGAAATAAATAAACTTGTCCTCATGTAACTAATACCTTTTAGCCAAGATCAGTGTGTGAATGGAAAAAGAGCGAGCAGCTCTCTCAAACATTAATGTAACTAAGAATGACTAGAAAATATTGTTCATCATTGCATCAAGCTAATCAATGAATTGTTTGCATGTCTATCAACTCAGATCGTCTGTTGATCTCACAACACCTAAAGTATCCAAGTCTGACATAGTGACTGCTTGTTATTTAGCATAAAAGAAGATGCTCCAATAGATTAAACGCAAGTTGTATGGCATAATGTTAGATAATGTTCTGCTTGACAGACTATATCAGGCAATATATAGAAATGATAGAATTGTGTGTATCCTACACAATGACCTAGGTTTGCAGAATAACAGCAATTTATAAAATAATATTTCCAATTGCAGCCTGGCAAATATCCTCTCACGATATGTATTTATTTTCTAAATATGTCAACTCTAGTTCAATTGAAGCTTAACAACTGACATGTCATGGATATGTCTACATAATATCAACAGTGACTCGAAAGTCAAGATTGAGTTCACTATCCTGAGATGTTATGAGCTTAAAATGTGTTAGAGCCTAATATCCAAAACACATGTTCGGTTCATGTAATAACTTCCAGGGGAAAATGATATATCACGGTATATGCTGGATTATGTATCATTTGTTTTTGTAAAATTTGATGCATTTGCCTTATAATAGTGTTTTAGGCACCAATCAGCTTCTGTTGTGTTACTATATTTGTCCACTATATGGATGCATTAGAATTTCCATTTAGCAGTGTGGAATTTTACCACCCAGGAAGACCTATAGCATACTCTCATCTCACACTGACCTGGAAACTCCATTGCATGTACACGCATGTGATAGACAATAATTATTGCCTATCAGCCAGTATTTATACAAAAATCTTCAAATTTACTTGTATTAACCTTTTTTTTCTCTCAATTAAAACAGCTTCTTACAGGTTAAACTGTCATTTGAATTAAAGGAGATAATTTCCCAGTCATATGAGTTATTTATGTCGGGTTTCTATGCGGTGTTAGACCGAAATTAGTGAAATTTGGGGGGGGGGGGTGTCAAAAAAGTGGGAGTAAAATTATTTTTTGTTGCAGGTTTGGGGGTGGTGGGTACCCGAAAATGCCAGATACAAAAAAACGGCATACCTTCCTGCAAAATTTTCTACTACCCCCGCCCCTCCTGTACCTTCCTGCTAATTTTTTACTACAGCCTCCCCCCCCCCCCCACCCCCCCCCCCCCCCCTCACCCCTGATCTGAACATGAAAGATTTCACATTATTTGAACTAGTGTATAATTATCACTACGGGAGTAGCAAGGGTATATATTCATGATATGATATAGCTAAGTATATATATAGTTTTTCACAATATACGTAGATCCGTCCATTGCATGTTTATATGTTGAAATCAACTGTAAACAAGATAGACAGGCGGGGAGAGTGTGTACACACGCACGTAGCATTGGAACTACTTGGATCAGCTTGGATTAACTGTTTTGAATATAGAGATGTGAGCTTTGTGTTCCGCACTATACTGTATAATTTGAAAGTTGTGTAGTGGGAACGGCGTGTAAACAAAGTAGACACATTTTGAGGAAAAAATTATTTAAAACAAATTTAATCCTATTCTACTACTGAAACCGATGGTGAAGACAATGTTTTTGGTGTTATTTTTCATGTCAATTTTCTAACTATTCCAATATCAAATGGGGTAACAGGTGTGATATGGCCATGTTGGGACAGACATTCTACATAATTTAAAAACACTTCTTCGAATATTTCCGTTATTTCGTCAAAAACTCTTCTTCAAATATTTCCGTTATTTCGTCAAAAACACTTCTTCTCTTACAAATCGCCGTTATTTAGTAAATTAACATTCTTTATAGAGTTATTGCCCTTCATATTAAATATGAAGCTAACATGCAGAATTAGCTACACATGTCGTCATTTAGTGGACAATCCCAAGCTCGCGTGCCACGCGTGGTCGAATTGTCCATTAAGTTATATATAAATGGCCAACCCTTGAAGAATTGCCTGAGTTTTGTTCATATGCCAAACATAATCAGCGCGTAAATAGTATATTGTCGTCAAGACGTATACGATGGTGTACGAAACAAGAGCCTGTTCGTGTTACAGAAGTTTTGCTTCTGTTTACAAAACACAGCGCTATTATATTGGTCAATCACACACAAATGATATAAACGCTCTTTATAATTTCCATATCAAGAACACAGTAACAAATAACGCTCTTTATGTTTACCATATCCAGATCTAAACAAAAGCCAGGTTCTGTAACGTTTTTTGCTTTTGTTTACATAACAACGAAAAAAATTTGACAATAACATATTTCTGATTGGTATAAGAACAAGGTCTGTCTATATTTTACTATTATTTCTGTTTATGGCGGTTTTTGACGGAGGTGAATATTTTAACAGCATAACCACCGCCAACGCCGCCCGTATCTTTAAACTATACCGATTTGATAGCTTAATTATATCGGAATGAACCAATATATATAGCTATCAAATCGGAACTTTAGTCAGTGTATACCTGCAATGCGCTGCTGATCGGCAATTCACACACTAAAATGCCGGTTAGATTATACGCGAACTCAGTTTAACTTATTTATAACGATTAGAGTCGGTTGTAACTTGTAAGTTGTGTAACTGACATGTAATCTATGGATTATATCCCAATACAGATAGGGAACACCATTTGACTAACTACGTCAGCAATTCAAAATTATGTTAAGCAGTTCATCGGCTACAGCTCAGCAGATTCTCCGGAACAATTCAACTCAATCATAACGAAGATATTAGGTTATATGTTGGGCAACCTCCACCCTAGTTGAGCAGTTGAAAACCCCATTCAGCAGTATACCGGCTGCAGTTCAGCAGATTCGCCATAACAGTTTAACTCGATTATGTAACGAAGATATCAGGTTAGCTGTTATGCAGATGAGTGTAAATTGTAATTGATGGGATATAACCAAATGCGGCGAGCGAAGTCAATTTTACCTGTTCAGTAGTTAAAACCCCGTTCGTCAGTGCATTTGGTGCAGTTCAGTAGATTCTCCAAACTCAGTTTTTTAACTCAATTATAACGACGATCGTCGGCGCAGGTAATGCAGATGGCTTGTAATCGATGGGGTGTATATATTGACCTCTGCCCAGTTCAGAGTTCAAATTCCATTTCAGTATTGCATCGGGTACAGCTCATCAGATTTTCCCGAACGCAGTTTAACTCAATTGTAACGAACATATTCGTGCGTGTGCTATGAAAATGACCTGCAATCTAAGTACAGGGAGGGAGGGACCATTATTTGACCGATTCCCTTAGTTCAGCAGTTCAAACTCCCGTTCAGCAGTCCATCGGCTGCAATTCAGCAGATTCGCCCGAACGCAGTTTAAAGGTACTCAACCCGATAAAACTCCTCTCAATTACTATTTCAATGGCTTCGGGGGTCAAAAATATTTGATTCGAGTCGAGGAAGTAACCCATCAAAGCTCAGATTTGTTAGATATCGATTTTAGAAATCTATTATTTTTCATTATCGGGAATACTATCTGGCCCAGAACTCAGTCAAAATTGCGTTAAAACTACCACTTGATTTTAGAGTTATTCATCCTTGTCTGTTTGAATAGATTTGGAGTACACATCCAGAGCAGATTACGGCAGTTATTAGTACTCATCTCGAGAACATAACAAATTTGAAAAATCAATATCTAATAACTCTGAGCTTTGTTTGATGGGTTCCTCGACTCGAATCAAATATTTTTTACCCCCAAAGCCAAAGAAATAGTAATATAGGACCCTCTGATCGGATTGTTGTTGTTGGAATCTGTTGAGATGGGGACCCTCTTTACGGGTTGAGTACCTAAATTATAATGAAGATAGCATGTCGTAAGTTGTACAAGCGACAAATAATCTATGGGTTATATCCCAATACAGGGAGGGAGCACCGTAAATGTGTATGACCCTCACCCCAGTTCAGCAGTTTAAAATCCAGTTCGGCAGTCCATATATGATCATATATAGGGAAAAGTTCACAGATTCTCCAGAACCAAGTTTAACTCAATTATAACGAAAATATTCTGGTGTAGGTTATGCACATGACATGTAATCGACGGGGTATATATACAGGAAGGGAACACAATTTGACCGGCACTCATACCAGTTCATCAGTTCAAAATCACTTTCAGCAGTGCATTGGGTACAATTAAGCAGATTACGTGTAATTGACGGGTGCACCGAAATACCACAATCACAAACTCGGTTGAAATAATACAAAGAGGTCATATATAGGAACATAATCATTAATTGTGCTACTGCGATGCTATTCTGCTTCGTTTCCAGTAGAAACCATCTATGTGTGGCAAAGATGGCCATTTTGACATCCAGCTTGATTTAACTCAAAGTTCTCAAATTCCCCAAGGTTGTCAGCTAGTCGGTGGATTATTCAGAACGGTGCTCTGGACCATCGGAATCCGCTGAGAGAAAAAAATTTATATATACGCGAAAACAAGCATTCAGACTTAGCGGTCGGACTATCCGGTAAGATATGTGATTGTCTTGTCTTGTTAATAAAGGGCATGTGTATGGACGGCCATTCGTTTGGAAATTACATGAAATAAAAGTTAATGGTGGTTTGTGAAAACAATAGTCTCTATTTTCAAACCAATATTCTCTATTTTCAAACCAATAGTCGTTCTTGGATTCAATAAGAGACAGTTCCGTTTTAATAGATATAGATTCATAATCAATGTTTAAAATTAATGTTCTATTTTAATTTAATAGTATTCATTGTTCAACTAATATCTAATAACACACAATTAGTAAGATTCGCGCATATTCAATAAACGTACATTCCGTTTCATTAGCCATATTTTCTTAATCAATAAAGATATTTCAAACCAATAGACGATTTCCCACGACCAATGATTATCGTTATAAAACTAATAGACCTTATTGTCATTCTTATATTTAATAGATATAAATTATCACCAATGCACAATTAATAACGCTCGTATGCGAATCAATATCTAATAGCGGAATCAACTATTTCCGGTGAAACCAATGACTAAAAATGCAGAATTAATGGACGAGTCTACGGAATGAATAGCTTCCGTTTGCAAACCAATGAACAATTCTTGAATTACTAGTTAATTCTTGAATTAACGCTAGGAGCGCTGGCCACCAATCTTGCTGACGTCAACATGGGATATCCCCGCGAGAGAGAAAAAAATGCATGTTCTCGAACATTTTCGCGTCAGAAAGTGACCCTGAACATGAAAACTGCGATGATATACGGACTGTGGACTAGATCATGTACCTGTTGCAGATACCGAAGATGCATTTGAGAGCTTGTTTTTAAATATTGACCCAGAATGCCGACGAAGATCTGAAGATAGTCGCGAGGCCAGCGAGACAGAAATTCAGTGCCAGCAATCATTGAATCGATAAAATTATACAACCAGACAAGTATCAAATTATCAATGTCATTCATTGTTGACGACGATTGTCATAACAACTGATTGTTATTCAACTTATTCTACAAATGAAGAATCTATATATAATTTTTTTTTTAAATCTAAGAAAACCTAAGGAAAAGTAAGCAACCGAATTTGAGGACTGTATGATGTTGATGTATCACTGTCAGTATCTATAACTCATTCACTGTCAGTATTACTGTGATTGTCACTGTTCCCAGTGTTGCATGGATTGTCTGTCAAAATCCGGTGGAGAACTTAGGATGTGTGTGACAAGTACTAACAACAGCAGTATGAATATGAATATGTCAACAACAACAACAACAACATCTCTAACACCGTAAGATAATCGTTCGATCTACTGTGTACTAGCACTGTACATTGCGACGACTTATTCTTAAAAACAACCATTGAGTGGAACCGATTCGAACAGTCAGATGTTGATTCAGGCGATCGGTAATACTGAATGTCTGAAGGATTTATTAAATATGGATTCTATTTTCTAGACGTTTAATACGAGTGTCGTGGGATAGGATTCTGAACATTGCTGGAGTATTGATCAAGTAAACCTGACAGTGCGAAGAGCACTTCAGAACTCAATCATAAGCCAACTAGAACAGAGGTCATGTCAACTTACAGGTTGCATTATACATGCATATATTGTGACCACATAAATGATATATACAACTGCAGTGACTTCTTCATTATTCAGTATTCGATACCATAACCATGGTCGTTCCATACCATAATTTTTGGTTTTACATACCGGTACAGGATTGTTTGGTTACTTTTTTTTATTTCGTACTTTGTAGAAAATCATTTATTTGTTTCCATATGGTGTGACATACATGTAGTAACATGGTACGAAATGACCAATTGATTTCCTACATGGTACGAAACGACCAAACAATAAGGTACGAAACTACAAAAAATATGGTACGAAACTACAAAAAAATGTGGTACGAAATAACTTAAGACGATACAAAACGTCCTGTACCCATTTATATCTCCTTGGCAATGGGGACAACCAGACAGTGACCCTGTAGACTAGCAGCGCCAACACCGTTGGTTTGATATTAGGCCCTATATCACCCTGAGGTAACCTCATATCACAATCAGCCTGACGTCGAAGGCTGATATGAGGCTACCGAGGGCTGAAATCAGGCCTATAATACCAAACCAACCAAGTAATACCCTATCTATTAATTACGGTAGTTCGCCTCTTAGCAACAGTGTAATATTGACAACTCTTTCAAATGAGTGACATCACAAAAAGTGGTATCTATGCCTTATCTAACAGTGAAATAGAATTACACCATGCCATAAAGCCATATACCGTGTATTACTCAGATCGTGATGTCATAAAATCATACATGTATTACTCTTAATTAGTGATGTTGTAAAATGATATTACTCGATTTAGGGCAAATTGAAGTGATATTCACCTAAGTACAAATGGAGTTTGATAACAAGCCATACCGTGCAAAAATGTCATATCTAATTAACAATTTTCGAACAAATTTTGGACCGATATACATGTACCCTGTAGCCATCTGTAGGAAACTTCCTTCCAATGGGGTGCTGTCGGAACATACATGTATCAAGGTGGACCCTCTCCCCAATGGGAGACTCGTATCCATGCCCATTGGAAATAAATTATAATGTGCAATGGATGAATAGCCAATACTGTAGGTTGCTGGCATTTCATACCATGGAAGTTTGACATAGAGATGTTTCGCACCAGGGTTCCGGACATTTCATACCAGTTCCTGTATCAATTCGTACCTTTGAGTATACCGGTATTATTTTTAAAAAATGACATTAAAGGTACTCAGTCCGATTCGATGGTTCCAATATATCATCAGATTTCAACAACAACAACAACACCATTTTTTGAAATGCCACTTCGTTTACCAGAATCGATTAATGCCCCAAAAATAATGCTAACCAGTCAAATATAGAATACAATTGCCCAAAACCTGTTATTTATCAACATTTTGTTCAATGAAATTTTGCGGGTTTGTCAAATATCTGACACAAAAAAGCCACTTGCTTTTAGAGTTATCCATCTTCATCCGTCCTCTTTCGACTTTTTATTGGGCCACTTAAAATTATCGATGGTGAAAAATAATAGATTTCAAAAATCGATATCTGATCACTCTCAGCTGGGTGGGTTTCTCAACTCAAATCAAATATATTTTACCCAGAAGCCAAGGAAATAGTAATATTCAAGCGTTAATTCGGATTATGCATCTTTAACTTTGTCGCGACAATTTCAATTTGTTCATTTTGTTTCGCAAAAAAAAAGAAGAAATATGTTAACATGTAAATGTCGGGATGTCATCATCACGAACGTTAAATCAAGAACATGTTCGCTTTCATTAAGTTAACACGATAAAAATAATTTTTCACATACGAATGACCAACCATCATTTTTGGGAATCAACGAAACATACCAATATATATGGTGTGAAATGACCAAAAACATGGTACGAAACAATTAAATGTGTCATTCAAATCAAGGGTAGAAACTGGCCATATAGTAGAGGCTCTTATGTTCATTTTTTGGCTCCCGTGTGCATTTTGTGAAGAAATATAGCCACTATGCTCATGATGTTGCTTGATATCTGGGACACCAGAAAACAAATGTTAGACACCTGGGGGTCGCGACTGGGTGGATTTATGACGTCATCAAGATGGCCGCCATCCAACATTTCAGAGTAGGCACTGGATCAGTTTGATTAATATCTAGTAGTGAATTTATGGTAGGAAATATAATATTTCTCTACTGTTGTGACACTATGATAACAGGCTTCACTTTGACAAAAAAATTGACCACATTTAACCAAGATGGCCGCCAAAATGGCGACCGAAGTTCGGAAAAATTATGAATTTTCACACATGTCTCTTAAAACATTCACGGTTGTTTGAAATCGGTGGCTAATATCAACTTAATTTTAACTACATTTGAATACCTAACCATTTGAACATGATAATATGTCATACTTTGGGTCTTATTCATACAAAATTTCGTCAAAATGTGAATTCATAAATATGCTATGAAATTTTACCAAATATCGATTTTGTAATTCAAGCCAAGTGTTAGCCAGAAAATAGCTGAATTTGATGACAAACATTTGCAACAGGTTTAAACATATAGATTGCCATATAATTACAACCAAAAAAGTGCATCTGTATTCAAGATGGCGACCAAAATGGTTGCCAAAATTGATAAATCACTAAAATTTGTCAAATTTTCATTGATATCACTCCTAATGTGCGATTTAGTTAATATAGGTGAATATATTTGCTCCGTGTTGGCGTAATAACATGGAAATATGAAACAAAATGAATAGTTTGTGAACAATGGCTGTTTATACTCAAGAATTCGAGAGAATGAAACTTCGAAAATGAGATGAAATCATCAAAATGCCAACCATGAATAATTTCAAAGTTGGCATTGAGTCTGGGAGGAAAATTTAGATAGTTAAATGATTATGTTTCGCGACCAATAATACCATTCGATCACACTTCCTCTTGATGGTGCAATTTGGACCTCAAAATCCAAGATGGCTCCCAAAACGGCGACCGAAATTCTAATAATTGATGATTTTTCACACTCGCCTCTTAAATTATTCACAGCGGTTTGAAATCGGTGGCTACTAGCAACCTTATTTTGAATGAATTATACTATCTAATCATTCGACAACCATGATATGTTAGATTAACATATTATTATCTATATGAATCTAAATTCAGGATGGTGACTCAGATGGTTACCAAAATGGATAAATCATCCAAATTTGCTAGTTTTCATTGATAACGCTCCTAATGTGGGTTTCAGTGACTACTGGTAAACATATTTGTTCCCCCGTTGAAAAAAGTGCCAGGAATGCTGATACAATATGAATATTTGCGAAAAGTAGCTGCTTATATTCGAGATTTCATGAGAATGGAAACAGAAACCATGAAAAGTAGATAAATTCATCTGATGTTGACCTATTTGAAAATATCAAAATCTGAATACATGCTGATTACATCCATCATTACATGTACATAGGAAATGTCCTGATTGGGTACTCGACTAGAGAAAAATCCCTACCTCAACAATAAGGCTGTCGGTATTGAGCAGTACTTTAATTACTTCCCCTTGATAGCGCCCCCCCCCCCCTTATGGGGTTTTGGCTAAGAATTTTTCACTTGACTCCTGTATTGCTCATGTAATGCCATCATACTAAGTCAATTCTACTGAAATTCAGCTGCTCACGGAAATTAATTGAATGGACATCACACAATGCAGTACCAAACAGTAGCGGCATATAATGCGTTGACGTTACAGACATCTTCCATGTTAACAAGCTTAATAATTAGTGTATACTTAGTACAAATATAAGAATAGGAGATAATATTTGTGTGATTCGTTCTTATTAAAGACATGTACGAAAACACAGGGTATACTTTTGTGAAACTGAGAAAATTTACAATTGCCCGTCCTTGAATAACATCTAGTTCAAATTGTGTGTGCATCAGGGGATTATATGACAGTAATTGCTTTGTCGCAGACTACCAAACGAGAGCGTTCAGATGTGAGCTCTATGTGTCTTCTGCGAAGAAGAATCGCATTGGTGGATTCCTACCAGACCTCTGCTTATTACATGCGATATATAGCGACTAGATATAAATTATGTTCAGGTTTGTATCAAAACAGAAACTGCTGTGGAGCTCTGGTCAGCTCATAGGTCAACTCACTGACTCCACACCAAAGATTTGCGAAAGCGTGGCTGATTTTGATCGAGCTAGGGTAGGAAGATAGCCTCATATAATGAGTTCAATTGGTATACATGTGTATTTGGGTTCCACAGAGATAGCTTTCTGGACATCGCATATACTGCAAGTTCGTTCCGTGTATGATCCACACCTTCCTGTGTAGTCCCAGTCTTCTTGTACTAAAACCAGCTAAGATATTGGGATGGCGATTTGCTGTTTTTAGTCCCAGCCCGCTTGCATACCAATCCTATCACACGAGTTACGCCCACGATCTGTGGCGGGAATCTGTGGTGTATTTTACTCGATTTACCTAATGAATCAATACATGATGCTATATACATCGGAAAGAGAGACATATTATGGTCATAATGGTGTATAATAATCTAACTTTCATGTTAAATTACGCATAGAATATTCCGGTTGATTGTCACCAACATCGCTGTTTTTTCTGTTTGTTTACTTAACTGAAAGCCGAACTCAGGTTCCGAAGAACTTCGGCATTGTCCGGTGTTTGTTTTGGCCGAGACGAATTTCGATACAAACAAAATGGCGGCCCCCATGATATTCTAATGGTCATTGTGTTTACACTGTTTTAAACTGTGAGATGGTTATAATTCCCGTAATTTATTTAATGTATTACATTTATATCTTCAATATGTATTTAATCTATGTAATAATTTATTTATTGTCACGTATAATTACGATTACAATGGAGAATTCATCGTGCGTGGTTGATTGAAAATCTACGGAATATTTTCACCGGAAAATGCCGAACGCAGTTCGCAAGGTCAACTGAGTTCGCATACTTTAAAAAATATGTAAACACTGCGGCAAAAGTTTCTTTTCACATTAAATTACCGCTTTCAATTCACAACCGATGTGGGTTTCAGATCAAATAGCATGTCTTCTGCGGAAACTATCCGTTTATTGTAGCAATTGTGATATTTTATTTCATATAATTGTGGTTTTATTTGAGCGGGTCACTAACGATTAACTCGTGTCAAAGGAGACCATGGGCCTGGAACTCGGACTAAAGACCGGCACCTCCATCCCAATATCTTAGCCGGTTTTAGTACGAGAAGACTTGGACTACTTCCTGTGCTGAACTTATGCACTCATCAAGTTTATATTAGATACACCCATGTCATGTTTGTCACATGTGTTATCGAAGTTCTTTCATGCTTGCGTTCTCATCAAAATGTCATACAAGAAACATATTCACACCAAATTTTCTTTAAATGCCTGCATTTCTGTAATTTTATAGGCTATCGGCAATGTTCCAGATAAAATTGATAAAATCATTTGTCGCACCAATGCACAGTTCGACTTGGTTGTAGAGGCAATTCAACTCACCGACATGTTGAGGTACATGTATTATTATTGGGTGGAAAGTTTGTAGTATTCTTTCCAGATATTTTATAGAGGAACATTTGATATCCCACTACAATGAAATCAGGTCTGCAGAAAACTCAGGTCGTTAAACGTTGTAATCGTATACCTTCCTAAGCAATAGTTGAAGTAAATTTCAGTTATGGACTCTTCAAATAGCTAACAATCCACAATCTTCTCTCAATTCAAGCATAACCTTGTTATCTATTACTTCCAACATTTGCGCAGTATCTATATTCAAAGCTTGTTATTGGCCTACTTGTGGATCCGACTATCATGGTTGTACGGTTTGCCAGCAAATTCTATAAACTACATTTGTTCTTAATAACGTTCCATTAAATGATCTTGATGACCCGTCACTGTATTCATTACTTCGATGCACCACCATATGGCATGGACCAAAGACGAGCTTCTGGTGTTTCGATGAGGTATTTCATCACTAAATATCCAGGCACTAGGCATAGGCATTTTGATTTCACGATATTTTTTCGTTGACAAAACATAAACTGACTCGTACTCTAAAATAAACTGACAAGCATTAACTCGGTTATGTGCACAGCTATGTTAGACTACATCAAAGTGAATATGCAATGTATCTGCTATGAGGTCAGTGGCCGTATTGAAATTTATTTATTAAGTCTGTATCATGGACTCTCCATTCCACAACCGAAGCAAATATTCTATATGGATTCTCTTATATGCAGTCGGAGAGTTTTGTGGTGAGCTCTGTTAGCTTGCGAGATGAGTTTGTAATTCAACTGTAGTTGCTGGGGTGAGTTGGTTGTAGATAGACTACCATCAATGTGACCATCTATTGGACGAAGTAACAAGAGTGGTACATGTGCTGTCTCACGTCTTGAGAAGTGTGACAATGTCTCAACTATTCAAATGAATTTCAGGTGATGAAACACAGATATGCCAAAAACAAGAAACTGAACCATGCAATATCCCCTTATTGTATCTTATTAGACACAACTGTTTCATAATTAGATACGAAATACTGTTTGCACTAACATGTAATGCCTGTGTATTTCTAAGTTGAGCAATTATATTTCCCGGTGGCAGTATGATAGCAATGCAACTTCGACTTCGATGAAGTCAAGGTGTGATATTTTCCCTGAATCTTCTGAATTTTTGTGGCCGGGCGAAATCAACGTGGTCAACAATTCATCAAGAATAGGCAACGAATAAAGCAGATCTACCCCAAACGAAATAATATAGCCATAAAGTTGGATTTATGTCTGTATTATGACTGCAGGGATTCTTTTGCGTTCGAGTACTCGTTATGCTCTTATCCGGTTTGACTTCCTTCCCAAGGAAACGGACAGGATCGTTTAAATTATATTGGGCAATGTCATGTTAGGTTTCTAAGAGTCCATTCCGATATATTCTCGATTATAAACAAACTATGTTTGGTCAAACATAGTCACAATATACCTTAACATGATAGTATCTAATTTAGATTGGGCGAATATATCCAACTCCTTTGCTAAATAGTTTGAGAATATAAACATTTGTCAC
Organism: Siphonodentalium dalli; assembly: GCA_032622095.1. NCBI lineage: Eukaryota > Metazoa > Mollusca > Scaphopoda > Gadilida > Siphonodentaliidae > Siphonodentalium > Siphonodentalium dalli. The sequence continues at coordinate 57,596,909 of CP136061.1, forward strand.
ATTTTATAACTGAGTTTTGGCGGCCATTCTGGCGACCATCTTGGGTCAAATAGATCAATGTCGAGTGTAATTGAATGATACTAACGATATTTAAAACTGTGTACACTTTTGTTTATTTTATTATGCCTATTTCTGTCCAATGTTAATCTAGAACCTCGAGAAGCAAGTTTATTTGTGAAATTACATAGCGAATTATTTAATTTGCATTTTTCGGAGTATGGACAACAATTAGACACAAATTACAGCATAATATGTTTTCCAAAGTACTTGGTGTCATGACTGATAAAAACAAAGACAAGTCCTACTCGCCACAGTTTACGAATAACCGAAAATGATGTAAAGGGCATGTGTAACAATTCAACACATTTCTATATTTCGGTCGCCATTTTGACAGCCATCTTGGTTTTTTTTTTATCAATCTTGTTCTTTCAAAAGGAAGCATGGTGCAATTTTATCATTGCCGTAGAAATATTGTTTATTTTCTGTGTTAAGTTTTCTTTCTCACTCAGTGCCCATTCTGCAATTTTGTGTGGCTGCCATGAAGATGATTTGACTTAATATTTTCGTGGTATAATTCTGTTGAATTCTTGGGTATAAGCAGCTATATGGTTCACCAAATTTACAAATTGTTCCATAAGTCCATGGATTCACATATATTAACTTTTCCCCAACACATGAGTGATATCAATAAAAATTGGACAGATTTTGGTGATTTCTCCATTTTGGCAGCCATCTTGGCCGCCATCTTAAACGAAAATGCACTATTTTCAGTGTAACTATATGGCAATTCACATATTTAAAATATTTTTACAATATCTTCATCAAATTTAGTTATTTTCTGTTCAACTCTTGGCTAGAATCACATAATTGAATTTTGGTTAACTTTCATAGCACATTTTTGAATTCACATTTTAAAGATTGCTGGCAGGAATGAGATCCGAAATATGACATATTATGTTGTAGAAATGGTTGGATACTAGAATTTATTCAAATTTAGGTCTTTATTCGTTACAAATTTCAAACATCGGTTAATGATTCAAGAGGAAAGTGTGAAAAATCATCAATTTTCCAAATTTCAGTCGCCATTTTGGCGGCCATCTTGGTTTATGGTGGGCACTTTTTCTGTCAAATGGAAGTATGGGGTATTAGTTTCACGTCAGTGGTGAGATAATCAAATTTCTATAATAAATTCACAAGTAGATATTGATCAAACTGACTCAGTCCATACTGTGAAATTGTGTATGGCGGCCATCTTGATGACGTCATAAATCCACCCAGTCGCGACCCCAAGGTGTCTAACATTTGTTTTCTGGTGCCTGAGATATCAAGCAACGTCATTGGCATAGTCGCTATATTTCTTCACAAAGTGCACACGGGAGTACATAAGAGCCTCTACTAATAGTACGAAAAGTCGTTTGAGCCATCCAACAGACCTGGGTGAATCGCCGGGCGATCGGTCTTCCACAGTAAGGATGCATTTGAGAAGAGGGGAGTCAATCTAATTAACTGTTATCTATAACCAATACTTAAAACAATAACAATTTATTCTGATTTTTTTTTAAACACACAGAATAATTATTTACTGAGAATATTCAATATAAACATGTACAAATTCTCAAACAAAGGGAATTTCAATGTTCAAGAAATTTAGAGTCCCCTCTTACTATGGGAGGCCCTTTTCACATTTATTATTTATTTGCGCTCAAGCACAAATATTAAGCGCAAATATTTGCGCTTAATCATAAATCATTTGGGCTTAAGTGAATGTCATTTCCGCTTAAGCACAAATATATGTCTATCAATTTGTTTGCGCTTAAGCGAAAATCATTTGCGCTTAAGTGTAAATGATTTGCGCTTAAGCGCAAATATATAACACTCCTTTACTTCCCTCTGATTGTGAATGATGGAGTCCATCTCATAGTATATTATTATGGGCCCATAGTAGTAGCCCATACAGACTCGAAAGTTGAAAAGTCAAAAGCTTCTCTGTCTCTGGTGTCCCAAAAATTGGTGCCTCACTCCCAGAGCTCTAGTATATTTTATTAAAGGGACATCTCCTGCACAAATATATATCATTTCCATGGTCATAGAAGGGAAATTATGGGTTACTGGGGGCTTGTTTCCCTCGTGGTGTACTTATTGAATAGAAATAGGGGAAAAACATATTTTCATATTATCAGCATCCCTGTCCCTAAGAATTTGTGTCTCCATCCCAGAGATCTAGTACATTTTATAAAAGAGACATATCCTGTACAGATCTATACCATTTCCATGGTCATAAAAGGTATCTGGGGATCACTGGGGATTGCTTCCCTCATATGATGGGCCTATATAGACTTGAGTGCAAGCCTGCAAATAGCGTGTCTGTCATTTTCAGATTGAGGTCCACAGAGGGTGAATTTAGTGACGCTACACCGCATAGTGGGCTAGCATCACTAAATTTACCCTCTGGGGACCTCATTCTGCTTAGGCCTTCAACTGCTATGGCAGTCCTAGGATCAGATTGAAGTTCCCCAGTTGAAGTTGGTGATGTTCACCCATTTGGAGCCTCGATTATGGATTTTATCTTCTGCAAATTAGGGGATATAGAAACTTCCCAGATGGGAAAACGTAACTAAAACAATGTTAATTTGATACCATAGTTACTTCCCAGAAGATGGGGCCTAAGCAGAATGAGGTCCCCAGAGGGTGAATTTAGTTATGCTAGCCTGCTAAGCAGGGTAGCATCACTAAATTCACCCTCTGGGGACCTCATTCTACAAATGACAGACACGCTGTTTGCAGGCTTGCTTGAGTGATGTGTTAGGCCTATGCTATTTAAAATTAATTCAGGGAGATCAATGCATTAATTTCTATTTGCACTTAAGAGCAAATGATTTGTGATTAAACGTAAATTATTTGCACTTAAGCGCAAAAATTCATAAGTAACTGTATGTCATAATTTGCAAAGTTCTGTCAAATTCTTGTTAAAATATGACTAGATTCATAACGGTGATGTTTGGTTAAATTTCATACCGAGTTATGTATAATCGAATTATTGAGGGATCGGGAGGGACTTGGATCATACGAATGACATATATTCATTGCTCCAATTATCTCTTAACATGAGCAATACAATATGAAGTCACATTTCCGAACCAGTTCCATACAGCAGAACGTGATCTAGAAGATATTAGCGGAAAAACGTCAAATTCCCTCTTTCAGCTGTCATTTTGACGACCATCTTGGGCGGGGAGTTCCAATTTTACCCTAAAAATGTGGCATTATATCTCTCAGAGTCATGCGTACTGAATATGCCTAATTTTAAATCGTATATTTCATGGTAAGATTACTTGCGACATTTAGTAAATTATATAACCACGAAACACTCTTTAAATTTGGAAAAAAAAAACCTTAAAAGAGGGGTTAAAAGTGAAATTCCAGCGTGGCTCCATATCTAATACCAATACGTATGTAAATATGTACATATGTGCAAAGTTTCATGCTTTAGTCAGACAATTTTAATAATTGTCTTGAAATTTTTATTTAATCTACTCCACTGTGTTATAGTGGACCGTAGTGAATATTTATCGTCGTTTGATTTGCACCGAGTTAACTACTGCAAATCGTCACACCGACATGACATTGGGAATTCCCATGTTTATTTATATATTTCTGACGTCACATGAATAAAGTTCTTCAAACATCGCCATCAGAGACACCTAGCGTTATTTCACGTTTTAATCATTGATTTCGAATTCCTAATCATTGGTTTGACCGGAAATAGTAGATTGCGCAATTAGATATTGAATTGAAAGAACGTCATTAATTTTGCATTGGTGATAATTTATATCTTTTAAATATAAGAATGACAATAAGGTCTATTAGTTTTATAACGATAATCATTGCTTGTGAGAAATCGTCTATTGGTTTGAAATATCTTTATTATTGATTAAGAAAATATGGCTATTGAAACGGAGTGTACGTTTATTGAATATCCGCGAATCTTACTAATTGTGTGTTATTAGATATTAGTTGAACAGTGAATACTATTAAATTAAAATGGAACATTAATTTTGCATCGGTCAACATTGATTATGAATCTATATCTATTAAAACGGAACTGTCTCTTATTGAATCCAAGAACGATTATTGGTTTGGAAATGGAGTCTATTGGTTTGAAATAGATAGCCATTGATTAAGAAAATATGGCTATTGAAACGGAACTGACTCTTATTGAATCCAAGAACGACTATTGGTTTGAAAATAGAGACTATTGTTTTCACAAACCACCATTAACTTTTATTTCATGTAATTTCCGACCGAATGGCCGCCCATACATGTGCATTGCGCGGAAAGCTACAGAAGAATTTTATTTATTACTATACTCATTTCAATATATACTTGTGTATATATAATTGAATGAGATAACACCTTTAGTAAAGACAGACTTATTAACAGCGACGGTGCGTAATACATCGTCCCAGGAGGTTACAATCAACTAATTATTTGCCATAGGCACAGTCTTAGGGTTAAGCCATACCCTATAGTCTTGATTGATAGATGCCTATAGTATGCTTGGAGTCAGGTCCGTCCTGGTTAGCCATACCCACGATTCACTACGTAACTGAGCCAAACTTGAAATATTTTGGCGTTTAGAACTCCACGTCGGACATAAGTTGTCAAAAAATAAATAGTGCCTTACCATACTTATTGCTGGCACAACTACCCCCTTTTGTGCACAAAATTTCAGTATAGAAAAATACCCCATCCTACCTAATTGCCAGACCAACGTATACGCTAGACGAACAATCCCACACAAATGGCTGAGGAATTAACTAGCCTATGAATTTCGTATTGCTTTCACAATAAACAACCGAAGAGATTATTTCGGCCAATTTGGCCGGTTACTTCATGTGAGTTTTTCATCTGACGTGTGTGTCGGAATAATGATGTGGAGGATTTATGTAAATGTTAGCCCAAACTACATTTCCAAGTAACGATGGTTTTGTTGTTTATTTTGAGGAATAATACCGCGTCAGATGAATTCAGCCCAAATATGTTAACAGTTGTCGTGTAAAACATTCGGCAGTAAGTTAGCGTTATTTAGTATTTGTGGATGTCCTTTAACATGGGGAAAATAGACTACTGCGCTTGAACGAGCATGTGAATTGTCGTTTTTAATGTATAGCAACTTTATAATCAATAACAGAGGCATTCTCTGTCAAATAAGGTCGCTCTATTTACGATACCAATTGGGAACTTTGTAAATTAAATTACGCGTAAACTTAACCTGCTGCAAATAGAAAAGGTGTCGGAATCGGCGTACTCGCCCCAGGGCTAACTCGCCCAATCGGCGCGTGCCAACTCGGAATAAAAGATGCATACGGGGTGTTATATGGCGTTTGGTCCGTTGTTTCTCAATGAATATTATTGAAATTTGGTGCATATGTCCGGGCTGGGACATGGAATACAACAACGTTTGAATTGTTTTTAAATTTACAAATTTGTTGATTTTATTCATTTTGTTTTCGTTCTGAAACACACTATAAAGTGTATATAATATAATAACGAACACGAGACATACATAATTTATGAACTGTTAACAAAAGATATCAAATTCAATACATGACAAAGATGACTCAGTGGAGTTTATAAAGTGAACATAAAAACATTGAGGTAAGAATCTTTTTAAGGAATTCAACTTTATTTAATGATAATAAACACATAAATTAAAATAACAAACATGAGACATACATGATTTATAAACTGTTAACAAAAGATATCAAACTCAATACATGACAAAGATGACTCAGTGAAGTTTATAAAGTGAACATAAAAATATTAAGGTAAAAATCTTTTTAAGCATTACTAAACCGTTTAGCACAGTCCACTTCACTCATCCGATCATCACTAAACTTCATATTTATCTTGATATTGATCTATCAGATGAGAGCTATCAAATATTTTTTTAATTTTATAGGAAAAAATGGTCGCCAGCGGCCATATTGCATTTACGTTATATGTTATCGCGTCATGTCGATATCTAGTATTACTTAGAAATTTCACCTTTCCAGATTCATAATTGCTCCATTGACTGTAACAGATGGAATTATTCCCCTCTTCGGATAGAGTGTCACTGAAACTTTATTTTGTCAGACTGTCTGTATAGTCACTGATTATATATGGCAATAATCTGTAATAAGATGTAGCACTATTTTATTTTATATTTACATGCAGTGCTGTTTTTATACAACAATTCTAATCCCCCTAGATCATCATGTGATCGACCATACATCGCGCGAGGACCTGGTTGAATTAAGGGGGGTTTTTATGGATAACTTCTGTCCTCAAGCTAGATTATACTTATGACATTTAATGGCATGTTTCTAACATGGAGGGTTAGATATGCGTGAGACACCACCACTCTTCAATTCACACCAAGTTATCAGCTGTCATATTCGGATATTAGAACCCATAGCCATGATATATGGTTTATTTTGTGTATACTAGTAATATTGTTATTTTCAGTACCTTTATATACCAGTACTGTGTATAACAATGCATATACATTAATCCATGTATACATGTATATTGATTCAACGGATTCAGTGGTTTTGTCCATCAGTCTATCAAATTTGCGGGGAAAACATGGCCACAAGCAGTACACCCTGTTAAATTTCGAATTTGAATCAATTGGCGCACCCTGCAGCCAGCTTTTATTGGAGAACTTTTTCTCATGTGGATAGTTTGGGTCACCGCTAGATGTGAGCCATGTTTTGTTCTCAAGCTGTCCTTGTGAAGACATCACTGCCAGCGGTGATCTTGAATTTTACTATTTTTATGGCTAAATAATTTGGTTGATCCTACAGACGACACCCCTTGTCCGATCGTCACCAGATTCCACAATGATCTTCTGGATAACCAGGGGGAGAGTAATCTAATTTTCCCGAATTTCGTTAAAAAACATTACCACAGGCAGCAATTTGGTATCTTACTGTTTGATCCTCTTTTGCGTGACTGAATTGTTTAGCAACTGTACAGTCATATCCCTCATCTGATAGTCACCACACTTTATATTGATCTTCGGGCTGACAACTAGATGGGAGCTATCGAATGCTTTGAATTTTTTTGGAAAACATTGTCGCCAGCAGTCATCTTCTATTTTGGTTTTTATATACATGTATATCTCTTCATTCGGATAGCCAGTATTACGTAGGTATACTTCAACTTTCCGCATTCCTGTCATCATTTGAAATATAAAAATTTACCTGATACCATGCACCCTTCAAAATTTGTTTCGTCGTATCTATTTTAATGACCCGTATGGTAATATTGATACAGATATATTTGTCAAACATTTCTTTGTACAATATACAGGTATTTAGTTTGTAACTAAATCTAGAAATATATAATAGTAGCTGGTGGACCCTACTTCGTCCGGGATGTTCCCTCTGATTTTCGGAGAATTGCGCGATTTAACCTTGAATTGACCATTTTAAAGGTGAACGTCGTGTCGGGTCACGATTTGACCCGCCCAAAACACTCCCCGGACAAAAGTCACGACAAAAGTACCCGTCGAAATCCGCCCGGCTTTACCCGATTTGACCTTGAATTGACAATTTTGAATGTCAAGATCAGGTCAGGGTCATAATTTGACCCACCCGAAACACTCCTGGGACAAAAGTAACAGTAGGTATTATATTTCGTTGAAATACTTCGTTTTACCAGATTTGACCTTGAATTGATCTTTTTGAATGTTAAAGTCAGGTCGGGATCAAGATTTGACCCGTCCAAATAGTCCAGAAACATGCCTACATCAGCACGTTCGAGAACATGGTCCCACGTGAAATTGGACCCGTCAATATTGCTCCCGGGATCGAAGTAGTCCTACACACAAATTTTTAGTCGGATCGGTCAAGGTCCACAAACATGCCTATGAGCGAGGTCAAGTTGACACGTTAAATACCAAATCCGAGTCGGATCAGTCGAGCAGTGTTAGAGTCTATAACACATACACACATGCATTCATGCATACACACATACATACAGACAGATGTTCCAAAATGTATAATCGATAGCTACAACAATTCTATGGTAGATAGTTCACGGCCGACCTGATGCATGCATCTTAGTTTTCTTGTACAACATTCAGCTGCCGGTATTTTGTTTATGCTGACTCGAGTTTCCCCACACAAATGCCAAGGGGCATAATTTCAATTATTTAGTTGCCTATAACCAGGACCATCAGCGATAACACACCTATTATATGTTGATCGTTTTGTTACAACAGTAAAAACATCCATTACTAAAATATGTTGTGAAATTTCTCCATGACAATTAAACTGAAGATATTACTAACACTGTTTTCTTTCATCTAGTTATGCGAATGGCTAGCGGCAGCCCTGGTCTGCATGTGGTGCGTGCAACTGGGACATTATAAATCAGCGGGTATTAAGGTGGTCCAGTTAACCCTTTATATCATATCATATTATCATATCCAGTGCTTAAAGTACACAGCGGAATGGTCTATTCTTCATTTGTTTTTCAAATGTTAAGATGATATAAGCAAGACAGGCAGCGAAGTACCCGAACGCAACGTGTCCATGCATTCGTTGTATACATCCATGACTATAGCTGTTAATCCTCTTTCGCTGACGAGCAGTTCCCTTGGAAATTGTTCAGGTAATATGTTCAACAAACGACAGGATGTTTTATGAATTTATTATCTGGACATTTCCCACCAACAATAGGAATCATTCTGCACTTTTATGTATCCGTCGTCTGCTGATATTTGCTGAACATCCCTCCAGATGAATAATTTTAGACAATTTCAATGTATCTATATTTTTTGGCTGCCTGCCTGCCTGTGTTCTACAGCAATAAACGAGGTGCATGCCATCTAGATGGCTCCAAACGGGATATAACTGCACATGTGGTAACTGTTTACGAGGAAGATAATGGTGCATTTTAAAAATGTATAAAGTGACGCTGTTGGTTAAAGATGAATGAATGCTTGTATTGCGTAAGCTACCATTTAAGGTAGAACAATGCAGAACATATATACATAATATTTACAATGATGCAAACAGTGGCGTTGTTCGAGTCAATGTCGGAGGATAGGAGGGACACCAAAATTGATTAAAAAAAGCGCCGATATCCACCAAAAATTGTCTTCATGATACAAGGAATCTAATAGTGTGGTTTAAATACGCCATATTTGAGTCGTTTCGTTTAATTGGGTCAGATATATGGGGCACTAAATATGGTAAGAATGTGCTTAGTCACCGGTTATCCACCAAACTTGTATATAATCATCTCCATGATTTGAGGAGTAAAATCGTGTGATTTAAAGAAGCCAAAAGTGGCACAGTTCGAGGCATGTTCTGGAGAAAGCTAGGAGGGGCACCAAAATTGGTAAACATATTTATTGTGCCGATTTCCACCAAACTGATACATGTTCTTCTCCACAATACGAGGAATCTAATTGTGTGGTTTAAATACGCCACGTGTATGCCTTTTGTGTCAGATATGGGGGAACTAAATTTAATAAAAATGTGTTTAGTCGCCGATATCCACCAAACAACATAAACCTCGCCATGATATTATGAATCTAATGGCGTGGCTTACAGATGCAAAATGTGGCGCCGTTCGAGTCATTGTTGCGGGAGTGGAGGCACCAAAATTTATCAAAATATTTGTTTGCTCCGATTTCCATCAAATTGATACATATTCCTCACCACGATACGAGGAATCTAATCGTGTTGTTTAAAAACGCCCACTTTGGTGCCGTTTGTGTCCGAGACGGGGTGGGGCCCTAAAGCACTTCTTCAAATATCTGTTATTTCGTCAATAATCCTAGCGTCAATCATAAATCGCGTGCTACGCGTTATTGATATTTAATATCAATCAATCAATCAAAGTTTATTGTCTACTAAATCAAGTAATGACATTTAGACAACATTAGTTAACATATGGAGATAACATTTACAGATTACACGCGTGCGCAGCAACATTTGCATTCACAGTACTTAGCAAGCAGCTGCGAGCAAACTACAGCTACATACATTACTTGGAAATCACAACAATGCATGCAGCTCAAATCTACCCACAACTACCATCTACTGTGGTAACACCCTCACTCCCACCATTCCTGCCATACCACATCACCAGGCGCCTTGGCAGAGCACACCCCCTCCACACGAGACAAATTCACCGTGTAGAGCGGGGCCCGATCGACCCAGGCATCCCTCCGCGGCACCGTAGAGCTGGTGGCTTTCTCTGACCATCTCTTATTTTCCATCTGTCGAAATATTCTGATTATAATTAAATGGAACTGCATCCAATGACGCGTCTTAGCTAGGACTGGTTCTATGGATTTGCTGTATATACCTATGTCATGAGTTCATAGCAGCTATATAGGCACATGTGTAATTGCAATGTGGATGAAGCAGACAGCAGCTTTTGTAGAGGTCCAGATTGCTGGCCCAAAGATGTCACATGTACCCAATGGGTCCCATTTGACGTGTTCAACAATATGCACTAATTGTTTTTGTTGTCTTTACAGAATGATGTTTTTCCCATATGATTCCCACATTGTTGCTCTACACATATGTTGCACGATGTCTTATATACATACGGATACATTGATGAACGAAATGTGTCCAAAACAGTCATGGGACACATCTTCAAATAACTTATTTAATCCTTCAAAATGTTGAGTGTCATCTCTTGGAACTGTACTGGTATCCTATCAAGCAGTCTCTACCTTAACAATCTCATGCGTGACCAGCATATTGATATCATTGGCCTGTCTGAGCACTGGTTACATGAGCACAACGTTCATTTTTTGGATACTATAGACCAAAGTTACACATACCATGCGGTCTGCGACTCATCTCAACGTTTACCCATGCAACGTGGCAGATTTAAAGGTGGGGTGGCCATACTTTGGAATCGAAAGTACGATAATTATATAACACCGTTAAATATAGATGATGATCGTATTTGTGGCGTACAATTTCGCCTCGCTCCTCGTATATACCTGTACATATTTCAGGTATATTTGCCATGCACAAACTATACAGTGGAATTCTATCGTGACTATCTGCAAAAACTCCAGGATCTAAAAGATCAATACTCCCCACTTGGTCACCTCATTATCATGGGAGATTTCAATGGTAACTTGGAAAAAACCGATGCTAGAAACAATTCATTTTCAAAATTTATCGACTCATGCAAAATACAATCTGTCAACAGTAAACCCGTCTGCAGCGATCCACGCTTTACATTTGTAGCTGCTGGTGGTAACCACGGGACAATTATAGATCATATTCTGATTCCAATTTCTGATACACGCAGAATAGCCAGCGTTAAAATTTTGGATAACTCTTCCAATGTGTCAAATCACCGTCCAATCCAAATGTGCATATCATATGAGGCGGAAATAGAATCGTCACCGACAAGTGTAAACCCAGCCAGGCCGAACTGGAAAAAGCTCTCCTCTTCAAACGAGGATCTGTGGCTTTATCAATCACACGTTTGCGAAACTTTACCGACATATGCAATTAAAAGTACACGAGATTTAGACAAATTTTATGACGATGTTACACTCAGCCTAAAAGAGTCTTCACAAATGTTTGTGGCCCCGAAGAAATTTAATCGCCATCTCAAGCCATTTTGGCACGAACATTTGAATGAGCTGCACAAAACAATGACTTCATATCGGCGCATTTGGCTGGAAGCAGACAGTCCACGCGATGACACTCACATTGCATATCGAAATTACAAAGACGCAAAATGCCTCTTTCGACGTGAATACCGAAGGGCCAATGAACAGTTTCTCAGAAAAGCCGACGAAAGGCTTGACACCCTTGCTGAAACAGACATGGACAATTTTTTTCGAGCCTTTAATGCTCATAAAGCACGGAGAAAGGCACCCGCCCAACATTTATTCGAAGTAGACGCCAAGACACTCCGTGATCCCCCTGAAGTGATAGAAGCATGGGCAGCATATTACGAAATTCTTTACTCACCTCTTCAAAGTGAAACCTTTGACAAATCCCACTTTGAAAACGTTAATGCTATAGTATCCCGGGACCACAATGATTTATCAGGTAATCTTGATTCACTTTTATGCTACGATGTTAAGTCTGATGAACTTGAAAATGTACTCAGATCAGTAAGCAAAGGGAAAGCCCCAGGTCATGACTCCATATCATATGAGCACATTTTATATGGCGGTGAGTATATATTACATACTATCGCCCACATGTTCACCAAAATGTTGGAATTCAATCACATACCATCACAGGCGAAAATCGGAGTCATGGTGCCACTGTACAAAGGGGGCAGCAAACCAAAGACGAAATTTGATAACTACAGAGCAATAACCTTGCTTCCTATCCTCTATAAGATTCTCGAAAAAATCATATTTCATCGTCTGGAATCTCATGCCCCACATCTTATCCAAGTTAACTCCCTACAGCATGGATTTCAGAAAGGGGTAAGCAGCATGCACTCTTCCTACATAATCAGTGAATGCATATCATATACCAAAGAGCTACACAGCCCCCTTTATGCTTGCTTTCTCGACGCACGTAAAGCGTTTGATACAGTGTGGATAAACGGATTGTTGTTCAAATTACTCCAGAGAGGTTTCTGCGGTAAAATATGGCACATTATCAAAACTCTCCTTTGTGGTCTACAATGCGCTGTCCGCTTTAATAATTTAACTTCCAAACTAATCCCCATAAACCAAGGAACAAGACAAGGAAGCATATTAGCCCCTCTTTTATACATGCTGTTCATTGATGACCTTTTGGCTGACCTATTTTCAAATCCTCATGGCTTGCGATTGAATTCCATAAACTGTGTAGCACCAACACAAGCTGACGACATGACGCTTTTGTCTCTGACAGCAACCGGTGTACAACAGTTGTGCAACGTATGTGGAGAGTATAGCCGGAAATGGCGATTTTGTTATAACCAGGACAAATGTAAGGTGGTCGTGTTCAATGAAACAAATTCTAATGCTAGAAATCGCACGATAAATACGTGGATCCTCAACGACAAACCGATATCCGAATCTGACAAAATTACACACCTTGGCATACCTTTACATCGCGAGTCACATGCTAGCAAGCTCTCCGGTCACATATGTGAGAAAATTAGATCAGTCTATCTCATGTTAAGTAACGCCGGTATGTATGCTGGTGGGATTACCCCACTCAGCTGCCTTACAATATATTCTTCGGTTGTTTTACCCAAAAGTCTTTATGGGACAGAACTTATGTGTGGGCTCAGTGAGACAAATTTGACATCTCTGGAACGAGCACATAGGTTCTGCCTCAAACGCATCCAAGGATTGCCCACAAGATCCCGAACTGATGTAGTCCAATCTCTCCTTGGAACAGGTTCCTTGTCGTCGATTGTTGATAAACGAAAACTATGTTTTTTGGGGAACCTCTGTAGAATGACGCAAGGAAAATCGTCGCAAGAAATCTTCTCCTCGCGATTGGCCGACCACCTTTCGCAAACGTCAACTGATGAATCGTCTTTTATCAACGATGTTATATCCATACTAAAACGGTATAATTTATATTCATATCTTCACAACTACGCCACACATGGTAATTTCCCATCCAAAGGTGAATGGAAAACAATCACCACACAACATATTAACGATATACAAAATCGTGAATGTGAAGAACGCATGAGAAGCTCTGAATCACTAACAACGTTCGCACAAAATCATAATATAATGTCAAAATCTATTCTTTGGAGATCTTGTAGAGCACATTCACAGGAAAAACATAAATTCTTGCTTGCTGCGAAGCTTCTGGCCCTGCATACACGTACCTCCCCAGAATGCGGACATTGCAAACTGTGTGGCAAAGTTTATGTTGATATTGTGGAGCATGCCTTACTGGATTGCTCTTCGACTTCAGAGTCTAGAATCCAAATGTGGTTTTCATTAATTGACATTTTCGGCATACCATGTTTTTTATTCATTGATGCTCTCACACAGAAGGACCAAGTGATGGTATTTCTTTCTATCCTGTCTGACGATATCAGGAGACAAATACTCAACCTGAACGAATTTTCGCTCTTCGTGGTGAGGAATACATACGGAATGTGGTCCCAGTATACAAAGGAGATCAATCTCGTCGTAGATAGCAATCTGCTTGTCAATCCTTAACTGGACTCCCTTTACATGTGCCCCTTTATTATCCATATAGTTGTAACGCTAATTTGCTTGGCACATTCTGTAAATAACAACCCTCAAGCATATAATTTTATATTTGTTGACAATCAATTTGCGAGACACTCTACAACCACAATTTTTGCATTACCTGTTCAACTTCTTAGTGATACATTAGCTGATGTGCAAATAAAGTGGCCCCACACCTTGGGGGACCTTCGTTTGTCACATCGGGTAAGTACCTCGCTCCAAAGTTGGATCATTGATGTCGTCTCCAGATAGACTCGGGCATATTCGTGTCAATACCAACTGAAATTAAACACAAGCTAGGAAAACTTGTGATTAAATGAAAGTTTGCATCCGAGTGTGAATACTCGTATGTACGTCCTTATACATGCAGTGAATTATTATATGATCGTATGCGTGCATGTTTGCTTTTGTGTGCTTGCCCTGTCCACATTTATATATGTGTATATATGTGTATTGTATGTGTATGTGTGTATGTATATGTATGTGTGTGTGTATGTATGTATGTATGTATATATATATATATATATATGTATATATGTATATATATATATATATAATTTCTTCTTAGCCGTATAGGTCTGCTGATAATTAATAAATATGAAGAGTAACACCTTTTAAGACCTATTTTATGTATTTAACATGTGTTAAATACATAAAATAGGTCTTAAAAGGTGTTACTCTTCATATTTATATATATATATATATATATATATATATATGTATGTATGTGTGTATGTATGTGTGTATGTATGTATATATATATGTATATATATATGTATATATATGTATATATGTGTATGTGTATGTATGTGTGTGTGTATATATATATGTATATATGTGTGTGTGTGGGTGCGCGTGTGTGTCTATGACTGCGTACATGTCTGTACATCCGTCCGCTCGTCAGTGTATGTATGTATATTTGTTCGCCTGCATGTGTCCGCATACCTGCCAATCGACATAGCTGTCTGCGTATATGTACATTGTATGTCTGTCGCTCTGACTTTGATTTCTGTCTGAATTTGTATTCATTTGTATATGTCTTCTTCACCTGTTCATCCCACTTGTGTAAATATTTGTATTATGATGTTTAATGTTTGATAAGCTCTTCGTGTAACGGAGGAAAATAAAGGATATATATATATAGGCACATGTGTAATTGCACTACATGTCATGTTCACACGGGTCCATGGCGTATGCGTGGCTGTGATTATAACCTAGATAGTCATGTGACATGTACATTTATGGGATGGGTTCATATCATACAAATAAATGCCTGGTAATAAGGTCATAACTGTTGAATAAGGTCATAACGAAATCAGCCTGGATATATGGGCTGTCCATAGTGGCCCGTCTCAATTTCCTACCTATGTGAGCATGGGTCCATAGCCAAGCTACAGTGGTGCACACGGCCTATCTATAGGGACCTCCATACTATAGGGCTGAAAATGGCTGAAAACGGGCTAACTATAATATGGCATGCATATAGAGACCTGGATCCATGCACAGGCATTTTGGTTCACGACTTACCCGTAGGGACTGGGGTCCATGTGTCTCCTATAAATGTGGATCAGTCCATTGCCTACCAGCATATATGTGAATCTATGAACTGACTAATAACGCCGGTTTCGTAGCTTATATTTAGGGACCTGTGTCCATGCATGTCCTACCTAAAGGCGCCTGTATCCAATGTATACATATAATTATAGTCACCTGGGTATTAGCACTACTTAACGTGCCTGGGTCTTTGGTGTAGATATATCATGTATAAGGGGGTGGGTCCGTATGTTACATATAGACACCTGCTTAGGCCTATGCCTGTGTACAATGCTATATGGCATACACATATCGGCCTGTGTTTTATGTTCTAATGTCATATTAATAGTACAAGGCTATTCTGTGTTATTCGACATAATAGGCCCGGTACAACGAATGCAAACATTAAATCAGTGTAAATCATGAGCTAGCAGGGACGTGGCTAGAGGGTCCCTGTCGGGGGTGTTCGCCTATAGTTCCTTAATGCACCCCCTTACAGTTACTTCTGTTTGCAACCCCAATTTAGGTTCGAGTTTTAATCGAGTTTACAACGGGTGCTTCCAACTGATGGATATGACAACCCCTACGTTTACATTTGTTTTCATCTGTGACCATTTCAGTTCACAAATTTGGCCGTAATTATTTATATTATCTAAATTTAATTAAGCCTTCCGCGCCCGGTGATTTCATGCGGAGTGGCTGTTTATGCTTTGTTTACAGAGATAATTGTGATTTTCGCTCCACTCGTGCAAAACGAACACGAGACCTGATGATGAGCATAACGTGTCTTTTGTCTTCGTGGACGGGATTAGTTTTGTTGGGGGTATATATCTCTCAACATCGGTCAAACCATTCAACAGAGAAAAATGTATACAATAGCACGTGGTGCAAATCAAGCGAGCAATTTGCAAAGATAATTCTGGTACAAAACATCGCAAGAAAAGATAAATAGTTATGCGTTCCCTATATCCACGAACATACTGGGCTACATCCGAAGTTCACATGTCCTGTTCTCTTAGTCAGGTAATTCATCCACGCATTCTCTTATAGGGATGTGGCAGTGTCGGCACGTCGGTCAACACTTTCAACATTTGGAAAAGTCTTGCCCGACATAACCTCAGTTGGAACTTTCATTCCAAAACTTGGTTAACATTTTTAAAGTATTTAGTGTGTAAATTGTTTTCAGATAAAAATCCGCATATTTAGATAATTTAAATAATTTCGGCCATATTTGTGAATTGAAATGGTCACCTGATGAAAAAATCTAAACTTAGGGGCTGTCATATCCAAAAGTTGGAAGAACGCGTTGTAAACTCGATGAAAACTCGAACCTGACATGGGGTTGCAAATAAAAGTTACTGGAAGGGTGTGCATTTAGAAACTATAGGTAAACCAGCGATGTATATATATTTACGTCCATGGGTAAACACCCCAAACAAGGACCCTATATCCACGTCCCTGCGAACTCATGATTTACACTGACTTAATTTTTCCATTCGCTGTACAGTTCTGGGCCTATAATGTCGAATAACACAGAATAGCCTATACTATTAATATGACATTAGAACATAAAACACAAACAAAAATACACGTTTTCACCCTCGCACATGCTCCCCCACCCTAAAGATGATCCAAGTGCCGGTCTGTCCGAATGATAATTGGGATATTTTCAAGCAGAAACGGTCAAACTGTGAAGTATGTCATTCGAATCTTTGACATCCCAGATCTGCGTTTGGCGACATCTCGATCTGCGGCGTTAATACCGGGGGGGGGGGGGGGGGGTCGCACAAAAGTTTTATCATACAGGGCCGGGGTGGTGGGTCCGAAGATGCCCGAAAAAATGAGTTTGTCCAAAAACAATTCTATTCACATTTTTGCCCTTGTTTTAAGTTGTTTTCAAATATATTCATTAATAATTGTGTTCTAAGGCAGGTTATGGCCTTTACAGACACTTAGGAACAGGGTAGGTATAATATATAAGTAATACAGGGGAGATATTCCAAAAACATACCTATACCGGGCGGGGGTGGTAGCATCTCAGAGGCCTGAAAAGAATTGTTTGTGCAAATTTTTTTCAACCCACATTATGGACATTGTTTTAAGTTGTTTTCACTAATAAATGTGTTCTAACATAGAGTATGACCTTAACCAACACTTAAGAACATATGTAGGTATAAGATAAAGCACTCTCTGGTGCCAAATAAAAGTGATGACTGAATAGGAGGGCTGGTTTGCATTTCACCTCAAATTAATATTGAATAGTGCCTGATAGTGCTGGCATTTTCACTCTGGCATGTCTAATGACCAAATAATACTAGTGCTGCAGAATGCTGGCTAACAAAATACCTCAAATTAAAAAATAAACATGCCAGCCTGTTTATGTGGCTCCAAAGAGTGATACTTATATACTATATAACTGTCATTGCAGGTATGGCTATAAGGTGTTCTGATGTGATGGTTGGTGGCACCTTTTTGGGAACAACAGTGAAGAAGTAATTAATTAGTAACTGGACTATTTATGTAAAAATTAAACACAATGTTGGCTTATTGGCACTATAAATATTACCTCACAATATCTGTGCATACTGTAGAATAAAACACTTTTTATTTCAAAATGTATTTTTCAATGTCGAAAACAACATCATAACCGTTGATAGTTTTTCAATTGTTTGAACACTTGGAATCTGCCAGAAACGGACCAATTTAAAACTTACCTTTGATTCTGTTTGATTTGGTCTTGAATAGATTTTAAATGATTTATTTCTTATTTTAGGGGGTGGGTCCAAAAAAATCAGGCGGAAAAAAATATTTTTTTTGCACGGTGGGTGGGTAGCAAAAGGGCTGTATGTGTAAATTTTCTCACGACCCCCCCCCCCCCGAAATTATGGTGGGTAGCCATACTTGGACGCATATATCATTTTTGCGAACCGCTCTGCAGGCTAGACTATTTTGTTAATTAAACATATATTTTTCTTTGATACACGCATTATCCGCCATCTATGACTGATAATTATGTTTCAAACGAACTACCTAACGTCAAAAAGTGTCTACTATTTATGATAAAATCGGAAATGAGTCGGAATTTCTATTAAATTTATCGGGGTGAGAGCAAGCTATGGTCGCTATCCCATTGAGTGAACATTCTGCTTTGCGAAATTATGTTTTGAATAGCGGATATCACCATTTAACTGGGATATATATATATCTTCATCTGAGGGAAGATGTGTTCATTTATCAAAACCGCAATTCTCGGGTTTGGTGATACACTCGGGTTTGGCGATACCACGTACACGGGTGTGATGAAGCAACCAACTGATTTTTAATTTTGATGAAGTATCACACATCAATAACTATGGTACACATATAGAATCACCATTGCTCACACTGGAGAGTTTGTCATGAGCGCATTTACGTTTTTAATTTGTAAATACCATTAACCCAAATTGGATATAAACTATAACTCAAGTTATAATCCAGACAGTGATAGAAATTTGGAGTGTTAAGTTACTTAAAGTATGTTGAGTTGGAGTAGTAAAGATTTAGATTGTAATGCCTGTGTTTTCATAACAAATCAGAATCTACCAATCAACAATTATAGAAGTTATTATAGATATCAACTAGCATTATAGGGCTTATTATATTTATGGAAATTACCACTTTGGAAAGAAAAGTAGTTTTAAAGGTACTTAATCCGATCAGACGCTCCTAAATTACCATTTCTTTGGCTTGGGGGGGGGGGGGTAAAAAATATTTGATTCGAGTCGAGGAACCCACCCATCAAAGCTCAGAGTGATTAGATATCGATGTTTGAAGTTTGCTGTTTCTATTGTTTGTGGACCAGAACTTGTCCAGAACCACGTGCTCAAACGGACAAATTGCGGTTGTAAGATGGATAACTCAAGTTGTTGTTATTGTTAATAGTAACCACTTGATTTTCGAGATTTACCTGAGACCGGTATATTGAGCATTTTTCGGATACAGGTTTCCAGACCAACACATGAAAAAGATATATAATTAATGACAAAGTGATGGGTCTGGTTTTTCCTGTAAGGATTCCCAGTCTGTGAAGGGTGACTGATTCCGATGAGCCAAGATAGAGAGTGCGCTAATGATACAATTTTTCAATCCGTTTATATAGTTTCGATCCATTTTCATATTCCATATATATTGGATATTCTGTATGAATATAAGCGCACATATATTCATCAGAAATTGTAGGGGAATTTATTATTTAACAAGCAGTCGCAGACGGCGGTATCCCCCGCCGAATTGTGCAGTTAGGGAAGTGCATTCTCAATAATGTTTGCGTTCTCAGTATGTGCTAAACAAGAGATGGGATTTTGTCAAAAATCCTGGCTTGCGAACTCATTTTAGGACTGACATTTGTGGAAATTAGCCATGTGACGTCGTCCATTTGCACCAAAAATAATAAACAAAGTCCAATAACTCTGCTGAAAATATCCGGCCGGACCTGGTTTGCGAACTCGTTCTAGATACTGGTCATGTGAGCTCATATACCAAGAATCTTTGAAATCCGTTGACATTTGTGGAAATGAGCCCTGTGGCGTCGTCTATTTGCTATTTGGTAAATTCGACAAAATTAATAAACAAAGTCCAATAATTCCGGTAAAAATATCCGGCCGGACCTGGCTTGCGACCTCATTCTAGGTAATGGTCAGGTAAACTCATATACCAAAAATCTTTTTAATCCGTTGACATTTGTTCAAGTTATGACTCTTACAAATTCGGGACGGACGGGCGGACGAACAGACGGAAAGACGGACGGAACCCATTCCTATTTCCCCCGCAAGTTTTCAATTTGGCGGGGGATAATAATAAACGCTATCTGCATTTAAATCTGACTGACTAGCACTTAAAGCTTAATGCACTTAGTTGCTGTTTGTTGACCCATTAGCGGGTAGGGTGTGGAGACCAAGCACAGTCTTGGTCTGTCGGTGGTGTGTGCAACTGTGAAGTTATAATTATAATATTAAATAATGGATAATTAACCAAGCAAATATCATCATATTCAGTGCATAAAGTGCGCAGCTTGTCTGCAACGCGTGATTATTGTTTACAAGTTTCCATATAAGCGCCGTGCTGATGGCTATAAAGGTGCACATGTAGGTTTGGAGCTGTAAAATCACATTACTTTTGCCGCCAAGTGTATATCCAGAGCTAGATCGTGCCATGACTCTCTACTATGGCTAACGCCCGTCGAGATCATATTCCCACCAGTACAAAACCTTGGAACTTTTTGAAGTTTTGACAGGGAACCTTATAAAGTCGAAAAAATAAGGCGGGGAAAATATTTCTTAATGATTATCTGTTCCTTTATAGTGTACCTCACTATATGCTTTTGAGAGCCGATATCGCAATAAACATTAAATTAATTACCCAGGAAAAATCCATAATTGTCAGGAACGCAAAGCAAAATCGCTCACAAAGTCACTTAAATGCTGAAATTTCGAGTTAGGACCTTCACACACAGTGAAGTACATTATTAAGGGTCAGACGCACTGTCAAAATATCTTGGTATTTCAAAATAAATTTTCTCAAAATCTGTTAGGATTTCTTTGCGAATTTGGTACAAGCTATTATTATGACACAATATTTGAGAACCATCGACCAATTGATATTATAATCTGATCTATTTTACTTTTATGGCATGAAAGATATTACCAAGAACTGTACAATATTTTTTTTTCAAAAGTGCAGTTGATATAATTATCCATTATATCATATCTGAAGATCATGAGAGGAGACTTAATTATTCTTTATTTGTGAAATTTAATCATTATTTTCATTAAGAAAGGCAACTACCCATAAATAATGTTCTATATTTGAGGATTTTCATGCCATGCCTGTTGATCAATGAACAAATGGGCTGAGATGTGTTGTGGGTCATGGGTTCATAACCAAGTTAAAGCTGCCCACCATATTTCTTAACACTGTGGCCTAATTCCTGTTGATTGCTCCCTGCTTGAGTGACCCACACTGCATATCAACATTTGTTTGCATTGGGCTGGAATATTTGCTTTATTCTTCATTATAATATATGGGGGTATGATGCTATATTATGCAATTAAAAATCTAACTCAACATTATGATAACGAACCAAAGCCGGACGCTTTGGGTCGTATACCGTAGACTATATCTGATTTTGTGACGTCACCAATTATTTCGCCCTCCGGGTGTATTATCAGCCACAGTTTCTTGGTAATCTATTGGCGCATGGGGTTTTTATTTATAGAAATAGGGATTTTTATGGACGCATTAAAAGTTGTACTGCGACCCCGAGGCCGAGTCCGGTAAAAGGTGTAGTTGGGAATTTCAATTTCGTTTATTGTCGTTTACATTATTATTTCATGCAGCAGGCGTCTCTCGAGACATGCTTGATTGACCCATGGTTTGTTATTCGCATGCCAAGAAGTGCAAGGCGATTAATTCTAACGGGAATTCGCGCGTTAAACATTAGCGCGCTGCGTGTTGTGTTTCTATTCCTGTAGTATACAATATACTTGTATAATACATACCAGGACGACATGATGACGTATAGAATGCATATGAGTGCAATAACACGAGCTGGCTCGAGAATACATGATTTTGGGCGACGTTTGTGAGGCGATTTCACGAGAAACATGAATTGATTACCCGGGAGAAATCTTATGATTGTAAGCGAAACAAAGCGAAATCGGCTCAATAAGCACTTTTTTTTCACCGATTATTTTTTTATAGTGCCTTGATATCCGGTTTTAGAAACAATCTATGTCATAAAATATGTGTAAAATACTATAAGTCTTCACCATTTGAAACGTCTGTGTCTCACAAGATGCTCATAGAGAAATAGAAAACACCTGAAATCATAGAAAGATTCCCCCAGAATGCAACAGAATTCAAACTAAAAATGTATTTTCAATGGAATGGGAATAACTCTATCTGATTAAAATGTTATAATTCATCAACATGTGGAACGTCTGTGTCTCAGAAGGTGCCCATAGAGAACAAGAAAATCATAAAATCATTCCCCCGTTATGACTCCCAGAATGCAACAAAATTCAAACTACAGTTTATTAGCTCACCTGAGACGAAGTCTCCGGTGGAGCTATAGTCATCAATCCTCGTCCGTCCGTCCGTCCATCAACGATTCTTTGAACATCTTCTCTCGATACATAGGACCGAATGGGTTCATGTTTGGTGTGGATGTTCCCTAGGTGACTCACATGGGTCAAATAGTTGCGAAGCCAGGGCCATAACTCTTTCCCTCCGTAGTAATTCTTAAAACAACTTCTTCTCAAGTGCCATCAGACCGAATGGGTTTATATTTGGTATGAAGGGTCATTGACTCATTGGGTGACTGTGGTTAAGATTTGTTCAAATGAGGTCACTGGGTCAAGTGTGGTCGGAGCCAGGGACATAAAAAAATAAAAACATTCAAAAAAAAAATTAAACTATTGCCATAATAACATCCCCAGGAGTACCTGTTGGAGTCCCCAACAGCAAATTTGGTTTTAAATCACTCTAAAATCCGGAACATATGTAAACAGCAGACTTAGCTAACTGAGATATAGGAGACACAATAATGTTTACTTAATAACAGCATAGATGTCACAAAGGTGATTATAAAGTCATAATGGCAGCTGTGATTGAAATTAAATCTGCTTGTTGTGACAGCTGTGTGTGGAATATCCCATACCGGCATATGCCATGTCTTTGTCACAATTTGAGCTGTTTGTATATAAATGGCCCAGAATGGCTATGATAACTAGAAATCCACATTCTTAAGTTTGTTGTATTCACGGAGACAAATGATGCCAAAAATGTGATTCTGATATTAAAAATAAATACATGTGTTCTAACACAATGACATATATGGGGAAACTGGATGGAAGAGGTGGCTTTTTATCTCATCTGAGACCAAGTCTCTGGTGGAGCTATAGTCAAGTCAGAATTGAGTCATATTTGGTGACTGAGTTTTAGATTTGGTGTCACCGAGTCAAAAAGTGGCAGCTCTAGGGGCATAATTCTTTCCGTCCATAGTAATTCTTAAAACATCTTCTCAAGAATCATCAGACCTATTCAGCTTAAATTAGGTATGGGTCCTTGGGTCACTGTGTTACACATTTTTTTCAAATTGCATCACTGGGTCAAACAGGGGCGGGACCAGAGATATAACTCTCAATAGTTATTCTTAAAAAATCTTCTCACGAATCATTTAGCATATTTAGTTTATATTTTTATGGAAGGTCCTTAGGTGACTGGGATTCATATTTGTTCAAATATGGTCACCAGGTCAAATAGGGGTTAGACTAGTGACGTAACTCTTCCCCCATGGTAATTCTTAAAACGTCTTCTACTCAAGAGTCATTAGGCCTATTTAGCATATATATAGTATGGATAGTCCTTGGGTGACTGGGTTACATTTTTGTTAAAATATGTTATATTGGCATTTGGTGTGTAGGGTCCATGGAGAGTTTGGATTCAAATATGTTTGAACGGGGTCAGCCATTAAAAAGGGGGAATGTCAGTTTGGAACATTGCAACAGTTGGGAAAGCTTGAGCTATCAGTTGTAAAATTCCAACATGTGCAAAGGGAGAGAACTTGGGAGTGTGTTTGCTTAAGATGGCGTGCAGTTGAAAATTTCAAAGTGGACACCCACTGCTTAATGGAGAACCCTCTAGCTATGTTCTTGTTTAGAACTACTTGTTTTTATGTGATTTTGACAAGTACTAACTCTTATGGTCTTCAGAGTCCCAGTCTTCTAAGTCTTTACAGTCTGGTGGTCATTGACTGCTGTATTGTTTTCATTGGAAGGGGAATAACTTTAGATATAAATATAGACTTATTCCCCTTCCATTGAAAATAATATACTGTGTGCAGAAACATTTATATCAACAAAAACAACAGTTTATTACACCAGATAAGTTTATAACACAATGTTTTGAATCTTCCTCTTTCAAATGGTATAGAATATGGCATATATTTTATATATGTGATTTGGGGGTTCGAAAATTAAGTGGGCCTTTAAATCGTGAAATCTCGATCTGGGACCTTCACTTGATGTGAAGTATATGATTACGGAACGTGTATTTACGGTGGCCCGTAAGTGCCACGGCAAAACAAACTTTTCACCCATGCACACGGCAAAACAAACTTTTCACTCACGGTAAAACAAACTTTTCACTCACGGCAAAACATACTTTTCATTCACGGCAGAATAATCTTTTCACCAACGGTAAAACCGCTAGACCTCTCTCTCTCTCTCTCTCTCTCACGATTAAAAATATTTTCATGGCTGTGGTGACGTGGGAGTTATATGCGAGCTATAGTATATCAGGTCGTAAATCTCTATAGCATGCGGTGAGCAAAGGTCCCCTGTGGCGGTGAGGTTCCGACTGTTTCTCTGCACTGTGTAAAGAGACTGTCATATTGTATGCTGATTTATAATAAACATTCTTTATTGTAAGCATCAATTTCGAGTTGATAAAGGGCACTTACATATTAAACGCTCTGTTTGAGGATAAAATAATTGAAGTAAAGTTCACATAATGATTAAAGTTTTCTGTAATATGACCATCTTCATTTGAATTCCCATCTTGGTATAAGCGACAGTTTTGAAGGTAGTCATACATATATTGACGGAATGCTAAGAGTAAACGCTCTTGATCACACGCACCAGTTTTAATGTTGAAAAGAGCACATATGCTGATTAAAGTGTTGTATGATATGCCCCACTTTACTGGTATTACCCTATTGATATAAGCTTCAGTTGTGAAGGTATAGGCCATATACTTAACGCTCTTTTTTGCAAGCACCAGTTTCGAATTTGATATAGAGGGCACATACTGATAATACGCTGTGTATTGCAAGCGACAATTTCGAAGTTGATAAAGTGCAAAAACTGATTAAACGCTCGCCATTGTAAGACTAAGATGGAGTTGATAAAGTCTTAATAAAGGGCATACTGGTTGAGGTTTTCTGTGATATGACTCATAGTCATAGATTTTGGAAGGTAGACTCTCTTGGAATAAGCACCAGTACTGCTTTGAAGGTATGCCATATACTGACGAAATTTTAAAAGTAAACGCTCTTTATTATTCATCAGTTTTATGTGGACAAAAGGGCACATACTGGTTAAACGCTCTTTATTATAAGCGTCAGTTTCGAAGTTGATAAAGGGTACATACAACTAAGGGTTGAAGTTGATAGATTATTAAAGCTGCGAGTGAAAAGTTTTATCTGCCGTGAGTGAAAAGTTTAGTTTGCCGTGGATGAAAATTATGTTTTGCCGTGAGTGAAAAGTTAATTTTGCCGTGAATCAAAAGTTTATTTTGCCGTGAGTCAAAAGTTTATTCTGCCGTGAGTCAAAAGTTTATTTTGCCGTGCATGAGTCAAAAGTTTATTCTGCCGTGATTGAAAAGTTTGTTTTGCCGTGTGTATGGATGAAAAGTTTGTTTTGCCGTGGCACTTACGGGCCACCGTATGTATTAACTTAGAAATATAATTACCTGCGTTATGTTTGCAATCAGAACCCGCCAGTTCCCATTTTATTTGTTAGAATGAGATCTACGGGCGTAGACAGTGTAGAAATGCATAGCATGATCTCAGGCTGTCGCACGGCATAGCGCAGAATAGATCAAGATGGGTAACTCTATAATACACAGATGTTTCTCGTGTGTTTGTTTCGAAACATAAGTGCTAATGTGCCTTCATAGCAAATGTCCTTGTCCAAGTCCTATACATTATGTTGTAGAAAGTGATGCCAGGATGAGATAGAGCATCTTTCACACATTTTTATAATAGATAGAAGTAAAATAATAAACACCGTCTGAGGCTGAGTCGGTCTGACGTGGTTTATTTTCCCTTCGTCTTGGAATAGGCCTACGTATATTTCTTACAAACATTGCAACATCGAATATGTTACCATGATTTACATATGAATAATGGTCTTGAGATTGCATTTATATGCCCGCATGTTAATGCAGTTACAATCAACTCGATGTCAATGTCCGTCATGCTTGGTCTTTAAAGGCCCACTTGATTTTCAAACCCCCAGATCACATATATAAAATATATGCCATTATGTACCATTTGAAAGAGGAAGCTTCAAAACATTGTATTATCAACTTAGCCAGTGTAATAAACTGTGAACATGTTGTTGAGTTACCGATGTGTTTTTGTGCTAAAATTTCATCTGTTTTGTAGTGCATAGTGTATTATTTTCAATGGATGGGGGAATAACTCTGTATATTAAAGATAGAGCTATTCCCCTTCCATTGAACTTACATTTTTGAATTATGTTGTATTCTGGGAGGCATAACAGGGGGAATCTTTCTCTGATTTCAGCTGTTTTCTATTTCTCTATTGGCATCTTTTGGGACACAGACGTTTCAAATTGTGACAAATTATAATATTTTATGGCATAGATTGTTATTAAAGGTGGATTATCTCTTTGTAAACATGTATTATATAGTTACCGGGGTATAAAATATTAGATTTGAATCGAAGACTCCTGTCCGGAAATGCTTCTATCGATTAATATTAATTTTATTTCGAATATTTTCTGGTCTAAAAAGGTGTGTTTGTTCAGCTAACGAACAATAGTGGTTACTGTCAACAGAGACCAGAAATTATATTGTGCAATTTTGTCACAAATAAACGTTAATTATACTCATTATCGCTTATATCTGTGGAACAAAACAATACAAACAACCAATCTGTGACATTTGACATTCGTTGCGTAGCCGTAGGAACAGCCCAGTGCTCTATATCGCAATACGGTATCATCCGAATGGTCGGTTCTAAAAATAGTAACATAAATGGGCCCGATTTATTATTCGAAATAAAATAAATATTAATTGATAGAAGCTTTTCCGGACGTAGGTCTTCAGTTCATATCTATTATTTTATACCCACGCAACTATTTAAAAAAATTTATTTAAAGAGATAATCCATCTTTAAGATAGTATATCAAGGCACTATAAAAAATAATAATCGGTGACTCAAAAATTAAGTGGGCCTTTAATATAGATATGTACCTCCTTTAAGAACTGAAACTGTCACCAGATACAAGTCTTTCACGAAAATATGTTTGTCAGCTTTTAATTCGGGCAGCACGGTGCAAATTTAAATATGACTAAGGTACTCTTTTTTAAAAGTGAGGTCAGGGACGTGAGGTCAGGGCAGAGATGTGGTGTCTCCCCACGAATCCCAACATATGGTCAATATTTTCAACAGTTGGAAATTTCATGCCTGACAAAACATTAGTTTGAAATTTCAGATAAGAAATTGGTATGGCAGTATGACTTTCCAACCAGTATTTAGCCTGGCATTTGAATTTTCCAACTATTAAATGACAATTTCGGTCCAAAGACTTAAACAGACGGAAAGCTTGCGATACAAGTTGGAAATGTTCAACCCAAGGGGGGTACAAGCGGAATTTTCCAGACTTTGTCATTATTGGGTCTGGTTCAAGGAGTGGTTGAAAATTCTAAGTGGACACCCCCCGAACAAGGACCCTCTCATAATGCCCCTGTCCGAGCTTGCGTGCCATCATGCTAAAATACCAATTAGTGCAGGGACGTGTACCAGGGTGTTTGAAGTGCCTCCCTCAGTTTCATTCCTGGTACTTAAAGACATATTATGGACTTGTTCGGGTGCACGAAACTGATCAGTTAGTATTCAGGCACAAAGCCAACTGGTGGAATGTGGCATTCTATTAACATTGCCGAAATCTCCAACAAATCAACCTTACAACTCCATAGAAAACATCGTCTGAAATACGCCCATTTGTAAATATTTACTTCTTGATTCGGGACACAACTATCGGCAATACACAGACAAAAACAATTTTGTCATGGAGAGTCACTCCATTTTATTGATATATAAGAATGACGGGGTGCGTTTTCTATTTGGATATAATATTTGTAAAAATAACAATTCTGAGCAAGCATTATTCTCCATTTCAATTTGATCATGTTTTGCATCACTTTAAGTTGGAAAATTAAAAATAAAAGAGTTTTAAATTGTTCTGTGTATTTTCCAACCAGTATTTTACTGTGAGTCACATTAGTTGGAAAATCAAATTAAAGAATATATAGGTTACAATTGTTACCTTAGTTTAATTTTCCAACGATAATTTAGTGTGAATGTATTTTTTTAAACCAAAAGCTGAAAATTGTCCTACTTTCAAAAAACTTTTGGACATAAATGTCAATGAGTTGAAAAATTACTACCTGCATATATATATAGGGTTGTTAAATGGGTGGTATACTTTGGAGGTTTTACTGTGGGATCGTCCTACCATGCAATGCATCTTAAAGATGGTGTATATCTCTTTTCGAAACTTTCTGTATATATTATGGGGTATAGAATATTAATTTTGAATCAGTGACAACAGGAACTTATGTCACAATAGGAAATATTCTTTTCTTCACTTATTTTATCAGGCTGAAGAAAAAAATATTTGCGGTTTGGGTTTCCCTACCGACCCTATTTTAAACCCCCAACCCAAAAGTTTTTTTCGTAGTTTTCAGGAAAATCTATTTAATTTTTTCTCCGAAAATTTCACAAAACACAAAAAGCAGATTTAAGCATCTCAGAATAGGTTGATTTCTAAATAAAAGTATTGTGTAATATTAACAGTTATACAAAAATAGTCAAAAGTAGTTTTATTTCATCTTGCAGAGTAAAATACGCACACGAAAAGTCATAAGAATATGTCAAAATAAAAAAATTAATTAAAAAAATAAAACTTCAAGTACCTACTGACCCTATTTTTTTCGGCTTGTAACCCAAACCAAGACATTTAATTTTCTTTTGCCTCAACTCAATATAAATGTCAGGTAATTTGAGACTGATCTATCTGATTTGATAACAAATTAGTGAAACAAATTACTCAGGCAATTATATGTTTACCTGTGGTCAGTACTAAAACTTCATACGCATACAATTTACAAGATCGTGTCATGAATCTCTACTCTAGCTACCGGTACACCCGCAAGGATCATATTCAACCAGTAAAAACCTGGGAACATTTTGATGCTCTGACCCATTCAGACAGGGAATTTTATAACATTGAACAAACAAGGCAGGGAATATATTTCTTTGTTAATACTGGTTCCCCAATAATCTACTTCACAGTAGGGGGTGGTTCCAGGCAACTTCCAGCTCAACATTGCATGCTGTTTTGTGAGCTAATATTGCAATAATCATTTAATTAATTACCAGGGAGAACTTCCATGATTGTCCATACGAAGCAAAATTGCTCACAAAGTCACATAAATGATGCAACTCTGAGTTGGAATCTTCACCGTCAGTTCTTGACCCTTAATTGATAAGGGTATTATTATTTTTTAAAGGAGCTTCTTGAATATTTCTGTCCATCAGTCTGTTTTCAATTTTTCTCCCAGACCCCTGGACCAAATTCAATCAAATTTGGTGGCAGACTTGAGGAACCCCAGCGTATGTTTTTAATTAAAAAAAAAAAATTTGATATTTAAAAAAAAAAAAAATTAATTGTGCATTCTAAAAAAATTCAAAAATATATATTTAAACAAAAATCTAATCTTGGCTCCATTTGAACAAAAGAGTATCCCGGTCACGAAGGGACTATCCCTGCCAAATATGAGCCCAAACAGTATTGTAGTTCTGGAGAAGATATTATGATATTTACTAAATAGGGAAAGAGTTATGTCCCTGTCTCCACCCCAATTTGACCTGGTAACACAATTTTAATAAATCTGATCCCAATTACCTAGGGACTATCTCCACCAAATATGACAAAAATCAGCAGATTTTTAAAGAATTATTATGGGTAAAGAGTTATGGCCCTGTCTTTGCACATATTTGACCCGGTTACTCATTTGAACACATTTGAATTCTAGTAACACAAGGACCCTCCATGCCAAATATAAGCTACATGTAAATATAGCTAATTGTTCTTGAGAAGAAGTTCTTTTAAGAATTAGTATGGAGGGAAAGAGTTATGGCCCGGGCTTAGCAACTATTTAATCTGACGACATCATGATTTAAATAAATCTGAATGCGATTCAACTAGGGAACATCCGCACCAAATATGAACCCATTCGGCCGTCGCCGCCGTTGGTTCCTGAGAAGAAGATGATTGTTGATGGGTGGACAGACAGATGAGGATGGATGAACGACGGATGAGGAGTGCATCTACATCTACATCTACTTGATACTCCATCGCCCTCAATGTGATGAGGATTATGTGGAGGTCCAGGTGCTACCACGGCCGAGTAACTTTATAACCCTGTGGTGACTCCAGTAGCGTTCTTTAACGTGCACACACCGAGGCGTGTACACGGGTCAGCCATTAATGTCCGCGCCCGATCGGACAGCGTACTGCACCCACGACAACATACCTGGACAAGTGTTGTAATGGGGGGAAGTCGGCATTTTGCATTCGGATCTTGATTCAGTGATCTCGAATGAGACTTTTCAGCCTGACAAACTTGGTATCTGACCGAGTTCTGATTTTTGTCAGAATACCCTGACCAGGTTGCGATCCCCGGTCCGATAGCACGAGAGACCAGTACGCTACCTCTCGGCTACCGAGTGATGACCATAGCTCCACTGGAGACTTCGTCTCAGGTGAACTGAAAAGTTGTTAGGTTTTGTACAGGTGGAATATGATCTCTACGGGTGTAGCTAATGTACATGTATAGTTACCGTTATCAGCAATAATTATCAGATGCATGTGCTTTCATATGATGGGATTTGAACCCTTCCATGCCTGGAGCTTCCTGATTTTGTCCCAAAATCCTTTGCCAATTCATTCTCTTATAAATGCGAGTCTCCCATAGGGAGCCTCGCATATAGAAGAGAATGCATTGGCCTAACAATATTTACCTTGACCTTGTAAGCATTCTCTTATTATGTGAGTCTCCTGTCATGAAATGGTGAAACATTTGTTTGTCCTAACCCTGACTTAGCATAAATAGAAAGCTCATAGATTATATTTATACCATGCATTCACTGAATTCCAATGTGATACAAGAATATCATTCAAAATGGATGCTAAATAAACTAGGTTGCGTGTAAATATAATAAATTAGTGTTGATTTTCTTGTGTCCCACACAAAACTTCAGACCAACTTGCATTGATACTCCATTGAACACATGCAAATCAACATCCATTTCATAAATTAACTTGTATTTTACTGCCATTTCTTTAAACTTGTACATGTAATTGGCACATACAGGTACATGTATATGAAGGTTTTGTGGTACTGACCCCATCAAATAAAACATGAAAATTACTTGCAATCAATGTCATTCATACACAATGATACACCCCACCAAGGGCATACAGAAAAACTTGAGGAAATTAACTAAAAAATAAACGCATCAGTGATTTTCTAGCTTTTTGGACACAAAACGATAAGACAAAGTAAAACCGTATCATTTGCAAGTTTATATATGACCACAAAAACCTCCAATTTTATTCTCGGGTATAAAAATGTAGTTAGTTGCAGATGCATGATATCAAACTGGATGGAGCACAGTTAAAACTTGAGTCAATCACATTGGTCTAAGACTCTAAGTGTTGAATATTACAAGTTACAGACACAAGTAAACCATGTGGAGAGAACATTACAAAATAGGCAACAACTTATTCAAGATTATAGTAATTTCCCCTATTGAACAATTTTGGTATGATAGCTTTATAATTATTTTAAGAAAAACCAAAAACAGTAAAATATAATCATGAATTTCTTTATAAACAGCAATAGAATTGCCTGCTGGATTTTAGAATTAGGTTGATACATGTACATGTAAACATCACGAATACAAGGGTTAATCTTGCCTATTTTATTACGGTCTCTCCTTTGTGATTAATTGCGACTACAAACTACTCAACTTTTTAGACCTCTCATGTCCCAATATAAGTTTCAGTTCAAGAGAAGGTATAATCTTTAAAGTCACATAAGGCACTCACAGTGGGTTAAAGTGATGTGAAACACTCTGATAAAGTGACCAAATAGAAATTGAGAATAATCTTGCTCGAAGTAGTTAATTTCACGAATATTAATCCAAATTGACAACACACACACGCCATTCCTATTTATTAAATAAATGTAATGACTATCAATGCCAAAATCATTCGTGTTATTTTATAGTCGATAGTTGCATCTCGAATTGAGGGTTGTAAATATTTACAATTGAGCGTTGTTCAGACTATATTTACTATGTAGTGGTATGGGCGATATATTTAAATTTTCTGCGATGTTAGTAGAATGCTACATTCCCCAGGTTGGCATAGCGCCTGAGCACTAACTTATCAATTTTGCACAACCAAACAAGTCCATAATATGTCTCTAAAAATAAAAAAAGGATTGTAAGCCATCATCACTAATAAAAACATGGAAAAATAAATAGACTTTGTTCTCATTTTTATTAATGATAACTCCCCAGTGTTGAGATTTTGTATGTTGTAAACATTGTTATGTAAACAATACTTTTACAGTGAAAGTAATTTTATCAACAAACATCGCCAAATGAAATGTTTAAGTTGAAAATCTATGTTTTCCAGAGTATTTTTCATTATATCATTATTCATCAGAAATTGCTCAACTTTCTGTTAATAAAATGGCTGGAACTGTAAGAGTAATGTTTACATAACAAATATATTAACACGCAATGAAGAGTTATTATCAATATACTAGTATGATGGTTGATGATGGTTGAACGAACATTTACACTACGAGTACCTTATGTCCATTTAAGCCTCAATATAAACCTAATAATTGCATAATAATAAATTCCTTCCTGGTACAGTAATGCCCTAAGTAATCGACTCATTAACCACAGCAGAATTATGGGTAACTTTTCAGGATTTACTCTCAACTGAGAGCTTTCCAATGAATGGCAACAAGCCATACATGTATTTCCGACTAAATCCTGAAACGTTACCCATAATTCTGCTGTGGTTAAGAAGTCGATTACTTAGGGCATTACTGTGCCTTGTCTCTGCAGCATGAAAGATGCAGCACTTCTTGTATTACTAGTAGTTTCTGTCCTAACATGGTTAAAATAAATAGCTTTTGTCTCACAATTTCTAAGTTGATTTTGAGGGTTGACTATTATACATCATTGTACATCACTTTAGGCGACATAAACAAAATAGTTTGTTTCTCATGGATACTTTTTTCAAAGTGACGAGGCAGATATTTGTATTTATTATTCATGTCAAATTGTTTTTGTGGGGAGGTAGATCATGCCATGAATCCCTACTCTGGCTAACGCCCACAGAGATCCTATTTCACCATATAAAACCTTGGAACTTTTTGAAGTTTTGACAGGGAACCTTATAAATTGGAAAAATAACTTGGGGAATATATTTCTTGGATGTGATCTGTTCATTAGTTATGTACATCACTGTAGGCGAATGTCCCAAATCCAAATTGCATGCTTTTCTCTGACTTTTGTGAGCCATTATCGCAATAAACATCGAATTAATTACCCAATATAAGTTCCATAATTGTAAGCGATGCAAAATTGCTCACAAATTCATTTAAATCATGAATTGTCGAGTTGGGACCTTTTTCTACAGTGAATTACATTATTACTGAACAGATATTAAATAACTAACAAATATATTCCCCGCATTATTTTTTCGACTTTATACGGTTCCTGTCAAAACTTCCAAGGTTTTGTTCTGGTGGGATATGATCTCTACATGGCGTTAGCCAGAGTAGATATTCATGATCTAGAGTGGAGGCAGATGTTTATCAATATATATTTTAGTTCTATATTCAGGGAAAAAAAATATAGACAGAGTATCAAATCAGGACTGCTGGCTGTCACATTTACCAAAATAATTTCAAATCCACATACATACATGATATGGATAAAGTATTTCTCATGAAGACATGGAAACTTCAGCTGTAAAATTTGATATAACATCGGCCTCTAAATGAGTGCTTGAATTAAATGCCTTCGAAGTTTATTCAACAGAATTAGTTGAATGCAGAAAGAATAAATTAATAAATACTAAATTCATGTATATATATCTTCCATAATTTCTTTCTTAAAGTAGGCATTCAAAGCCTGGGTATAAGTATTTCAACCATCTATCAACCTACATGTACACATATTTTGAACCGTTGAAACTCATCAACAAAAGCAAGCAATTTGAGAAACAAACTACAGTAATGCTCTAAGTAAATATGAGAGAGCTTTCCGATGAATGGCAACAAGCCATATTTCCGACTAAATCCTGAAAAGTTACCCATAATTCTGCTGTGGTTAAGAAGTTGATTACTTAGAGCATTACTGTATTTTGTTTATCAGGCCTTAAGCAACATTTGTCCCAAACGACCCTTTTGGTGGCCGGTATAACTTTGGATAATGGAACAGCTGCAAACTGTTGAAGGCAAACTTTCTTATGCCAGTGTTCTTCAGAGTATTCTCTATTCTTACTCCTTCACTCCGAAAGCAGTCCAGGGCCTGCATGAAAACATGAGAAGCAAGACCGTGGCACTGCTGTAAAACATAGACCTGGTCCAGTGTCACCTCCATTCCTGTTCGATCTTTTGCACTTTTACAGCTTGTGAACAGAATGCCATTCAAATTTCGGCATATTTCTGATGTTATCTTCATAATCTCTACATTACGACTCTTCCTAGAGAGAATATTGTAATGTAATTGTTGAAATAGATCAGATAGTGATCCAGCTACAACTTGGTCTTCATCTCCTGTCTTCAGATCGCCATTGCAAGATTGGTAGTAATCATACAATTTTTGAACATTTTCTGCATTTATCCGATCTTGTAAAGTAATATCACCAAATTTCTCAGCTAGTGTCACCTGTTCATTGATTCCAACATTAAACTGGACGGTTGTAACTTTTATGTTCTTATTTCTCAATACCTGAGGTAGTTCCAAGAATGATATTGGAGGGAGTTTTATTGAAACAATGATTTGACGACGAGTGAGGTCAATACATGGATGCCCTTGTAGGTTCCCTGATGCAGATAGTGTTGGATGGATATCATGGCAGTCTGCATCGCCCTCCTCCAGTCTAAATATAACATGTGAAATGTCATTTATCGCTGTATAAGAATCCTCAATCATTCCATTCTCCTCTGTGAATGGGGTCAGTAAACCATTAAAACATGCTAGAATGCCAGCATCGTTTACCTGCTGCAGAAAATCCTTGTTAGTCAAGTTAGATGAAAGCTTGGTGACGAATCCTGCTACTAGACTAGTAATTGCTCTTGAGAATACTAAGTCCCTTCGCTTTCGGAGGTGTCTGAGAGTTCCAAGCCTTCCTCTGTTTTCAGCCAAGGAGAGGAATGAAAACAAGACCAATGCTCTCTTCTGAACTATTTCCAAGAAACCCTGTAACTTGAGTACTGCCTGGCTGATTTCACCCAACCATTTAGAGGCATCTGAGGGGTCCTTTTTGTCAGCAATTAGATCATCTATGATAGATATCAAACATACTGCAGCAGCCTCCGTGTTTAGTCTGGTAATATCCCAGGGTTCAACAGTAGTACTACGTACAAAATTTGTTCCAGTCCAGCGCCATGAGTCCTTACGTGGCTCTTCATCAGACAATTCATTGAATGATCTTGGGGGCATTGAAACGTGACATCTAGAATTAAGGTATTTCAAGTTATCATCAGGTGGTGTAACTCTATCTGGTTTAACATGCAGATACATTTCAGCAACTTCATGCAGCAATGCACTGTCACATTCCTCTACCAAATCCTTCACTTTCGTACTTATATGATCAGAAGTCGACTTCATCTCTTTCCCAAGACCTTGCGCCGCATAATTGCAAAGAACTTCACAAGCAGACTCAATATCAGCTTTGAGTTGAGCAATCTTATTGAGCACCATGCAAGCACTGTCCAATCTCGACAATGTACTCATAGTTTTGTCTATAGAGTATTGTTGAGTGTAATTTTTTAGGTGTCTCCGTAATCCACCACCACGAAATTTCATAGTGTGAGCGGCAAACACTCCAACCGTTATCACATCATAGCATTGCTCCATTGTGCTTTTATCTGTTGCAGTCACTGTCATTCTTTGAAGATGTAAATTTATTGGCACAAATTCAGTCTCCTTGTCATGCCTATCACAACTGGGAAGAAAACCAGGTCCCTTGTATTTTTTCAATAAATCTGCATGCTTGTTGTATTCAGAGATAAATTCAAAGGACATGTCCATCATTTCATGACACTCTCTCTTCCAGTCACCATGGAGTTCTCCAAGTTCTTCTAATATATCCAGATACTGGCGCTCTTCCTTCACCCATATCTCAAGAAGCTGAAAGGGGATGTCAAATGAATATTTGCTCTCACACATGTATTCGTGAACAAGCAATTGACAATTACTATTATTTGTTTCAAATCTGAATGTCCTAGTAATTATATCACCAGAAAATAATTTCATCAGATTATAATTCTGTAATGATTTCCTCCTTTTATTTTTCAACAATGACACAGTATCTTTGCCGGACAATGCTTTGCCTTCTAAATTTTCAAATAGTGATAATGTGGACTCATTTATCCATGCATTCACCATTATTGTTCCAGAAGATGAGCGATTCTGCCCTTTGAGTGATAAAGACAGCTTTAGTTCAGATGCCATGAGAATATCTTGCAAAGTGAAAATAGTCATGCCAAGTTGGATCATGGTGCATGTCATTCTCTCTTTTACATGGTAAATTGTTAGTTTAATTCGCGTGTCAGTGTCTACTCCTTCTGAGTCCCCAAAGCCAATTGTCTTTAGAAACTGTGGATTCTTATTATCTTCAACAACTTCTGTGTGGCTGTGTTGTAGCCATGAAATCTGTGGGGGCAGCATGGTTTCTAACACAACAAACACACTTGGTGATAAGTCATCGATGTCACTTGGTAAATCTTTACATGCCAAACTTATCTCAATTGCTGGGTCTTGTGTCTCAGACTGTTGTTTTGTTGAATCAAATTCATAACCAACCATAGAAATCAAACTTTGAGTCATGGGATCATTCCCAGATTTTGACTGGATTTGTTCACGTAGACTCTGGAGCTGCATTTTCAGAAATTCGTAACTTGCAGAATGAAGAGCTGAAATCCACCTATCACGTTCGAACTCAGATTCACACCCAAAACAATACTGTTCATCTTCTCCAGTGAGTAATTTGAAAGTGTTTTCCATAACTTCATCAGTCTCTAACTCCACAGCACACCTTTCCAAAACAATGACTCCAAGAACGTCTGACTTTGATTCACAGTTTTTGAAATAGAATAACAGGTTTCCTTTGAGTCTAATAAGTCTTTGATTGAAGGCACCCTCTTTTCTCTTGAACAACCCTTCTGGCTTATGGCGCATCCAAAGACAGCCTTCCTTATCACAGAAAGCACTATTCTGCGCTAACTGTATCAATTCTTTACTATTGAATCTCATTTTAGCTTCAGATGAATGATACCGATTGAGCCACGCCCACCAGGAAGTGGCTAAATTAGTAAAAAAAAATATTTAAAAATACTAGTTTTTGGTGTGTTGTATATCGAACATTCACCTTCTGCGACCAATACTTCAACCGTCCATCCTTCTTAAGATTGACAATACTGTGGTATGGAAGATTTTTCGGTATTGATGGCATCGTCCAAAATGTTTAAAGTAAAGATTATGAAGTTCACAAACTTCATTATATTCCATGACGCGAAAATAGGCTACAGTCTTAATCACAACAGATCAAAAACCTAACTCGGAAGTGAAATGTTATCGGGGACGAGCCGAAGTCGAGGCCACAATCGTCTGAATACCGTCGAGGTCGGCTCAAAATAAAAGGTGGAAGCGAGGTGTTAATCGCATTGTTTGTCAATGGATATGAATGAAATTTGAATCTGTGTCCGTGTTGGGTAATTATGGAAACGTTTGATTTTTTTTAAATTCACATATTTACTTTGTTCAACTTTTCGTTCTGAAGCATACTATATAATATTAAAGTGCAAAATTTAAGCGGTCGGTTCCAAAAATAAAATGTGTAATAATTAAGCGGGTGTGATGTATCATTCACTCATATTTCTCAGTGGATATTAAAGACATTTGGATTGTATGTCCGTGTTGGGATATGGAATATATAGGTCACGTTAAAAACAAAATTAACAAATTTGTTGAATATGTTCAACCTTTTCGTTTTGAAACACGGCCGGCCATAAATCCCCGGTGACTCCATCATTAAATAATTTCCATAAGAAGCTATCATGCCAGACAATATCAAATGCTTTTTTTTCGCATCTAGCTCACAGTTGTTGGCCATTGTATATATGTAGTAGCCCTAGAGTAAGAATAATAGGAAAGTTGGGAAACAACATGTTAATTTTTTTTTTTAAACCCACCCACCTCCCCTGTTGCACTCGAAATCTCGTCAAAACTAATACGCTTCGGACATGTATAACTACGTATGCAAAACTATCGAATATCGATAATCACACTTACCATACATTTCTTGAGAGGTATATCCAGAAAAACAACTTTTATCAGGTGAACATAATCAAAATCACGATAAAATTTTGCTCGACATAACATCATTAGCACCGAAATGTTAGGATCGATAACTCTTTCGAAAAGTCGGGTGTGCCTAGGTGTGCGTATGCATCTTGTAATAGTCTTAGTCATTACATATACAATTTGGAGCCATATTTGAACGGTAAATCAAGAGTGATATTTTGGCCATTTCGGCAGCCGAAAACTAACAAAGAACGATGTTTACGTTGTGACTTCTGTGTAACCTATACTTTGAATTGAAAGCTGTTCTGTGTAGAAGGTGAGAAACAGACATCATGTGACAGCCAGTTAGGCTTCTATTTGTTAATAAATCGCTAGTGAAAATTTCATTAGCATAAATTATGTGAAATTAATAGCTGTAAAAACGCTCATGTACTGCATAATGCGTCAGCGAAAAATTCCGACCTCTAGATTATGTTCGCATTCAAATCATGTTGCTGGCTAATTTTATGAACATGTTTCTTCGGCAAAATTATAGAATGAAAACATTTAATTGGTTTCGTGTCGTTATCCTCTGCAACCTTTCTCTGTAATACTATGTGAATGAGACCTGGGGTTTGATTCGGTGTTTACACACTATTTGCACCATATACTCTCGAACAATTGATCCATTTATTCAGAATCACGGGACGCATGTAGAAATGTAATAATTATTTAATAGGAACATATAAATGAAATATAAACGTATATTACGGTATAAACATATATTAACTTGAATAAGGTCCCAATCGTCTTGACTCAAGGTCCCAATCGTCCGAGGTCCCAATCGTCCAAGGTCCCAATCGTCCCGAGGTCCCAATCGTCCAAGGTCCCAATCGTCCAACTTAAGGTCCCAATCGTCCAAGGTCACAATCGTCCAAGGTCACAATCGTCTGGATACCGTAATAAAAGGCTAACGTATTGTAACCCGGGAATGGTCTATTGATTCGTCAGAGCCCAAACTGCCCAGGACTATAAATTTAATGTCGAGGCAAATGTACATCTACAATATATTTTGAGACTTCCGTATATATATGTGTGTGTATGTATGTATATCCTTTATAGACTAGAAAACGGCTCGACCGATTGAGCCCAAACTTGCTATCTAAGGGTAAAAAGCCACGAGAAGGGGACACACTATAAAGTGTATGCCGAGGCCGAGGCCGGCTCCAAATAAAAGGTGTAAACGGGGGTTTTGTGGCGTTTGCTCTGTTGTTTCTCAGTGGATATTAATGAAATTTGGTGTATATGTCCGGACTGGGACATGGAATAGAATGACGTTTGAATTGTTTTTAAATTCACAAATTTGTTGATTTTATTCAACTTTTTCGTTTTGAAACACACTATAAAGTGTAAACGGCTGGCTCCAATTAAAAGGTGTAAGCGGCTTATGTGCTTAGCAATATAGGTAATCGGATTAACTCTAGACTATTTGTCTTGACCACTCTAGGCTATTAGTCTTGAAGTTTTGTATCACTTGAGGTTTTTGGGGAAATAATAATTTAGAAAGTGAAATACATGATAAAATAAAATTAAAAATTGGCAAAATAATAATTTTAACATTTTTATTTTATTTTAAACGATAACTTTATTTAATCATAATACATATATAATAAACACATAAAATATAATAACAAACATGAGACATGCATGAAATTCAACGATACAGGTTATATGCGAAATTAATATTCAAATAGTGGTCTCGGATCAAGCCCCAAGTTCCGACCACGTCACCATCGCCTTCCGTATATAAGATACGGGCCAATAACGTTGGCAAAGCAATGGCGACAATATGGAGACGATACCGAGACAACTATCTGAATATTAATGTCACAAGTATGACACAATAGCCTCCATAAAATCATCGCACCGCTTCTGAGAACGTCCGAGCACTCCTTCGCCCTTCGCCGTGCCACCGTCGTTGGATACACGGGAATTACCGAATGAAAATACTTGCCTAAATTTTAGAGTTACTTCGCCTTCATCATACAGAAAGATTACACCCGAAATTTGTCTGTTTGAGCACGAGGCAGATTGTCGGGTTATATGATGGCAGAATTCGCGTTTCTGATGAAAAAGTTACCAAGTTTTCTCCACTCGATTCTCTTAAAATGCACCCTAATCGGTCAAATTCTTTCGATATTTCTACCTAAATACATCTTAGCTATTATTCGGATCAGCTCTCTCCGTCGAAAAAGTGATAGTTGGACCAAAACGACACTTGAGAAAAGTTTGTTTACAATATCAACGCACAGTCCACGCTGGAAATTTAGCTTAGAATTGTTTTTATTTCTTCCATCTAAAACATAATTACGTGTTGGACTCTGTCATTTTAAGAATATATAAGTATTACACACAGACACACGAAGTCTCAGCATGAAAAAGTTACCAAGTTTTCTCCACTCGATTCTCTTAAAATGCACCCTAATCGGTCAAATTCTTTCGATATTTCTATCTAAATACATCTTAGCTATTATTCGGATCAGCTCTCTCCGTCGAAAAAGTGATAGTTGGACCAAAACGACACTTGAGAAAAGTTTGTTTACAATATCAACGCACAGTCCACGCTGGAAATTTAGCTTAGAATTGTTTTTATTTCTTCCATCTAAAACATAATTACGTGTTGGACTCTGTCATTTTAAGAATATATAAGTATTACACCCAGACACACGAAGTCTCAGCCTAAAATTTTGAAAAATAAGAGTTTTATCGACATTACATCGATTTGAATGGAAAATCCTATGTTAATAAAGTTTAGGGCTCTGCGAATGTTTTCTGAGCTGCTACATATTGGGCACCAGGGTCCATATTTTACCAGTATATTTTGCTTTTGGAAACTGGGGATATCTAATTTCGTACTTAGGGCTTCCAAGGGACAGGGGAGATTTTCGGCGGGTCAGTTTGTCCACCTGAGGTGACCTTGACCTTCAAACGGGTACCCACAAATGACCTTGGGCGATATCCCCGTCGTCAACGGTGACATCGACGTGAAATTTGTTATGTATGGTCAACTCGGGACGGGGAATATTTCTGTCGGTTTGCCTGTATGGGGTTACCTTGAAAAACAAAAATTAATGGATCGACCAAAGCCATGGGACCAATCCCGCCAGTGGCGGGCTAATCTGCTAGTTTTATATAAATGAACCCACTAGTTAACACCCTCACTTTATCGTAAGTAGTTCTACAACTACATTTGAATATTCTGATTGTTTTTATCTTGATCACTTGTGATACTAAGCACTGTAAGCAGATGTGTGTTTATCAGACTTCACGGGGTGACGTTTGATGATAGTTCATATAACACGATTGAATGACGATTCCCTCCATATAGTTCCCTCAAACAGTGAACAGATGAGACGCTGGGTGAGCTTTTTACGTATAACGAATCTTCATATTGTGTTCGTCAAAAAAAACAACAACAAAGAAGATGAATAAAATGGAATTAATAGTCGTTCATTCTGGTTATTTTTTTGGTTATTTTAAATTTTTTATAATTAGTGTTCGCAATCTGATATTGAATAATTGACCAATGAAAATCTTCCACAACTTCGCTGTCTGGCAAGTGCCTCCTGCAGCAATATTTTGCCGGTCGACTTCCGGTTATCGACGTGACAAGATTCGAACTATGCCCTCTTAGTCTTACATCAGTCTAAAATTACAGACACATCAAAATTGATCGAATGATTGGGTGACAAAGCTTGAGTCATGCTGTTGTTCTTGTTGTTGCAGATTGTGCATTATGTGCTAGCTTTGCGAGCGTTTGTAAAGTTATGGATGCACAAGCTTTTCAGAACAAGCGTGTTTACACCCTCAAATATTAGTACAGTGTCGATCGAAACAGATTCAAAGGAACTCAACAAACTTCCATTACACGCTGGAATTTTGATTATCGAAAATCAAATTTCATACAGTGATATTGCTAATTCAATAATATGGGCTGTTGCAATGGGAATTCGTTTTATCAGCGTGTATGATTGCAATGGTGAGTTCTGTCTGTATCTGTAGTTGTTACGTCCTAGTAACCAAGGCTGGCTTTTACAGGACGGGATCGAGTAGATCCATAATTTTTCCATGAAGTTTTTGCCGAACCCGTGACTTCTTCGCCACGGTAGGGATCTTTAACGTGCGCACATTGTTGCACACGGGACAGCCATTAGCGTCGGCTCCCGATCCGACGGTGTGCCAAGCGTAGTGCCATCCCTGGTCAAGACATTACGAGAGGAGCAGAGGTACGAAGTTAGCCAGTACGCATTTTTTTCAAATTTTGTCTGAGACATTTTGGCTTCTGGAATCTTTCTCAGATCACTGATCGTGGCATCGATGATTGATTTGTGATGCCCATGGTACTGGGAATGCAGATGGCGACACAAAGTTTGACCGATATTTTGTCGGATTTGAACCCTCGACCGTGTCGAAGGTGTAGCTCAGAGGTCGGCCCACAAACCAACTGAGCTATCCGCTCCTCCTACACTTAATG
Organism: Siphonodentalium dalli; assembly: GCA_032622095.1. NCBI lineage: Eukaryota > Metazoa > Mollusca > Scaphopoda > Gadilida > Siphonodentaliidae > Siphonodentalium > Siphonodentalium dalli. Next base: position 57,640,643 of record CP136061.1, read on the forward strand.
AGAGTAGTGAGACTGATAGTGAGACCAAACATCGTGGTAAACAACAGGTAAATTCTGGGTCTGGATGTTTACATCCAAGTAATCAATTATGGTATAATAGGTTACTTGGATAATTCAGTGGGGAATTTGACATGGGAACGTGATGACTCATGCTGAAGACAATTTCCTGGTGAGTGTCGGGTGTGAAACATAATTACTTTCATCCGTTTAGAGTGGGAATTTGGTAGCCGACGAGGGTCAGATACCAAGTTTGTCAGTCTGAAAAGTCTCATTCAAGATCACGGAATAAATATCCGAATGCAAAATGCCGACTTCCCATCCCCCCCCAGGCAGAGTGGCAGACTCCATTGGAATCAATGATGATCTGCAGTTGTTTTTAAACTGGCATAGGAAAATCTTCTTTCAACATCTCTTGGGTGATGTCCACCAGTGAAGTGATGAATGGAGTTCAATACCAGGCATTTTAGTAGGATTGTCGGACGATTGGGACCTTGGACGATTGGGACCTTGGACAATTGGGACCTCGGACGATTGGGACCTTGGACGATTGGGACCTTGGACAATTGGGACCTCGGACGATTGGGACCTTGGAAGATTGGGACCTCGGACAATTGGGACCTTGAGTCAGGACGATTGGGACATTGAGTAATTGCTTTTTCATAGTACAAGTATATTAGTTTAAAATCAAATTTTATTTGTGTAATGGAATTAACAAATATAATAATTATATAATGAAAAACAATAATCACGATGATATTTGATTAACGAGCATGCATTTAACTGTAACATCTTATTGGTCGTTGCCTTACTCGTTCTGTCGAACTGCATAGAGTTTGGAAATTTCATACTCTCTCCCGATCGGACAAAAGCGTGGATTGATAACAGTTGTGTTACTTGTGTAAACGGCTTGTCGACGACGCTGAACGTTCCGTCAAGATACCATGTCTTGGCTCTGGCCAGAAGGGATAGTTGTTTCGTCGTCGCGAATATCAAATGTCTGGCGGCCCCTACTCTTATGTCATCTCTGTAAAAATCATCGCTGGCATGTTTGGAGAGATAATCCTGTTCTATCTGTAAACAAAGAAAAACATTATATAATCTCACTTGTCAAAGAATGACAAAAATTAGGATGATGTCGTCAATGGAGCGAGTGGAGCCGCTGCTGGTGTTGTCAGTGGTGGAGATGGAAGACACCGGAATGTTGTGATACTCCGGTGTCAGAGGTGGTAAAGTCAGCGGCAGGGACTTCCGGGGTGTCATCGGCGTAAATTCCAGGCCAGGCAGTGATCCAGGTTGATTGAGCTCAGCACGAGCCTGACTTCAGCGGGGATTATAGATGAATCCATTGTCCAGCTGAAGTCAGTAATCCGATCGCCAGGTGGTCGAAGTCCGGGATCGCTCAAGCCAGGATGTCTTACCCCACCGGCCATCGGATCTCGATGATGAATGGATATGCCATCATTTCAGATTTGGAAAACTTATTTTGTTTTTACAGAGCTTCGGTAACACAAACACATGCCTGATACCTCCTCATTCCAACTCATTGATCCTTCATGTTAAGTAGGTGACGATTAATCAGCGGTGAACCCATTTGACACAGCCGGCACCTTTTAAGTAGGCTGCCGTTAAGTAAACATTGATAAACTGTACTCACTGTGAGTCTGTTCAATACTTACTAACACTAACCCATTGTAATAATTATTTAATAGGAAATGGTCTGCATTATGAATATAAAGTATATGCACAATAAATATAATAACTTGAATAAGGTCCCAATCGTCCTGACTCCTGACTCAAGGTCCCAAACGTCCGAGGTCCCAATCGTCCCGAGGTCCCAATCGCCCAAGGTCCCAATCGTCCAACTTAAGGTCCCAATCGTCCAAGGTCCCAATTCTCTGGATACCTTTAGTAGGAAGTTCTTTCTGGTTTTGCATACCTCTTCACAAGCTGACAGTGAAATGCACCATTAGATTTCTGAATGCTAAACTTCTTTTGGTGGTATTGTATTGGCTCATCAGCTGATCATTGATCAGATCTACAAATACACATACGTATTATGGTATTGGTGATTGGCCATCACTACTGGTGGATTTGGTCTTTAAACAACTCAAACGACAACTACTCCAATGCTTAAGCAGCAGGTCAAGTGGGATATTTTAAATAGGCATTTCCATGAAAATCTCCAAAGCACAACTTACAGTAGCAGATATTTTTGGGTATGACTTAATGGGGTATTTATATAACATGAATAAGCCCTCGACCAATGGAAGTTATCTAATGAGGTCCGGTGACCGACCTTTATTAACTGTAATGATCTTTAAGTCGTCACATTTAGTATCGCCAACACAATGAAAAAATGTAGTGACATACATGTACCATTTTACTGCCCAGGCAACAAATAACAGATGTTTAAAGTAACTAAAGGTCGGTAACCGTACACCATTGGATAACTTACATTGGTCTAAACTGCTGCTTGTAATATTATAAATCCGGCTTCGAATGTATGGAATAAATAAATCCGATATGTAGGAATAATGCATAAGAGAAGAGTAGTATGCTCTTTAATTATTCCAAGATTAACACAAAAGTCAATTAAAATATCATGATACGGCACAAATAGATTAAAAATATAGCCCAGATGAACCAGGTTTGCAAGACTGGCCACATATTTAATTGGTAAGAGAAACTCATCACTGATTGGTATTCAGCGGACCAGGTCTGTAAGACTGACCACATATTTAATTGGTAAGAGCAACTTATCACTGATTTAAATTCCTCGGGCTGATTTGGTGTTATAAATATGTTATAAGCACGGGGTCTGATTTTAAGCGAAATAAACACCACACTCCCTCTTGGCACTTGTAAATCAGACTCCGTGCTTATAAGGTATCTTTAAAACAAAACATATTTATCTGGCGGTCGGCTTAGAACTTGTTCTATTAGAATGTCTGTGTATTTATTTTTTAATTTTATATTTGTATTTGAAAAGTAAGTCAAGTGTTTTAATTCGAGAAAAAATAAATTTTATGCATTATAATTTACCTAGTGCACCCACCAGTTAAATGTTATGACTATTCAATGATATACCTGCTTTGGTTCCCAGACAACTGCTTCATACAAAACTTTTGCCCCAGAAATTTGCATATAAATCCACATACAAAGTTGGTCGCACACCATACTTCAGCTCCCCTTTAATACTCCTCATTCATACACAATTCAAGCTCCCACAATGGGTCACGAAATTCAACAAAATAATCAACAAAACTGTTGTGTATAGAACCGTATCATGTAGGATGAAGTACTACAATACATGTAAGGTGTTCATATACATGTACATAGTTTACTCTTTCTCTTTGTAGTGTATCCATTTAGATATTTGTATGCAATGTCCCTAACATAATATGTTTGTACATGTATAGTGTACTATGTATATAAATCACTAAAGTAATGTTTTTCTTTAATCAATTTTCCAGGTGAAATAAAGCGAAATCATAAAATCTTACAGAGTGTCATCGACAAAAATACTGCGGATATCAATATGAACTGCAGTAAGCAGAGCATCAACATTAATCAAGGTGCAATTACATCATCCACAGGTGAGAATTCTGAATTAACTCGCAGGTAACTGCATTAATCAAGATATTTTAACCTGCCAACTAATGAATGGTTCATCTTGGCTGAAATTAATGACACCGATGTGAAGCTGCCAAAATAATATTTAGTGAAGACCTACAACTAAGTCACTTTTTAGAAAATTTTGCAATAACCCTTTCTATAATGAATGGATTCTCCCATTCAGTTATAAATGTATATATTGGAACAATCTATTCTTCATTTAGAGGGGTGTTCAGGTAATAAAAGCAGACATTCAGACAGAAAAATGAATAATACAAGATCTGAATGATTTCATATTCATTGGTGCTAAATGTTCAGATAATATGTTCAACAAACGACTTATGGTTGTTTGTTGAACTTATTATCTGAACATTTCCAAAAGGAACTGCCGTACTCGTCAGTGAGTATTTAGTATATAAATCGATAAAGTAGCTGAACACAATTACATTTGGACCTGGTACAACATTGAACAATATAAGTCAACCTAAAGCATCTTTTGTCACATTATGATGTCCTGTGATACGTTGTTAGACCAGCATAGCAATATATGGGGATATCTACTCCTATGTATCAGAACTATGGACACATAAAACTCACCAGTACTCACTGTGTAGGGATTGTTATATCGGAAGTCATTCTATTGCGGGTTTGTGATGGTTCAGGAATGATTTTTTAGGGTTCCTTATGATTAAATTAAAACTTTCGAGAGTGTTTGACAGGTAAAACTCATTGTTTTGAGCCATCTAGGTGATGATTCAATTCATTTTTCCATTCCCCTCACATACATGTATATTGTTCGAGTCATCACAACAACAAACACTGGGAAGTTTGATGTCTTTGTGGGTTCTCTCTTGATCGAGTCAGTTCTCTCCCCATGTAATCTTCTCTACTAGTATACAGGAAATACTATGACTAATATTTGGAAGGATACAGGCCTCAGCCTAGGGGTCCAGAACAGGGAGACTTGAAGTCTCCCTCCAGGAAATTTAGGGAGACTTCAGGAAATTTAGGGAGACTTCAGGGTGGGGATCCGGCAGAGACTACCAAAAATTGACAATTTTCAAATATCGCTTTATTTTATAACATTTGACAATAAAAAATTTAAAAAGATAAAATAACAAATAAAACTAAAAAAATTTGACTTTATCTGAAATTAATTAATTGTTATTATACATTTAAAATTTTTGGAAATGTTTTGTGCAGCTATCATTTAAGCAAGACAATTATCAAGTTACAGTAATAGTTACTTTTTTAACTAAATGAAAGTAGTATTATTTCCTAGACTGCAGCTTGGAAGATACGTTTGTACAGTCTGACTCTGATTCTGAATCATGATGCATGTAACTTTTTAAGTTTATTTTGGTCACGGCTGTAATGTGGGTGTCCGCTAAAATAAACAATAAGGACTAACTAACAAAGGAGTTGCAAAAGCTTTTATTAATTAATGGCCTCCCTTAATTAATGCCAACATCACTGGTATAATCCGATTAAAGCAATAAACTTGACATTATTTTATTTACGGAAGTCGGTCTCTTCAAAAAGTCCGACGCGGTCTCTTCAAAAAGTCCGACGCGTTACCGAAACGAACTTCCGAAGCGCCTGGTACATATACTCTGATAATGTCGTAATTGTTTTATATCTGAAAAGCGGGACGGCGGTCTTTTAAGTTAATTAAAACATTTATTTGTGACACTCACGATGGTCAGTAACAACACAGATGGGAACATCTCATCGTGTTTTGAGCGTGTCAAAACATTCGTGATTAACATTCATTACCGCAAAGGGAACAAAATAACAACACAAAACAATAGGTCATATTTAATTTTTTTATTTTAAACACTTGGGTCTTTGGCTCTGCATCGTCTGTTTCTTTTTGGGATGGCCGCCACAATTCATCTATATACGGACATGTCCAAACATGTCCGGAAAAAAACTCGAAAAATAATTAAGAAAAAAAAAAAAAAAAAAATCCCCCTAAAATTGAAGGCGACTTCGATTTCGCCTTAGAGCGACGATAGGGCGAAGTCAGCGACAGTAAGGCGACAATCTCGCCCGAGTCGCCTTGTGAGCTGAGGCCTGGAAGGATAGTTTGTTCAAACTGGCCAATACGTGAAAATAACCAAGTACACACAACGAAATATGCATTAAGTTGATATTTGCACCACTTTCGATTGATTCTGTGAATTACACTGCCTTCCTACATGTAGAGATGGCTTACATTAGGGCAGATTATGTGAAATAAGCATGAATTTTGACATGAATGGTCAGTGTGAAGACTAAACATTTTTTTTCAGTCATAACAATAATAATGGTGGACAGATTCAAAATGGCCGTCACTTTTTAGCTCTACTTGTCAAAGTTTGAGCTATTGCCATGGGTTTGGTGTCCATTGTTCTTGCATGCTTCAACAATTTCCTTTAGAACACCCTGCTGGCTACATCCCTCATCCGATCATCACCAAACTTCATATTGATCATCAGGATGATCTCTAGTTCGGAGCCATTATTTTTTGCTGAAATTTGTTAAAAACATGGCAGCCAGCAGCCATATTGGATTTCAACAATACACCTGACACATGTATGGACCTTAAAATATTCATACAGTGTCCTATACTGCGACGTCAGAATACAGTGTTTTGACCTGTTTTGACCTTCCTTTTTAGCTCAACTTTACTTTGTAAAGTTTGAGCTATTGCCATGACTTGGTATCCATCATCTGTGTGTGCGCATGTGCGTGTGTGAGGCGTCAACAATACAGGTCGAACCTTTGGTCGGATCATTATGAAATTTGTCATAGCTATTGACATTTAGACAGGAATGAGTCATTTTGGGGTCATTCGGAAAAAATACATGGCCGTCATTGGCCATCTTGGATTTCAAAATTCAATCCATTAGCACAGGCTACAGGTCGTACTGTTCGTCTGATCATCATAAAATTTGTCATGTATGTTAATATTGACATGTAGATGGGAACGAGGTCGTTCGGTCAAAAAACATGGCCGCCAGCAGCCATCTTGGATTTTGCTCTTTGCATCACTAAATCCTTTGGCACTCGCTACAGGTCGTACCTTTGGTTGGATCATCATAAAATTTGTCATGGATGTTAACAATGACATGTAGATGGGAACGAGTCATTTTGAGGTCATTTGGTCAAAAAACATGGCCACCAGCAGCCATCTTTGATTTTACTCTTTTGCATGACTAATTCCTTTAGCACGGGCTGCAATGTCATACCTTTGGTCGGATCAACATGAGTCATTTTGGGGTCAATCGGAAAAAATACATGGCCGTCAGTGGCCATCTTGGATTTCAAAATTCAATCCATTAGCACAGGCTACAGGTCGTACTGTTCGTCTGATCATCATGAAATTTGTCATGTATGTTAATATTGACATGTAGATGGGAACGAGGTCGTTCGGTCAAAAAATATGGCCGCCAGCAGCCATCTTGGATTTTGCTCTTTGCATCACTAAATCCTTTGGCACTCGCTAAAGGTCGTACCTTTGGTTGAATCATCATAAAATTTGTCATGGATGTTAACAATGATATGTAGATGGGAACGAGTCATTTTGAGGTCATTTGGTCAAAAAACATGTCCACCAGCAGCCATCTTTGATTTTACTCTCTTGCATGACTAATTCCTTTAGCACGGGCTGCAATGTCATACCTTTGGTCGGATCAACATGAAATTTGTCATGGCTGTTGACATTGACATGTAAATGGGAACGAATAAATTTGCGGTCATTCGGCCAAAACACATGGCTGCCAGCGGCCATCTTGGATTTCAAAATTCAATCCATTAGCACAGGCTACAGGCTGTACTGTTTGTCTGATCATCATAAAATTTGTCGTGGATGTTAATATTGACATGTAGATGGGAATGAGTCATTTTGAGGTCATTCGTCGTAAAAACATGGCAGCCGGCAGCCATCTTGGATTTTATTCTTTGCATCACTAAATCCTTTGGCACCAGCTACAGGTTGTACCTTTGGTCGGATCATAATGAAATTTGTCATGGATGTTAACAATGACATGTAGATGGGAACGAGTTATTTTGCGGTCATTCGGCCAAAAAACATGGCTGCCAGTGGCCATCTTGGATTTAAAAATTCAATCCATTGGCACGGGCTACAGGCTGTACTGTTTGTCTGATCATCATAAAATTTGTCATGGATATTAATATTGACATGTAGATGGGAATGAGTAATTTCGGGGTCAATCGGCCATAAAACATGGCAGCCGGCAGCCATCTGGGATTTTACTCTTTGTATGACTAAATCCTATGACACAGGATACAGGTCGTACCTTTGGTCGGATCATCATGAAATTTGTCATGGATGTTAATATTGACATGTAGATGGGAACGAGTCATTTGGGGTCATTCGGCCATAAAACATGGCCGCCGGCTGCCATCTTGGATTTTACTCTTTGCATGACTAAATCCTTTAGGCCAAAAGGAAGAATACCTGAGTTTAGGGTAACATGAAGGAAAAAAACAGAGGCGGGTGGGCGGTACTTCATTTTATTTTATTTTTTCATTTTATTTTTCACGGGGGATAGTATTTAAGTATTCGTGCCTTCTAATCGTCTGCCAGTGTCACTCGTATAAAGCTTGGGCAAGTCATTGTCACACTAATCAATGTCATGGTAGCTTTAATCAGTTTAATGGTGTTACAGAAGTTCAATGACATGTATACAGCATGATATTAAATGATATTATATATAGAACTAGAAGGTGACCCGACTTCGTCCGGGCTTTGACCTTGAATTGACCATTTTCAAGGTCAAGGTCGGTTCGGGGTCACAATTTGACCCGTCGAAAACACTCCCCCGATAAAAGTATCCGTAGGTATCAAATTTCGTCGAAATTGTTTAATTTATTTTGAGTTAATTCTGCCTTTTTAATCAAGAGACATGATGGTAGCCGTCTCGTGATGGTACCCGTCCCTAAAATAGGTACGTTTGTGGGTACCCGTTTCAAGGTGAAGATCACCTCGGGCGGAAAGCCCTAAGTACGTCACACAACACGCTCATGTCTGGATGCAGTCTTACACGCACACGCCCAGATGTAATAATCACATTACACACATACGCTCTTTATCGACGACATTGCGTATACGAACGCTCTTTAACTATCAACGCGATTAACCCCACCGTGCCAATGGCGGTAATTTTTGTGACTGGGGTGGAGAATGGGTGCTCTGACGTTCTCAGAAGCGATGCGATGCCACTTCATCTGGTATTTTACCCTTACATGTAGATAGGAAGTTTGGGCTCAATCCGTCCGGCAGTTTTCGAGTTCATCGCGATCACACACACACACATATCTTCCAAAATATATAATAGATAAGTGTCTAGTGTTGGAAATTAAACAGTTTATGTTCACGCTGAAGCTCGGATATTACAGGCCAAATCCTACGAGTGGACATATTACTGTTCAATTTCCCACACGGCCACACAAGACATTTATGATATTTTGTTTATCCACCGACTCGAATACTAAGAAATTTTGCGAAATATTCAACTCAGAAGGTGAATTTAACAAGAGTTCCTCCATTGGAAATGGCAAGGCGAACGTGACGTACAGAATTATTTTTAATCTGACATTTATTACTATGTCCTTTTCTGTCAGTTCAGAATCCGTGTGGTACCGGTTCACGCACGACAACATGTCTGTGCTATAGTTGACAGGCGCCATGTTTCTATTCTGATTCATATGAACGCATTTGTGAAGTTTAATAGCTAAAACGCAGGATCTATCCGCACACGGAAGTGTTTCCGCCATATTCAATCGGCAAAATATCCGGTTACTTTCGATTTGTTAGTTAATACATATCGCGTGTTTTCTGGTTTCCGCTTTCGAGAAATCGGCGAGGTTTGCCGAACAATGGCGAGGGAATACGAATATACTACAACAACAATGGCAGCACTTCCGTTTTTCGTGAATTGACGATATTTGCAAGGAAATGGTTTACTTGTTTAAACTAATTCCGTAGTCGCGAATTCCTAATTACAAAAAAATAAAATGAAGTTGGAGGAAATTTTTGAAAAACGATAAAATGGAATTTGGCGGCAGGTTTTGAGTATGGGCGGGCGGGTTACCCTAAACACAGGTATTCTTCGTTTTGGCCTTAGCACGGGCTACAGGTCGTACCTTTGGTCAGATCATCATGAAATTTGTCATGAATGTTAATATTGACAATTTGACATGTAGATGGAATGAGTCATGAAATTTGTCATGAATGTTAATATTGACATGTAGATGGAATGAGTCATTTTGGGGTTATTCGGCCATAAAACATGGCCGCCAGCTTGGATTTTACTCTTTGCATGACTAAATCCTTTGGCCTACCCTACAGTCCACTTCCCTCATCTGATCACCACCAAACTTCAAATTAATCTTAATCTACCAGATGGAAGCTATCAGAATTTCATTGGAAAACATAGCCATCAGCAACCATCTTGGATTTTACTTTATGTATATATCTTCATGTTGATAATCTAGTATTAGACCTTTCAACTGAAAATGCTGATTTTTGGACTCCATCTGTCTAAGTTTATCAGTCATAGGTTATAGGTGTGCACACACTGGACAGTATGCCACAAAGGGGTATGCACTGGACCACAGTCGATCTCTTGTTTTATAAACGTACATACCAGAATAATGATCATACATGATGGTTTTTTCCTAGTACCCAATATTGATAAATGTATGGGTAAGTATATTTGGATTTCAAGAGTAAATGCAATAAGTAAGACACTTATTTACATTTATGAACATACTATGGTTAAGGTACAGTACGACCCTCCTAACATAATCTGTAATCTTATTGTTGCAGCAGCTGATGCTGGTAGAGCTACTGTTACCTTACTTTCCTCTGAGGATGGCCGTAAGAGTTTAGTGGACACATGTCGTCATATGTCGAGATTTGTTAAAAATGGGGAATGTTACAAAGATAGAATAACAATAGATAATATATCTACAAGACTGCAAGGTGAGTTTGTTAGTGAATAAATTCAAGCAATTTTAGCTCAGTCTCTGTAAAGGGCCATGCAATCTTCATGGTTCCTTAAACGTTTCCTTAAGCATTCCTTAATCAAAATTGGTTGATAAATATTAACACTTTATTTTGATTTCCTTATCAAGTGATAAATTATCGCCTTGGGGAAAAAAACAGATTTTGGTTATTATGTGCATAGCATGTAACAATAAAGAGCATTACTTGTTAGTTTTTAGCTCACCTGAGACGAAGTCTCTGGTGGAGCTATAGTCATCACTCCTCATCTGTCCATCTGTCTGTCCATTTGTCCGTCTGTCAAGAATCATCTTCTCCAGAACCATAAGACCAAATGGGTTCACAATTGGTGTGGATGTTCCCTATGTGACTGTGAAGCCAGGACCATAACTATCTCCCGCCAGAGTAATTCTTAAAATGGCTTCTTCTTCAGAACCATAAGACTGAATGGGTTCATATTTGATGATTCTAGGCTAATAATGTTAGTATAAAGAAGTATTAATGTCAAGATTTACAGTATATACCCACAGTATCTAGAAAAAAAGTTATCAATTCTACACATAATTACACTATGTAACTGTGGTGACAAATCACAAACATCTAATATGCAGAGATTTATTACCCATTTTGGGAAATGGTCCAGGTCCCTTTCCATTGTGAAAATTTACACCATAGAGGCTAGTGATGTTCCGATAATCGGAATCGGCCATCGGCCGATAATAGCCCATCGGAAATTAATCGTACCTCGCAGTTGAACATCGGCTTTTACCGATTGTCAAAATAAATAAAAACGCTCTAGTATCTAAGCGCAATGTGCACGCTTTAATAAATATACGCAATACAACTGTAGTATTGAATGTAAAACGCAGTTGTAACAGCCTAAAAAGAAGCCATTGGCATCATCAAAGCAGTCTGATATGATGATATATTATAAGAATGGCAATACACATGCCCGACATCCCGTGTAATATGAAGTTATTGGTTCAATCGCGTTGACACGAAATAGATTCAAAGAAAGCTTTAATTAAAAAGCTGACCTGATTACAGTGAGGCTTCCTCTAGAGCACGTGTCATGACTCATGTGACGTCACATGCTATGTCAATAACTTGAAGCACACACTGAATGAATTAATACAGTTGTTATCAGAACTGTATTCAATAACGATCAACATAATTAGCTTTTTCGTCTGTACAACGTATGCTATGAAATACGCTTAGCTCCACGTTGAACTTGCGAAACAAAAATTGAGCAGGCGGAACTATAAAAGCTTCTGTGTTGTTAAAAGATAAAAGGTGTGACCAATGGAAACTTGGGAAATCTCAGACAAATATGACAGCAATTATTATCCATCAATCAAAATTTAGTTAATAATCATCGCCATTCCATACATTGTTGCAACTTACTCTGAGTCGGCACCTTTGATCTCTTTGTCAAAACAACTACCGGTATACATCAAAGGAAGCACACAACCGACGTCGGCAGAAATACTGTCACGACAGTGTGTATATATTTCTTTGATGTATTTGGCTTTGAAACTATGCGGGATATGGAGTGCATTGGGTGTATATAAGTCCATTATAGGAACAAACGCACAATATATATAAACATCGGAATCGGAATCGGAAATCGGCCGATTGTGCCTCCAGTTATCGGAAATCGGTCCGATAAGCTTTTTCATTATCGGAACATCACTAATAGAGGCTTATAATTGGGAATATACATGTACATATGTATAATAGAAAATTCAGAATACAGAAACTCAGTGTGAAGCTCAATGTATTGAAACAGTTTAACCCTTTCATGACTGGAGCTTCCTGAAATTTTTTGAATACTCTGTTCCAATGCATTCTCTTATACATGCTAGTCTCCCATAGGGAGCCTTGCATATTTAAGAGAATAAATTGGCCTAACATATTATTTACCTTGACCTTGTAAGCTAGTGCATTCTCATATATATACAACGCTCATTATGGAAGACTCGCATATATTAGAGAATGCACTGGCACATGATCTTCAATGCTGCACCAGCAGAGCTCCCATCTTGAAAGGGTTAAAGGATTATGATCCTGAATAATACAACTAAGCGCTACCGGAAAGCCCTCCCAATTATGAATACAATGAACAAGCCCCATAACTATTGCGTAATAAATAAGTAAAAAAAATTAATAATATCTACACCGGCTGTCTGGCTATCTCCATGGCTTAACCTCCTACATGTATGATGTCATATGAGTTGACAAACTTAAAATGCGGAATCCGAGTCAGAGTTTATTGTGTCTACATACATGTATATAACGTCACCATAAATATATATTACTGTGATTGGCTTTAATTTCGTCGGCCTCAATTGTCGTGGTTTTTTATAAAAAGGCTATTTCGTGGGGACATGAATTCGTGGATCAGGTGTCATATTTATCTTCATCAACAGCTCCTACAATAGCAGGTTTCTGAGATCATTGAGAGTAGACATTATTGAGATATCGGGCCATCCAGATATATATCCGGTGCCGAAAGGGCATCACTCAATCAATGTACTAATAGCTATCAGCTTCATTTCACATGCTAGTGAGGTATAGTCATTTATTGTTTTATGTAACCTGCGCATGATGAAACAATTAGCCTTTATTAAGAGATCAATTTAGTAGGCATTGTTTATACAAATTATTATAGCAGGGAGCAGACTGTTATACAAATAATTATGAATAGGCCACTAACAAAATTGTATATCTCTCACTTCGTGTTTAAAATGTGGAAAAGTCTAAACTCGATCTCAGAATACACTGCTGGTCTTCCCGATCCAAAAATTATCAATGATGCACAACATACTGCAGCAACGCAAGTCATGAACGATGCCGTCGACACGATTGTTGGCAAATGATGACCGCGACCATCTCAAAATTAAAGCGTGGCTAGTATTCACATTACGGTGGCGAAAATTAAGTTTCATCTCGTCTTCCGTGTTTTTTTGTCAACCCATTTTACGACATGTCGAACACAAACTTCATGCCCTATATTAATTTCGTTTTCATGTATTGAGATTTTCTATGATTTACTCTGAGTCAATTATTTCGTTGGGTTTAGATTTCGTGGTTGGGTCGAAAGAAAATACTACTATTTATGTCACAATCACAATCCTTTAATGTAACTGTTTGATTTTTACTCCTATTTATTTACATGTATGTAAATTGAGCCAGAGGACTTGAAAATCATCATAAAAGTAGGGGAAGTCCTGTGTTGTGTTCACAGAACAAGAGACGTTCTGTGATGGGAATTTTGGAGTCAGATACAAGACTTGAAATAGGGTGTCTGTCATTTGCAGAATGAAGTCCCCAGAGGGTGAATTTAGTGATGCTACCCCGCATAGTGGGCTAGCATCACTAAATTCACCCTCTGGGGACCTCATTCTGCAAATGACAAGACACCCTATTTCAAGGCTTGGTCAGATATTGGGAAAAACTTGACTATTTCCCTATTGGAATGGGTACATTTTCAACCCTATTTCAAGGCTTGTCCATTTTTGGCTCCTGGTGTTGCCTAAAAAAATCCCTGAATATTTTTTGCTTCAATTGGCTGAAAATATTGTTTAGGTATTAACCCTTTCATGATGGTGCAGCAATCAAGATACTGTGCCATTGCATTCTCTTATATATGCGAGTCTCCCATAGAAGAGAATGCGCTGGCAGAACAAGGTCAAGGTCAATATTGTTAAGCCAGTGCATTCTCCTTTATATGCAAGGCTCCCTATGGGAGACTCGCATATATAAGAGAATGCATTGGCATAGGTTTATCGCAAAATTTCATGAAGCTCTAGTCATGGAAGGGTTAAATTACACGTTTAAACACCCGGGTTCTCGTGCAATAGTCTGAGGAATAAGGTTTTCTCTTTTTAGAAATCAGATAATGTTATGGAATATGATTCTACTATTTTCCAAATAATTATAGAATCTCTGTTCCAGTGCCATTTATATCTACAAAGAAATCTAACTAAGTTTTAGTAATGGAATGTAGATGGGAGATTAAGTTTCGAACTCTGGGAAGATGTTTGGGTTAATTTGCTATTTAAATTTTTTGGATGAGGCCCTCTCTTGTGATGAAGAAGGTCCTTAAATAGTAGCTCAGTTCTTTTGCCTTATGCAGACTTGTCTGCCTTGTAGCGAGTGTAGTTTCATAACATAATGGATTGTATGTCTCTAGTGTTGTCATGACAACAAAATTCATACATTCCTCACTTTATTATTTGTTTGCTTTGTAGATATTTATAGATTTCCAGATCCAGATTTGGTGCTAAAATTTGGGTCAGTGGATTCCTTGCTTGGGTATATACCTTGGCAGATGCGCCTTGCGGAAATAATGTAAGTATTAATGTCTTTCTAGATGGCATGCATGTGGATTCTAATGAATTATTTAATTCGCATGGAAACTGCAAATGGTGTATCTTCTCGAATTCTGCAGATATCCCTGAAACTATGTTGTATTTCGTTGGCTACGGTATCTGTTGCATCAAATGTTATCATTTCTGTATGACGAATTACTTCTTCATTAGAAATACCATACCTCCCTTCACTACATTTCTTTATTTGAATGACATTTGAAAGTATGACTTGAGATACTTCTTCATTAGAAATACCGTACCTCCCATCACTACATTTCTTTATTTGAATGACATTTGAAAGTACATTGAATAACCCTTTGTTTTATCTTCATGATTTTACTTCAATGCAAATGACAAAGTCAAATTCAACAATTCATTTGTGACATATAATTCGCAGTTGCTTCCTCAAAGTATGTACTCAAATCTAATCTGGTAGCAGCCATGTCTGGATATAGTGTGTCTGACATTTGCAGAATGAGATCCCCAGAGGGTGAATTTTGTTATGCTACTTTGCACAGCGGCTAGCATTACTAAATTCACCCTTTGGGGACCTCATTCAGCTTAGGCCCCATCTTCTGGGAGTATCTATAGTTGCAAATTAACATTGTTTTTTTTAGTTTCTTTTTCTGTTCTGTTCAGTTCCTATATCCCCTAATTTGAAGAAGATAAAATGCATAATTGAGCTGACTAATGGGTGAACATCACCAACTTCAATTGGGTAACTTCAATCTAATCCTAGGTCTCCCATAGCAATTGAGGCCTGAGTAGAATGAGGTTCCCAGAGGGTGAATTTGGTGATGCTAGCATGCTGTGTGAGATAGTGTCACTAAATTCACCCTCTGGGGACCTCATTCTGCAATGTCAGACATACTAATTTAGTTCTAATTTAGTGAATTCTCACACATTGCACACACTGTGGAAGGGCTTTTACAGATTATTGATAGATCTGTTGAATCAGTATATTTAATTGACTAAAACATGTACAATGATGTACCAATTCAGAAATACTCCCGTCAGGAAGGCACAACAGCGAACCATTGTTCAAAGTTTGATACAGTAGCTTAGGCATGATTGAACCCTTTCATGACGGGAGCTGTGCTGTTGCAGCATTAAAGACCCTGTGCCAGTGCATTATCTTATATATGTGAGTCTCCCATAGGGAGCTTCGCATAAAACAAGAGAATACACTGGCTTACAAGGTCAATGTAAATATTGTTAGGCCAATGTATTCTCTTTTATATGCGAGGCTCCTTATGAGAGACTCGCATAAAATAGAGAATGCATTGGCAATTTTGACAACAAAGTTGTGGGGGGGGGGTATACAGGCTTGTCCGTCTCTGTCGAGCCGCCGTCCGTGGACTCAAATTTGTACGAAGTTTTTCTCAGTTGTTTTTCGATCATTTTCCATGAAACTTGGCAAAAACATCAACCACCATGGGAACCTGTGCACCTGCGATTATGACGTCTGTCTGGCTTTTTTTGGTGGAGTTATCCTCCTTTTTCGCAACATGCATAATTTTGTCCGAGCTTGTATTCCTACATTTTTAGGTCAATGTTTTTAAACTAGGAACAGATATTTATTATCATGGGAACCTGTGAACCTGCGATTATGACATCTGTCCGACTATTGTGTGTGGAGTTATTCCCCTCTTTCAATTTTTTCGCAACATGCATAATTTTTCCATCAATAGGTTTAAGATTAGGGTTAGGGGTTAGGGTTGTGCACCTGCAATGGGAATCTGTTATTTTTAAATTTTATCTTAATGTTTACTGACATGTGAAACATCTTAGTGTTTTAAAAGCACAGGCGGGGGGGGGGGGGGGGGGGGGGGGGGGGACAGTCACACCTCTATTCTCCTCCGGCTGATATTGCTCTCACTTTGACACACTCAAGCCTCTACACATGCAATTATGGAAGGGATCAAAATGCAATAGACAGGTTATATGTCATCACTATCAGAATGTCAATTTCATAAACAACAACATGTGGCACAATTTTGCTTTATGGCCCTGATGTAGGATAGGATAGGATAGGATAGTTTATTTACAATACACACGAATGACACAGTGGCAGTAATACATAATAAATTATAACAGTGTATTGTCGGGGGTAGCTTAGCCCTATCGGGCTGTCTTCCTGCTACCCCCTAAAACAAGTATAACTATACGTAATAGCATAGATGCTTGTATTTCAGATCCACGCACTTGTACAGACTATAGTCATATATAAAACTTTTTAGAATCTAGTACTTAGGGCATATCACAAATGAGTATTGTCGTGGTTGTGAGCCAATCCAGACGATTTATCAGATCGAAGATGTACTATCTTTCCATAGGAATTTTTTTAACTGTTCAAATTATCTAAAACATATTAACAGTTTCAGTTCCAGTTCCAGTTCCATGGGTATATATTAGGAACAAAATATTTTGTTTTCTGTTGCTACAACGGTTTCAGGCGAGAGATACCGCCATCTTTATATAGGTAAACAGAATGTAGGTACCGACAAGTATCAACAAATATTGTGCAGGGTGTTTCGTTTCCCTTTCAAAATGGATTGACTTCTGGGTAATAATTTTGTGGGATAGTTGTGCCCCAGGGCTGCCTAACATAAGCACATCCCTGCATGTAAATCATCTTGCAATCAGCGTATGTTCACCGAGGCTTTTTGCCGCTTGCATCTGGTTGCGATCTTCTGGATTCTCACTCTAGATCTCTGTCAGTATGGTGTTGGGTGAGTAAGTGATGAGATGCACAAATTGACTTGGCTTCAAACTGTCGCAGCTTTTAACCGTTTCATGATGGGAGCTTAGCTGGGGCAGCATTAAAGATCCTGTACCAGTGCATTCTCTTATGTATGCGAGTCTCCCATAGGCGAGTCTCCCATAGGGAGCCTCACATATATAAGAAAATGCACTGGCTTACAAGGTCAAGGTAAATATTGTTAAGCCAATGTATTCTCTTATATATGTGAGGCTCCCTACGTGAGACTCGCATATATAAGAGAATGCATTGGCACAGGGTTTTCACAAAATTGCAGGAAGCTCCAGTCATGGAAGGGTTAAAGGAAAAGCTGCAACCTAGTTTTGACAACAAGTGACAGATACAGTAATGCCCTACCGGTAAGTAATCGACTCCATAACCATAGCAGAGAGCTTTCCGATGAATGGCAACAAGCCATATTTGCGACTAAATCCTGAAAAGTTACCCATAATTCTGCTGTGGTTATGAAGTC
Organism: Siphonodentalium dalli; assembly: GCA_032622095.1. Taxonomy (NCBI): domain Eukaryota; kingdom Metazoa; phylum Mollusca; class Scaphopoda; order Gadilida; family Siphonodentaliidae; genus Siphonodentalium; species Siphonodentalium dalli. The sequence goes on from CP136061.1 coordinate 57,658,879, forward strand.
GATTACTTAGGGCATTACTGTAGTTTTCATGTGTCTGTGTCACTGGTACTTGTGTATTATTACTATAACTATACCAGCACAATCTACCAAACCAAACTCTTGTGTTTTCCATAATTTGCACTGGTGTACACTCCAAAATTACACATTTGCCTGAGAACATATAATACTCGTTAACAACACCATGCAAAATCTTTCTATCAATGCTTGGTGAATCGTACTACAGGCCTTAAGATTCAACGAGAATCACCAAATCGATTCTCGTGAAACTTTTAAATTTTCAGTGGTTTATGACAAACTTGATTCAGCATTTGATTCTCGCAAAATTAAATGTATTTTGAGCCCTGTACTAAGATCAAATCCTTTGCAATATACTTCCAAGGATGTGGCAAGGAGGGCCTTTTATCTTGGGATTTCGAAGAATAATAATAAAAGTAACCATTGTAACATTAACTGACAGTTAAAGTAACCATGTGTACCCTATCAGGGGTTGATCCAGGCCATTTTCGATACCTGTATAAGGGGTTTGGGGACCATAAGTTTGGGGACCATTATGAGTCAACATACCGTAGCAGATTTCAAGACCAGATAGTATATGCAGAGAAAACAAAGACTTTTATTCACAGTTAGTAGTATACATATCTGAGAATGCCACTTACATGTACTAGTAAGTCTAGCCCATGCCAGACCATGCTCCAAAACTTCTAGAAGACTTTTACTTCAGGTCGTGAATACCTATTCTTACTCATACTGGAATATGTCCCAAAACTGTAGATACATGTATATCAAACAGTGGTTACTGGGGTCCTGTTCTTACTCCATGCTGGAACATGTCCCAAATCATTTAGAAGACTTTTGCTTCAGACAGTGACTACCAGGGCTCTGTTAATATCCCATGCCAGAACATGTAGCATAATGTTTTGCATACACAGTCATGTTACAGATGTTTCTTTTCTTCGTAGGATGAGTGGTTTGGGATCTCCCAGTGGCATAGGGTGTCCCCAAATAAACTCTGGATCAGCCCCTGCCTATGTTCCCAAGCGCCTGAAATTAGTTCTGGGAATATGTTTTCTAGTTTGTACCCATCGTCCCTGATGTAACAACACATATAAAATTGCATGTGTTATATGCCATGCTTTATAAATTTAGACAAATAAATATGTTTAAAACTAACAAAAGGGTACAAATGCCTTGATGTTTTTTTTTGGCGTACCAACTTCTTTAGCCAGCTGCATGTCATTCTTTTTCTATGTTTCAGAATCGTTACCAAGTCATAAAAACTTTACTTACCAAGATTTCCTGTCTGTTATGAGACATTTTTCTCGAATAGAACAGCGCTGTGGTAAATGACGGAGGTGAAATCCTAGGAAATATCAAGCTACATGAAGGAGTTCGTCGGGTTTTTCTTACACAGCTTACCTGGGAGATGTAAGCGGAGATGTGATCAAGTCTGAATTTAATGTGTCTGTCATTTGCAGAATGAGGTCCCCAGATGATGAATTTAGTGATGCTATCCCACATAGTAGGCTAGCATCACCAAATTCACCGTCTGGGACCCTCATTCTGCATGTCCTGATCTGCTATTGGAAACATAGGCTCAGAATGAAGTTCCCAAATGGGTGACCGTGAATATTGTGATGTACACCTATTGGGAACCTCGATTATGCAATGTCTCGTCTGCCAATTTGGGCATATACATGTAGAGAAACTAAACTAATAAAGAAATAGAATCTATGTGAAGAAGTTTTTATAGAAATTTTATAATAAAGAAACTTTCCAGAGAAGATGAGGCCTAAGCAGAATGAGGTCCCCAGAGGATGAATTTAGTGATGCTAGCCCGCTTTGTGGGATAGCCTCACTAAATTCACCCTCTGTGGACATCATACTGCAAATGACAGGCACCTTATTCTCAGGCTTTGATCTGATTCATAGATAGTATTTTCATATGTAAACATGTGCTTTGAATATTGCAGAAGTGTGAAATACTCAAGAAATGACTTGTGTTTATCAAGTTTATGAAGTTACACTCTTAAAATTTTAGACAAATACAATGATTCCTGGTGTGGTATAGTAAATTTGCCTTCAATCTTCATTGATGTATTTTTTCATAAACTTAATAGAAGCCACAGGTTATTTCCTGTAATAAATCCAAGATTATTCATTATTATATTTTAGTCAACAGACTCGGACAACAATAACTTGTTGATAAAATTTTATCGACTTCGACAAACTACACTGCCAGGCCTTAAAATATGGTGCTGGACATTTACAGAACGATGTCCCCAGAGGGTGAATTTGGTGATACTACCCCATGCAGCGGGCTAGCATCACTAAATTCATCATCTCTGGACCTAATTCTGCATGGTCTCATCTGCTATGGAGACCCTAGACTCAGATTTAAGTTTCCAGATAGTAATATCATGCAGTGTACTTTGATTATGCATTGTGTCATCTGCCAAATGGGCGTATTGAGAAACTAAACCAAAAAAAAAATAATCTTTCTAAAGAAGTTTCTATATAAACTAAAACAATTGTTAATTTGATAATAAGGATGCATTCCAGAGAAGATGAGGCCTAAGCAGATTGAGGTCACTGGTAGCGTTACTATATTAACCCTCTGGGGACCTCTTTCTGAAATTGACCGGCACCATATTTTGAGGTCTGCATTGCAGGCAAGAATGTTGACATGATTTTCATTTGATTGAATGTGATGTTCAAGTATTGATAGATGAAATTAGCCCCTATCTGGATGGTCTTGCATTAATAACCCTTCCATGACTGGAGAAATTTTGCAAAAGACATGATTCTCTTATACATGTATATGCAAGACTCCCATAGGGGAGCCTCGCATATATAAGAGAACACATTGGCCTAATAATATTGACCTTGTAAGCCAGTCCATTCTCTTATAGATGGTCCCTATGGTAGACTCACATATATACTAGTAAAAGAATGCACTGGCACAGGATCTTTAATGCTGCTCCGGTCCATCAAGAAAGGGTTAATACTTGTTTTTGCCACCTAAATGTAATAAAATGTGGCAAATACCCTATATGCAACAACTAATATTTACATATCCCATGTTTTTACACAAAATCATGATTGTTGGTTGGTCAATTTCTTATTGGTCAACTCATGCATGTCAGACCCCATGTTGTTGTCAAAAATTGTTTTTATCAGAATAATTGGGCATTCATTTTAACCGTACAACCACAGACTAATCAATGATATTCTGAGCTAGATTATTGGGCTAACTTACTGTGCTGCATGGTATAATCTCCTACTATGGACAGATTTCTAATGAATATAATAATAACTTAACCTGATTTTGTGAAAATAAATGAGATAAAAGATGTATAATTATAAGAATTGAATGTAGTTAGGGGTGTGTGTTTGTTGAGGGATAATGTACAGTGCTGTCAAAGTTTAGTGGTTCACACAATGTGTCCAACAGCCACATCTCATTATCAGTAAATAAAGCACACCCAAACTACATTCTGTTCCCATTGCTTGTTAATGAGTATTTGGTCAAGAAAGGATTAACCCTTTCAGTGCCAGGGGCCGATCTCATCGGCCCTAATGGTATGGTCTGTAGAGCCCTAAAAAAAAATTAAAAATAAAAAAATGTTTTTTTTTTTTTAAAACAAACTGGATAAAACAAACTGGATAAAAAAATTGCAATAAATTGTAAAAAATAATAACAAATGGTGGAAAGGGTAAAGCCCAAACAAATTAAATTTCTTTGTTAATATGAATCATACGTGACACATAATGGAGCAACCACACATGCATGAATTGTCTCAAATTTGCCTTTTATCGGAAACATAAAGCAAAGAATTATTTATGTAACATCATGCAGTGGTCCCGGTGTAGACGACATGACAATATTTGTCATGCATTAATTGTGCAATCTTGTCTGGATTCTGACCCGCAAATTCAAAATTACGTAAATGACGTCGGAAACCATGACATGACGTCTTCACTGGTTTTCATTAAGCTAACCAACAAAATTTGTCTAAATAAAACTAATAGACTTTAATCACATGGGAATTATTTGTAAGTTGTGAAGTATATAGCTAATTTCATTTCATTTCATCCCGATTCCGCGATTTGGAAATCTCCTGACAGTTGCTAACAGGAAGTCACGTGACAATTTCTCCAAAATCCATACCCGCGATCTTTGAAAAATCATTGATGGATATAGAAAAAAATATATGACGTCATTCACCTGCGCCTAAGGTATAAACAACCACGCACCATGTATTCTCTTATATATGCAAGGCTCCCTATCGGAGACTCGCATGTATGAGAATGCATTGGCACAGGGTTATCACTAAATTTCAGGAAGCTCCAGTCATGGAAGGGTTAATGATATACAATTATCTGAGAACATTGGTATTCAATTTAAATGCTTAAATAGTGTTGCATATACTCCACAGAGATGGAAATATTTGGGAATAATATATTCAAACAAATTGAACAACTAATAAATATTTTAAAACAGAAAATTGGCTGAAATACTGGAAGACTTGACAATCAACTGATTTAGATACAAAATTATACAACCATTTATCATAAACCCAAAGCAATATTCATTTAAATTTATTATATCTCTTCGTTGAAGTATTAAAGGGACTCAATCCGAACAGAGGGTCCCCATCTCAACAGATTCCAACAACAACAATCCGATCAGAGGGTCCTATATTACTATTTCTTTGGCTTTGGGGGGTAAAAAATATTTGATTCGAGTCGAGGAACCCATCAAACAAAGCTCAGAGTTATTAGATATTGATTTTTGAAATTTGTTATGTTCTCGAGATGAGTACTAATAATTGCCGTCAATTTCGTATCCTGCTCGAGATGTGTACACCAAAACAATATTCAAACAGACAAGGATGGATAACTCTAAAATCAAGTGGTAATAATAACGCAATTTTGACTGAGTTCTGGGCCAGAAAGTATTCCCGATAATGAAAAATAATAGATTTCTAAAATCGATATCTAACAAATCTGAGCTTTGATGGGTGACTTCCTCGACTCGAATCAAATATTTTTGACCCCCGAAGCCATTGAAATAGTAATTGAGAGGAGTTTTATCGGATTGAGTACCTTTAAATTGTCTTTTGTTGAATGTCGATGAATGTTGATATATCTGAAGATAAATTGATATCGTCCCACTGGCTTATTTTATTGATTAAGAATGATTGTTATCTATGAGAGCGTTTCATGATTTTCAGTTGTTGATTTTGTTAATACATGATGCATATGGGTTGTGAGTGTAATAAAAAGTAAGTTATTTATATTTGTACCGTCGCGTCTCAAATAAAATATTGTATCGAAAATTTGTTTGATCAAGCCTCATGGATAAATGAATGTAACCTGTATTAACCCTCTTACTGCCAGGTCTAACCAAGACTTGAAATAGGTTGTCTGTCATTTGCAGAATGAGGTTCCCAGAGGGTGAATTTAGTGATGCTACCGCGCATAGTGGGCTAGCATCACCAAATTCACCCTCTGGGAACCTCATTCTGCTGAGGTGTAAGCAGAATGAGGTCCCCAGAGGGTGAATTTGGTGATGCTAGCCCCGCTATGCAGGGTAGAATCACTAAATTCACCCTCTGGGGACCTCATTCTGCAAATGACAAGACACCCTATTTCAAGGCTTGGGTCTACCAGGTCAATATTGAAATAGATTGTGTCATTCCTCACAAGAATAGGGTGTCAATGCACCCATATTATTCCATTTATGGATGCTAAATCAATTCCCATTAATCCTGTCAAAAATGTTTTTGTAAACTTCAACCATTATTATGCCCCCGACTTGAAGTCGGCGGGTATATAGTCGACGTCTCCGTCCGTCCGTCCATACAAACAATTTGTATTATTGTTCAGCAACCGCTGAGCAGATTTAGCTGATATTTGGTATGGTGATAGAGCAGCATGGGGGGAACAGCTACATGCATAGCGCGGGTTTCGTCCACCCATTTTCACCAGAGTTATGGCCCTTTTTTTACTTAGAAAATTCAATTTTGTCGTCCGTACAAACATTATGCATTATTGTTCAGCAACCGCTGGCAGATTTAGCTGATATTTGGTATGATGATAGAGCAGCATGGGGGAACAGCTACATGCATAGCGCGGGTTTCGTCCACCCATTTTCACCAGAGTTATGGCCCTTTTTTTACTTAGACAATTCAATTTTTCTCTTGTTTTTTTGGGTTTCCAGATGATAGCGTGAGCTTTGGTGGTACGATTGCAAATCCCGTATTTTGTTGATCAGTTATATGAAAATACATGTCAAGTGCGAAATTGGGTATGATCTGATGATTTTTGCCCGAGTTATGACCCTTTTTTCAACTTAGAAAATTTGAATTTTTGCTTGTTTTTGGGTTTCTGGATCGCATGTTTTTGGGTTTCGGAATTTCTAGTACGAACTTCTTTTGGAATGGTCATTTAGACCTCCTCGGATATCCGCAGTTTCGTCCATGCTTAATCCGAATTGCTACGGTCGGGGGCAAATGCCACGCGACAGCGTACCTCTTGTTACATTATATTAACCTCTTGGCTGCTATACATCCTTACTCAGATATGTCCGTACTGAGTACGGACTTCAGTACAGACTAAAAATGTCACACTGTGGTCTAAATGTCCCTAATGAATACAAAACTCAACATTTCAAACAGTGTATGACCTTACTGCCATTTGGCATACATCCTCGACTCAATTTAATTGATTTGTTGTTAATTTACCGTTGAGTATATTAGAATGCATCTTATAAATGGTTGGATTTAGGTATAGTTCCCATTTAATATGATAAAAAATATTTTCACCAATCAAATTTGTTTATTACATGTACTTGACATACTCCACTCTCCTTAGAATGGATGTAAAATGCACCTACCCCTGTACGGTTCCGGGTGTTTGTAGTGGAAGACTTGGGACATGTTCCGACACAGTAAAGAATAGGACCGTGGTAGTCACTGCCTAAAGCAGAAGTCTTCTAAAGTTGGGAGGAGTAATAAATGAACATCGTAGCCTGAATTTAGATCTCCTCTTACATCACGAAATGACAATAGCTGTTGAAAGTGATATTAACCCTTTCAGTGCCAAGTCTGATTTTTGTATCAACCCATATTTCCTTGATCATTTTTTAAATTTATTGATTATAATAATGTGATACATTGATGGAAAGAGCTCTTAGAGTTCTTTCCATCAATGTATCACATTATTATAATCAATAAATTTTAAAAATGATCCAGGAAATATGGGTTGATACAAAAATCGGACTTGGCACTGAAAGGGTTAAACACCAATCAACTAATAATAATGCAGAAATCAGAATAAAGTGCTACAATTTTCACCATTCAAAATCGCTCTGAACATTTCCTTCCATGGAATAGGAATTCTTCTCTGCACTTGTATTATCTGTTCGTCTCTCTGCCATCTGATTATATTTTATGAACATCTCCTGGCTGAATAATAGACCATTCCAATGCAGTCTTTTATAACTGAATGGGAGAATCCATTTAGTAAAATGATGGTTATAATGTCAGTATATATATATAGGAGATATAGCACAGTAGCAATGTTATATTTTTTGCCTCCGAAACATGCCGAGCATAGCTCTTGCTTGGGACTATACAACACACCAGGCGCCTATTTTTAGAAGCAAATTTGCACTGTCTCAAAAATTAAATTTGCTTTTATGATGTCAGTGTTTGTGACTTAACTTCAAACAGCACACACTCTTTTCTGTTAGACTGACAAACCTATGCAAATATTCCCCCAAATATATGAACTTATAGCAATTGTCCTCTTGTAAAGCGGAAAATATTAATCTGGCTACATGTATATAAGTGGTTTATTTTAGGGTCAGCCGTGGGACTAAGAGTTAACTCCTTTCTTTACTACATGGATTCTCCCATTCACTTATAAAAGTACACATGGGAATGGTTTATTAATCATTTGGAGGGACGTTCAGGTAATAAAAGACAGATGAAAAGCTAATACAAGTACAGAAGGATTCATATTCATTGGTGGGAAATATTCAGATAATAAAATCAACAAACGACCTACAAGTACATGTATGTTGAACTTATTATCTGAACATTTCCTAAGGAAAGTACTCATCAATGAGTGTTTAGTAATGAAAGGGTTAAAGTATCACTGAGGATGTTTGGATAAATTAGCTTAGCTCTTAACCCTTTCATGACCGGAGCTGTGCTGGTGCAGCATTAAATATCCTATGACAGTGCATTCTCTAATATATTCGAGTCTCCCATAGGGAGCCTCATATATAAGAGAATGCACTGGCTTAAAAGGTCAAGATAAATATTGTTAGGTCAATGTACTCTCTTATATATGCAAGGCACCCTATGGGAGTCTCGCATATATAAGAGAATGCATTGACACAGGGTTTTCCCTAATATCAGGAAGCTCCAGTCATGAAAGGGTCAAAGACATTTCATATCGCACACAATCTGCAGGATTTTGGCTAATTAAAGAAGGAATTGTAGTCATGCATCAACTCTAAATTTCACACCACTCAATTCCATAAAATTACAAGATAATTTAAAAAAAAAAAAGGTCACTGTCCATTATGCAACCCCACTCCCCCCCCCCCCAAAGCGCTTAAATGCTTCAGATGCAATTTGTTTGCCATCTTGAAAGACTTTTAATTAATATCTTGGTGAAAGTTTAATCAAAATTGGGTCTTAACTGCATGAGGTATGTTTTTTTTTACTGAAAATGAGAATTTAACTTAAGGCTTATAAGCAATATAACAGGTAACATTTACAGCTGACACGTCCAGCATAAAAATAAACTGAATCGAAAATAAGAATCATTTGTGACCATAAACAATCAAATTATTTTGAGTTTATATGTACATAGACATAGGTTTTACACAGCCAATTTTCAATGAATTCTCAACTGAAATTTAATAATTTGTCTGAGTACATGTATCTACTAATAACAAGACAGGATTTAGTTTTGAACTAAGACTGTTATTCTGTATTATGCATTGGGATGTTAGCTTGTAAAACAAAATGCAAATTTTATAAAAATTGTACCAAAGCATTAAGGTGTATTTGAGGCATTAATGATGGGTCTGAGAGTTAAAATTATGAGGGGCACAAACAAAGCACAAACAGATACAGTAATGCTCTAAATAATCAACTCCTTAACCACAGCAGAATTATGGGTAACTTTTCAGGATTTAGTCGGAAATATGGCTTGTTGCCATTCATCGGAAAGCTCTCTGTGAGAGCTTTCCGATGAATGGCAACAAGCCATATTTCCGACTAAATCCTGAAAAGTTACCCATAATTCTGTATGGTTAAGGAGTTGATTATTTAGAGCATTACTGTAGATGCAGGCTTTGTTCCTATTCTGATTGTTATTCTGGATCTAATTAACAGATTTTGTAAGAGATTCTGGAATTGCCAAAATCTCAGAATTGTGGTGATATGTGTTTACATATTGAATTATACAGACAAAATATTCCTGCAGAGCTCTCTCAATTAGGTTTTTTCTAATATGGCACAATATCAAGCCTTGAAATAGGGTGTCTATCATTTGCAGAATGAGGTCCCCAGAGGGTGAATTTAGTGATGCTACCCCGCATGGTGGGCTAGCGTCACCAAATTCACCCTCTGGGGACCTCATTCTGCTTACACCTCAGCAGAATGAGGTCCCCAGAGGCTGAATTTGGTGATGCTTCACCCTCTGGGGACCTCATTCTGCAAATGACAGACACCCTATTTCAAGGCTTGCATGATATTGGCATAGCAAAATTTATTTGCTGGTATTATTGCGACCACAAAGAGGTCTTAACCCTTCCATGACTGGAGCTTCCTTAAATTTTGCGAAAATGCTGTGGCAATGGAGACTCGCATACATAAGAGAATGCATTGGCTTAACAATATTCACCTTCACCTTGTAAGCCAGTGCATTCTCTTATATATGCAAGGCAGTGCATTCTCTTATATATGCAAGGCAGTGCATTCTCTTATATATGCAAGGCAGTGCATTCTCTTATATATGCAAGGCCGTGCATTCTCTTATATATGCAAGGCCGTGAATTCTCTTATATATGCGAGGATCCCTTCTCTCAGGTGCTTAATAATAGCGTCAGTACGATTATTTATGTTGGAGAAAATTCCCAACGATCACTATTATTCGGCATTTAGAGTAAAATTGCTATTATTAATTTCAGCCTAAAACCCCACCATCACTATTATTAGACCACCACGATTATTAGGCACCTGAGAGCATGGGAGATTCGCATATATAAGACAATGCACTGGCACAGGGTCTTTAATGCTTCACCAGCTCAGCTCCCATCATGAAAGGGTTGCCATAGTGAATTGAGGGGGCTGCCTGCCTTATAATTTTTTCTCTGTTTGCTTTGTGCTTGCAAATGTTAATTCACGAACCTGTCACATATGACTCAATAGCATATCCTATCCTGTTGTTACCCCATCAGTATTCAATTATCCATTGCTGATGAAGAATTAATTTATATAAGAATTAAATAATTGTTGTATTATTGCACACAGGCTATTATTTATTGTGCAACATACAAATCACAGTTAAAGCCAAAAATCGTTAAAGATACGGGCAGCCTACCCTGTGGGTATAGCTATTAAAATAGTCACATCCACTAAAACTGCCATAAGCTGAAAAGATATTATATAATAGACTGATGTTCTTATACAAATCATAAATATCGCGTACATTGCATGTTATTGTCACGTTTGTACTCTTGGTTATGAAAACAAACATCAAAAACGTTTGTTTATTGATAAACACTTGGAACTACCGTATCATCTAATGAAAATGTTCCATTGCGCTGTGGAAAGCGTAGATAAAATTATTGGCGCAATCAACAATCACATTCAAATCACACCAAATTTTATTTTAATCGACCATTCTACCTGCTGTCAGTTCAAAATCAAATTAATCCACATTACTTCATGATTGGAAAATGATCAGACAGAAAACGTGTACATAATATAATTGTTCTTGCAAACAGATGATTATTTATCAATCTAGTTAGTATTTTCTCCTAACCTATATATGGTCATACATGTACTTACCAAATAAGGAATATTACTACGAGTCCTATTGTGAGCTGTAAGTTGTAGGCCCACCAAATTAGTGGATTTACAACCGACATATAAATCTCGCGAATCTAAATAAGGAGATGGCTCAAAATTGTGATTCTGCTTATAAACAATGTACTGCGCTTTTTCAAGAAACTAAACAACAGTCGACCTTAAATTTCTCGCATTAATATCATCTTTATGCTATACCATTAGTATATTCTTGAGGAAATTATCATAATTTGATGTTATTAACCTACAATGAAGGCCGCCTGTCCCTTTAAACTGGGCTCTGATAGACATTACCCAACCGACTCATGGCCTCTCAGTTCAAATGAAGGCTTCATCATTGGGGTGGGGATATATCAGTTTTGCAATTATCAGTTTATATAGAGTGGGCGATCTTGCAATACATAAAGGTAAAAAAGGAATAAAATATCATGCACTAACTCATGGGATGTGGGTCAAATTTCAACAATGAATTAAAATCAAAAGTACAGTCATAATAGTTTAAAATATATGAAAATCATACAAAACCAGAATTTGACCCACACCCAAATGAGTTGGGCATGCTATTTTTCTGCTTGAACGCAAGTCACATCCCCAGAAAATTTGAGTATGACGACCAGTAAATGTAAATGTGAGTATGACGACCAGTAAATGTGAGTATGACGACCAGTAAATGTAAATCTATTCATATATTTCTTCCCATGATAATTTTATTGCAAAAAGTATGATTGATAGATTTTTCATCAAAAAAGCCAAATGCACTGTGAGGCTTTATATGTAGAAAAATGAAATGTTTCCATTTGCACCAAGTCTGAGTTTAGTGTGCCTGTCATTTGCAGAATGAGGTCCCCAGAGGGTGAATTTAGTGACGCTATCCCACATAGCGGGCTAGCATCACTAAATTCACCCTCTGGGGATCTCATTCTGCATAGGCCTAATCGTCTCTGGAAAGTTTCTTTATTATCAAATTTCTATAGAAACTTCTTCTCATAGATTCTATTTCTTTTTTTAGTTTAGTTTCTCTATATCCCAAAATTGGCAGACGACACATTGCATAATCGAGGTTCCCAATAGGTGCACATCACAATATTCACCATTTGAGAACTTCAAATCTGAGTCAATGTCTCCTATAGCAGATAAGGCTATGCAGAATGAGGTCCCCAGAGGGTGAATTTGGTGATGCTAGCCCACTGTGCAGGATAGCATCACTAAATTCACCCTCTGGGGACCTCCTTGAGCAAATGACAGGCACACTATAATCAGACTTGATTGCACTGAATGGCCGTGAATCGTTTGGGTTGTGCAGGTTTAAAAAAAAATTTAAGTTATATTTTATTTGAATTAGACGCTGACTTATTACCCAATAAAATATAAATCCTGCAATGTTGTTAATCCATCCAGACTTCCATGTCGATACCATGAGCAGCATGTCTTAATAGATACAGTTTAGATCAGAGAACTTCTAACTTCAGTTGCTATAATACTGATGGTCAGCTGACACGTCATTACCACACTTCATTATTAATCCTTTGAGTGCCAGGTCGATTTTTGTATCAACCCATATACCCTGTGCCAATGCATTCTCTTATCTATGCGAGTCGACCATAGGTCGTCTCGCATATATAAGAGAATACATTGGCCTAACAATTTGTTTTTTGTTTTTTGTTTTTTTTTACAATTTTAATAATTTATTCTTATATTCTTTAAGACTTATTTTGTAGGTTTAGGGCCGATGAGATCGGCCCCTGGCACTCAAAGGGTTAACTATTGAAACTTCTTTATATAATAACTTAACCCTTTCTTTACTAAATACTCATTGACGAGCTACATGTAGATCCATATGGAATTGTTCAGATAATAAGTTCAACAAAGACTGTTTTCTTGAATATTTTATCTAAACATATCCCATCCATGAACAAGGAACTCTGTCTGTATAAATTGTCAATGTGATGTTCTGTTTTTGTTCAAATAAAATATATTATTTATAAGGATTAACTGTCATGTGGACTGTTTTTATGGAGATGTAACGGTGAGGTAAGTGGACATCTCCATAAAAATAGTCCACATGACAGTTAATCCTTATATTTATATACATTTAGCGAAAAAGCCACTTTGTAAATATATTTAAATCGAAAAGTGTATCGTGACAAGATCAGCCCAAAATACCCAATAGCACCCTTGGCACAAGTTAATAAGGAACAATTTCTCTTCATGTTGAAACCCGATGATGTATTAAGTCAATCCTGCGCGAGTCAAAATGCGCCCAAAGCACTACGCGTTCGTCTTTCCAAACCTAATGACGTATCGATGGTGTTATTAGCTTGGTGTTATTAGGCGTTGCGCATTCACCGAGAAATAACTGCAACTAGCCACGTGGGCGCCGACCAATCAGAATGCTGGATTTAGTGATGACAAAACTTAGTGTGTAAATATACACTAATGAACAGGGATTCTTCAGCACGTTGTCCTTCAGTCATCTGCTGTTATCCTGAACACCCCTCCAGATAAATAATAGATCTTACAATTGTATACTTTTACAACTGAATGGGAGAGCACATTTAATAAACAAAGGGTTAAGAGGTGATATATGTTATGTCCAGCTTGCAGGAACTGCAAAAAACCACTCAAGCTCCATGCAGAGTTCAGTCCCCTATGCAGGACTTACCACTGCCTGCACCAACACGTAAGAGAGGAAATGTCACATTTATTTATTTGAGACTTTTGTTGGTTATAATTCATTCCGCATTGTTCTGAGAAACTGAACTGTCCATATTCATTTTAAAATTGTCTATATCAAGCCAGAATGAATTGTAACTGACGACAAAACACTTCAATAAAAAAATGTTAGATTTAATTAAGAAAATGTGCATGCTGGCAGCATTCAGACATTGCATAGCGATGGGGAATGAACTCTGTTTTGCAGCCTGTAACCACTATTAATTGGACTCGTTGTTACTTTCCACCAAATGTATGCTCGGAATTACAGTGATATGATATTGGAGAATGGCTTTCTGAATATTTATAGATTACCGAGCACTCGTCATCAATTGTGTAATGGTGGTACAACAATAAGTTTGTTCGCCTAGAATGTAAATATAACTTTATTGCATAGTGTCGGTGCATGGCTTGTCTTATGCAATTAACCGAATATGCATAAAGCCAAAATTGCATTATTCCCACCCAAGCCATTTTCAAGCTATATTCATATTGGGAGTGCCTCAAACTTGCAACCCCCCCCCCCCCCCCCCCAAGGTTGTAAAATTTACAACTGATGGCCATTTGTGATCATAATAATAATCCATGCATTTCATATAGCGCATTTCACAGTAACTTAGTTTCAAAGCACTTTACATGATTATTACCCTGGTCATGGGGCATTGATTATACCCTTCCTCGCTCAGGAGGAGGCTATCCGAGCAGCTATAATGAGCATATCAGGATTATTATACTGACAATATCCACTGACTCCTGACTGGGTACTTGGTTAGGGGCTAGTTAACTGTGGTATCAGATCACTTGCTGAAGAGAGGGGGATTCAAACGCATATGTTTTCACCACATGACTTCCCGAGTCGAACACTCCCTTATAAAAAAAAACACTCTAATAAACCATGGTGAATATACCATCATATTTACTATGGTGATTGGAACAGGTAAAATAAGGTAATGTTATGAGGGTAAAATTTGTCTAGTGAATCGTCACCATATTATACACTCACATGTAGACCACCCATGTATTCACTCTAGTGAAATGGACCCACCCATGTATTTCACGAAGGTATTTTAAAGCCTTAAAATTTTATTCATCAGATTGCAGGTCATATGAATGACGCATGTGATTACATAAGGTGTTAAGACTCTTCTTGACTTTGCTAACTGATTTATAACAATATTCTTGTCCCATTCTGTTAACTTTGAGTATGACACACGGTACAGTGTTTTCCACTGATATTCTAACAAACCATGATTTTTTGGTTCTCACAAAAGAGTCAGAAAACACCTCAGCTGCGCAATGTGCTATTGTTGATTTTTGTATAGAGTTATCTCTCGTGTCCTTATAAAAGAACTCTGGTAAAAGCACTGTAAAACATGGTGTAACAGGCTCTACTCCCGTAAAATATGGGGTAAGTCTGGTAAAAAATATTATATTCTGGTAAAGGCCGTTTAAAACGCATGTAAAACGGACATACCCTTGTAAATTCCAATTAAAGGCATGGTGTACCCCGCTTACATTATACTCTGGTAAATCCTGGAGTTTTATCATGACATAAAAAACATTAACCAACATGGGATCCTATGTACCAGCAATTTGAGACTGATTGGACTTGCAGAGTTAATTGTTTCCATTTTTAGCTCAACTTTACTTTGTAAAGTTTGAGCTATTGCCATGGCTTTGTCGTCCGTCGTCCGTGTGTACGTGTGTGCGTGTGTACGTGTGTACGTAAGGCGTCAACAATGCAGTCTACAGGTCGTACCTTTGGTCGGATCATTATGAAATTTGTCATAGCTGTTGACATCAACATTTAGACCAGAATGATTAATTTTGGGGTCATTCGGTAAAAAAAACATGGCCGCCAGTGGCCATCTTGCATTTCAAAATTCAATCCATTAGCACGGGCTACAGGGCGTACTGTTTGTCTGATCGTCATGAAATTTGTCATGGATGTTAATATTGACATGTAGATGGGAACGAGTAATTTTGGGGTCATTCGG
The DNA here is from genome assembly GCA_032622095.1 of Siphonodentalium dalli. Taxonomy (NCBI): domain Eukaryota; kingdom Metazoa; phylum Mollusca; class Scaphopoda; order Gadilida; family Siphonodentaliidae; genus Siphonodentalium; species Siphonodentalium dalli. The sequence continues at coordinate 57,674,702 of CP136061.1, forward strand.
CCCAAAAACATGGCCGCCAGCAGCCATCTTGGATTTTACTCTTTGTATGACTAAATTCTTTAGCACGGGCTACAGGTCGTACTTTTAGTCTGATCATCATAAAATTTGTCAAGAATGTTAATAATGACATGTAGATGGGAACGAGTCATTTTGGGGTCATTCGGCCAAAAAACATGGCCGCCAGCAGGCATCTTTGATTTCACTCTTTGTATGACTAAATCCTTTAGCACGGGCTACAGGTCGTACCTTTAGTCCGATCATCATAAAATTTGTCATGGCTGTTGAAATTGGAATGTAGATGGGAACGAGTCATTTTGGGGTCATTCGGACAAAAAACATGGCCGCCAGCGGCCATCTTGGATTTCAAAATTCAATCCATTAGCACGGGCCACAGGTCGTACTGTTGGTCTGATCATCATGAAATTTGTCATGGATGTTAATATTGACATGTAGATGGGAACGAGTAATTTTGGGGTCATTCGGCCAAAAAACATGGCGGCCAGCAGCCTTCTTGGATTTTACTCTTTGTATGACTAAATTCTTTAGCACGGGCTACAGGTCGTACCTTTAGTCTGATCATCATCAAATTTGTCATGGATGTTAATATTGACATGTAGATGGGAACGAGTAATTTTGGGGTCATTCGGCCAAAAAACATGGTCGCCAGCAGCCATCTTGGATTTTACTCTTTGTATGACTAAATCCTTTAGCACGGGCTACAGGTTGTACATTTAGTCTGATCATCATAAAATTTGTCGTGAATGTTAATAATGACATGTAGATGGGAACGAGTCATTTTGGGGTCATTCGGCAGAAAAACATGGCCGCCAGCAGCCATCTTTGATTTTACTCTTTGTATGACTAAATCCTTTAGCACGGGCTACAGGTCGTACCTTTAGTCTGATCATCATAAAATTTGTCATGGCTGTTGAAATTGGAATGTAAATGGGAACGAGTAATTTTGGGGTCATTCGGCAGAAAAACATGGCCGCCAGCAGCCATCTTTGATTTTACTCTTTGTATGACTAAATCCTTTAGCACGGGCTACAGGTCGTACATTTAGTCTGATCATCATAAAATTTGTCATGGCTGTTGAAATTGGAATGTAAATGGGAACGAGTCATTTTGGGGTCATTCGGACAAAAAACATGGCCGCCAGTGGCCATCTTGGATTTCAAAATTTAATCCATTAGCATGGGCCACAGGTCGTACTGTTCGTCTGATCATCATGAAATTTGTCATGGTTGTTAATATTGGATTTTACTCTTTGTATGACTAAATTCTTTAGCATGGGCTACAGGTCGTACCTTTAGTCTGATCATCATAAAATTTGTCATAGATGTTAATAATGACATGTAGATGGGAACGAGTCATTTTGGTGTCATTCGGCTAAAAAACATGGCTGCCAGCAGCCATCTTGGATTTTACTCTTTGTATGACTAAATTCTTTAGCATAGGCTACAGGTCGTACCTTTAGTCTGATCGTCATAAAATTTGTCATGGATGTTAACGATGACATGTAGATGGGATACAATCATTTTTGGGTCATTCGGCCGAAAACATGGCCGCCAGCAGCCATCTTGGATTTTACTTTTCTCTTCATGTCTATAAACTAGTATTAGACATTCAACTTTCCACATTCCTAATCGCTCCATTGACTGTAATACATTAAATTATTCCCTTTCCAAGTTGAGCTACAGTGTCATTGACACTTTCATTGGACTTAAAAATAGGCCTAAGAAACAATAAATACTATACCCAACCCACCTAAATTCTTGTCCCTCCATGGTCGAAATACGTGTTGATCATCGTGTAAGTTTAGACGTAAATCAAGTCTGAACTGCCCCGAGGACAACATACCAGACATTAGTCTAGAAATAAGGCTAAGATCCATACTGGCATTCCCCTTATATTACTTGTATATTGTTGTATGGTATTACCTCACCTCATTCGAAAGCACAGGATGTGTTATTAGCTGTCGCATAAATTAATACTAGGGTAATTGTAGAACTCAGTTATTCACAAAATCCATATCTGACTGGAACCAACCCATATAAAAATACTATAGTTGTAGCGCCAGGTTTTAAAGTAATTTACGACAGGTATAACCATAGTCCATACGTATTTGTAAATATGGAACAGCAATAACACTACTTCTGGGAACAAGCGTGTAATAAATTCAGAAATTAACAAACAATAATATAAAAAAAATAATGAGAGTTATTTCCAGAAGAAGCTGGAAGAAGTGATTTTAAAGAGGTTGTATCAGAGTATATCCTGTTTCATCGGGTTTTACCAACTAGAGTATAATTTACTTGAGTATGTTCTGATTTACATGGGTTTTAACCATGTTCCGTTTCAGCAGTATGTTATACGAGAGTAAAGCGGGTACAGCAATGCGTCGCGTCAGAACTACTGTTCTATATCTCCATGCATATTTTCATTTTTGTGGGAAATCGAGTTTTAAAGTTTTGATACCCCCCCCCCCCCCCCCCCCCCCCCCCTCGGTTCACATGTTCTCATTTTGTTTTGGAAGATATAGTACACAGCGGGTATGATAGCTGGTGTAAAAATACTATTATATGACGAATTTCGAGACAAAACATGATATCTTTGGTGTAATCACGAAAAAACACTTCAATGGAGATAGGACAATTTGTGTAACATTTTCCGTTTTTTCCTTGCTATGGTGATTTTTTTTTAAATCATATAAACGTTCAAAAATCCCAAATCACGCCATTTTATATGTTATTTTAACCAATAATTATCCTAGAAATAAGATGTTCATATATATCTAGGAGTGAGAAAGCATTATTTCCAACTAGTCACTTCGCTGGCACTCTGCCAAGTTCGGGTTCCATTGCTTTCGTGGCTTTTTTGCTAAATGAATATAAATATATGGATTAACTGTCATGTGGACTGTTTTTATGGAGATGTAACCACGAGGTGAGTGGTCATAACTTTTACACAAGTTATGACCATTCACCTCGCGGTTACTTCTCCATAAAAACAGTCCACATTATGACCGTTAATCCTTATATAGGCCTATGTATGCCCTGTTTCACCAGTATTTTACGAGACTATTTAATGTGGGGTACATCATGCCTTTACATGACAAGGTTGTGTCCTTTTCATATGGGCTTACATGGATTTTACCAGGATATATAATTGCTTACCTGATTTACTAATGTTACCGTGCAGAGTAGAGCCTGGTATACCATGGTTTACCGGGCCTTTACCAAAGTGTTTTATACGGGACATATATAATATAAGCCCGTCCTGTAAAAGCCAGATTTGGTCACTAGGACGTAACCACTACAGATACAGAAGGGCTTTCAATGAAATGTCAAACGGTGATGTTCGCATTTTCCCTATTATTTACCGTACGAGACGAGAGGGCGAGACGCAAGATATATCTGCATGTATATATATGTACCGGTACTAGTATACTGCATAGTATCATTGCACCCTTTCATGTCCAGGGGATATTTCACTGTCCTGGAAATGTCGGAAATTGTACCATCGAGTTCCCGATACAAACCTGGTAGGCCCTATACGCCTGATATTGATGGTACAGAATATCGATCAACATCCCCCTAATGAGCCCATGCAGGTCATTGCAAGCTGAGTCGAAACAAAATTTTCATGAATGGAGCTGCGGGTATATTTAACAACGTTAGAATGCTCTCTACGTGATACATGTTTTTGCTGTTGTCGCGGTTTTGGAATCTGATGTGTCGAACAATAGGTATATTGGTATTTCATCCACACACCTTTATATGTGGCAAAGATCGATGGAGCGACAAGTTGCTCGCCGTAGAACTTTTAAAAAGCCCAGCATGGACCTCAAGTCCTCAATGTGTTACTGTTGAGTGTTATACATTTTACCATTGGTAGTGATCTTGTGTATGTATTCTCCCTCAGCCCCCTATATTGTGATAGTTGGCCTACATCATGTTCCGTAAAACGTTGTCCAACGAACGCAAGACACAATCCGGAGTTACGTCCAACGCCGTTCCGCCGATTTGCTACATTTTTTACTTCCTCATTTTTAATTTTTCGAAAAATAATAAGAATGTCTGACAGCGAAGAAAGCATGCCTCCGCCTCTAACGAAGCAGCGAGTGGTTCATGCGATGCAAACTGAGTCAGGGGATGATCTGGTACAACATTTTATTACAAATCACAATATACATGTAATTGGCGTTCAATGAAAATTATTGAACCGAAGATTGCAGTGTCCTATATTCGAGCTATATTCTCGGTAACAAAGAATTTTAAGAAATGTTGTTTGACGAATGACGTTGTTTCGTCCTCCGACGAAAGTAGAATCTGTTTGCAAAAGTTGGAATTAGGATTACTGTTACACTACATTCAATAATAATATGCATAAATAAACATACTCACAAAATAGAGGCACATAAATGGGTACTGCGTTATGCAGTAGGTCCCTAGATTTGCGTACTTTGCAAATATTTTTTTTATAATTAATTTCCGAAATCTGATGGGTTTGTTTGCTTAGTGAATCATAGTGATACTTAGAGGATGAAGCCTAACTAACATTACGTGATTTCTGATCCATAAAGTAAGAGGATTATCTTGCTGGCTTCGTGGACAGATATTTATTGGAGGATAACTGATTCTATTTTTGCATTGATTTATGTGACTGTACATTAAATTTATATCAATACTGATCGAGAATACTAATTAAGTATACTCATAAATAATTCACAATAATAAAATGGGACAACGAATTAATATAGTATCCACCATCCTACTCAATATCTCATTTAAATATACACCAATACCGATCCGATGGAAATTAAAAATAATTAATTTTTATTGGAGTAACTGTTGTTGAGGCTATATATGGCATTTTATTAAAATACCATCGGATGGCAAATAGCGCATATCGGTAGAATCGCCATTTGCCATCCGATGGCGAATAGCCGCTGCCATGTAGTTGGGCTGTGTAAACTTACCATTCAGTAATCACTTGTCAGTCCTAACTTAAAAAAAATGAAATCTTAACATAACTGAATTAACTGGATGGTAATCTAAGCTAAACAAAATATATAATTAGATATTTAATTTAAAAAAAAACAACGAAATATCATATACAATGTTCACTTATTGATAATATTAGACATTACTTATTCTATAAAGCATGCACCCTTCCATTTCTACGGGAACCTAAATAAATGCAAAAATATATCCAGTAATCCTCCAATTAATATCTTATCCCGAAGCCAGTAAGATAATCCTCTTATTTTCTCGATCAGAAATCACGTAATTTTAGTTAGGCTTCATCATCTAAGTATCACTAAGCAAACAAACCCATCAGATTTGGGAAATTAATTATTAAAAAAATATGCAAAGTAACATCTAACATGATCATTTAGTGGTATCAATCCATTTTATCAGTCAATAAATCATGTATACCTACTATATATATTGCATTACTGCGGGGCCGGACCTACGCGAATTGAGTGACCTACGGAGAGCTACGCAAATCTAGGGACCTACTGCATAACGCGTCACCGACATAAATAGAATATCAGGACAGGAACATATGCAGTTTTGTCTTAGAATATCACATCAATTTCACATAATTTTATCGAATCATCGTCAGTAAGTTGACGGCAACAGTTTATAACTGTATATTACTTTATAAGAATTATTGAAGAACTATTATTTATTAATCTAGTTGTGGTCGGGTCTTGGTTTTCAGTGAAGTCTGGTATCACTATCAGGGATTATCCCTGAATTTCCTGGAATTGGTCGAATCGTCTTCGTTTTCGATGTGATTATTGGCTCTCCAGAAGTTGGTTATTGGGGTCAAATGTGACGCATTTTGACAGCCTTTAGCCGATGTCATTCTGTGCTTATTTTCAAGGCTCAAAATAATTTCTTTTTCACCGCCTGTCAAATTGACAGGCACCTAATGGATGCATGGTGTTGGTCATTTCAAAATGGTGCCTGTCATTTTTCAGATATACTGTTTGAGACATTATTTAAATTTCCAATCAACATTTTATTCGTCAATGATTTGCACATTTCAGTGAGCGCCCAATTGCCACCTGGGAAAAACCCATGTTATTTTTGTTTTCAAAAGGTTTTTACTTTTAATGTCCTATTTGGCTAGTAGTGGCTCCTTGGACGTACCCAAACGGACACAGATTGTTTAAAAATTTGCATTGGACAAAATGTCCGACAGATACAGAAGTGCACTGGACATAAGCTATTTTTCGTCGGACAATGACCATGACCGGCCACTTATTTTTAGCCTTGCTTATTTTAGCGACCACAACATAAAATTACAATATCCAAAATCACTACAAGAGCAGAATCCTGGCGGATGAAATGGTCACAGATTATTATTTCCCATAGGTACATGTAAAATGGCCATTGGATAGGAACTAACCCTTTGTAGAATGTTGTGAAGTTTGTGTTGTGGTCTAAAATATGACATTATTTTTTTAGTGTGGATCTGACACTAGTTATGAAAACACAAAATTTAAAGGAGAATTCCCTGCTAGATGGATATGATTTTTTGGCCTAACAAGTTTCCTCAAATATCAATCTTTGAGATTTAAATAATATTTTGGACCTGGGAATTATATTGTAAACAGTATACACTAAAACGTTTGCACTGAGGCCTATTGGAAATATTTACACCAGTGTGTAACCTTCAGGTAGGCTTGTTTGCCAATGGCTGGTTGTCCTACAGTGAAATGGACAGATTGTCTCATGGGCGGGTTGTCACGGACCCATGTTTGAATCGATTGTTGTTTTGTGGGAGACAATACATGATGAATCTATGTACATGACATATATGTCGGGCACAGGTTCCAAATGAGCTATCTATATCGTTACGCTGATTTATCCAATTCTGGCTAAATGCAACATAATTTAGAATATCCAGTCTGATTGTATTCCGAAGCAGTTTTCTCCATTCTATGTAAGTAGAGAAGGAGTGTACACCAGGATTATCCAGTATGATGAAAGTGATTAGAACGAGAGAAAACATGTATTTATTTGAAATATAGCCCATTATTTAAACACCAGAATATGTTGAAAGAATCAAAGATATACTATTATCTCTGATGCAATTTGAAGAAAAGGTGCTACATGTATATAACTTATAACCCTTTTGGTCTAGGATAGCTGAATCAAGCTATACACATTTGAAGAAAAGTTGCTTTGTAAATTATACCATTTTGGTCCACATGGGTATAATAGCTTAATCGAGCTATAAAATGTGTAAACAAACCACTACATTTTGGGTTGCAATTATTTGTATACTCGAAAGAGAAAAGTTAGATGTTGCTACAACAATCAATAATTCGGGTTGCTATTAATTAGGTACCTTTCAACATATTCCGATATTCTGGTGTTTAAACTATGGTCTATATTTAAAATAAATATATGTTTTCTCTGATTCTAATCACTTCATATTTTCATCATACCAGCTCCCACTCATAATTTAGTACAGTGACAATAATATTAGATATTTCTCTTAAAACTGCAAAATTGTCTAGAAATTTTATGATTTATCCTTGTGAGGTGACGTGTCACATAATATTAACGATTTGTCATACCATAGTTTTGTCATGTTGAATCAATCATATTTGAGACAAATTGGTTTCTTAATGTGCAAGCAGAGAAACAAAGGTGTGCACCCCTGGAATATCCAGTCTGATTGTATTCTGAGGCAATTTGAAGTGAAGAAAAGTTGATTTTAATTGACATAAAGGCATTTATACATCAAAATTGGGAGATCATAAAAAATTGGAGATATGGAGAAAGATGCCAAATTAACTGACCCCAACTATTGATTGTAGGCAGTTGTTTGCAATTGAAATTTCCATCAACACCTGCTACTTGCCATGTGCTCATAAGTGCAAGTCATCAAAACTAAAAATGTAGGGGTTTTCTTAGACATTTAACCCTTTGGAGAGTATCTGTAACATCATATACATGACATCATGAGTAAATTTAATGTGAACGTCATAGAAATAATTATTAACAAGTTTGGGTCAAAAGGATCCAATAATTCGTTTTAATTTATGTGCATTTTTTTTAACGTGTGTTATCATAATCGATTGCACTTATACATTTGGAACATTATATTAATAAAAATAACTCCTATACAAATCATTTATAAATCACTGGATTTATTGAAGTTATGTCTAAATGAAATAACACTTCCTGAAACGACATATATTTCGTTCTACTCCTCAACCGATAGATGACATATATGTCGTTCTACTTGCCGAAGGGTTAATAGATCGAACGAGCATCATAAATCAAATGGGCTACATTTCTCATTTGGAACCTGATCTGTGTGGTGTTACATGCACCGTCATTATTTTCAGATTAAAAAATGTTGCCCAATATTGTGTATGAATTTCTATCATGAATATGTTATCATTGACATGAATGTTTGAATATAAATTATATAATTTTGTGCTCTCGGTACTGGAAGTAGCAATACAAAGCTTCATCGATACTCGATCAGATTCAATTAACCGGCAACGCCAAAGTTGTAGCTTTTATAACATGATCTATTGATCTCATTGTAAGACATTTGCTTTGCTTTCTCGAGGTCATGGTCGAGAATATGTGATTTTTAAATCAAGTCTTCAATAAAATTACCCCAATAACAGTCTTAACCAAATTTATACTGTATTTCAGAAATAAGTTATAGATTGGGGCAACACCCATTTTTATCTGACGATTTTATCATTTCAAATTTAGCTCTGTCACACATGACAGCGATCAATAAGGTCAGCGTCATCTGATTTTACAGGAGGAATTATCAAACTGCAGTACTACGAGCACCATAGATGAACGCAGTGACGTCTCAACCCAGTCAGGTGTGAGGCGATTTGGGAAGGGCAAGAAAAGATTTGCGAAATGCAAGCTACAATACAAATGCACCAATTTCCTTCAGGTAAATACAAGGTATTTCTATCCTGGTTGTTGTCATACAGCCAGTAAACTAACTGTTAATGAATACCAACTGAACCACCACAACAGTTGACAAACATGACCGGTAGACTGGGTTAGACATTGTGAATTCTTTTCAGTACATAATCAAGGAAAAGTTCTAGACATAAAATAATATTCCCCCCCCCCCACAAGATCCTAGTAACAAAATCACAAGACCAGATAAAGTTTTCTCTCTCTATTATTCAATAAATTTGTATAGGTTTATTTATTGGATGACTGAAAAATAATGGAATTCACCCAGTCATAGAAAGCCATCTGTAAAGGCGATTGTTGGTGTTTTCAACTTTCAGTTCTGCATCTTTTTATTCTTCGCTTTACACTTTGTGTACTTGGTTAGGCCAAAGAAAAAAATATTTGTGGTTTGGGTTTCACTACCGACCCTATTTTAAACCCCCTACCCTAAAGTTTTTTTCATGGTTTTCAAGAAAATCTAACGTATTTAATTTTTAAATTTCATAAAACAAAAAACAAAACATTTAAGTGGAGTAAAATATGCACATGAAAAGTCATAAGATTATGTAAAAAAAAATTTAAAAAAAATTAAATTTCAAGCCTACCTACCGACCCTATTTTTTTTTTGCCTTGTTACCCAAAGTCCCAAAACCAGACAATTTGTTTTCTTTAGCCTTACACATCAAGATTTTTTTTTCGCTGAATGGTATTTTTATATGCATAAGAATATTTTTTATATTTCATTCACATGATTTAAGTGATAAGTGCCAAAGTAAAAATAAAATCCAAACTGAATTTCATTCAATATTGAACTTTGTGCTTTTTTATGTTAAACATGTAACAGTCAGGGATGTGGCTAGAAGTTCTCCATTGGAGGGGGGACCTTGAACTTCCAACTGCATTCCCCCACCTTGAACAAGACAAAACTTAAAGGATTTATTCAGTCTAGAAACTACCAAACACAATCGGAAAGCCCTCCCTGTTGTGATTAAAATGACCCAAGTCCCATTCCGATCGGATGATAAATAAGCCGAAGAATTAATAAATAATACCATAACCGATATTCAGAGATTTCTGTGACTAAACTACGGATGACGTAGTTGTGGGCGAGCAAATTAAAAACACAGATTCGGAGCTGAAGGTTTATTATGCCGACTACGATTATGTAACCGTAGTCAGCCGATACTAAAATGCGGAATCTGTGTGTGTGTGCGCGAGGTGTATATATAGATTACATCACTATGCAATGAGTTCTATCAGTAAATCAAGATAGCGTGGTTTACTTTGGAAGTCATTATCGTAAAGCAGACCATATACTTATATGAATAAAGTTATTGGTAGCGCATATAATAGTCGTTTTTGCAGCCATTAATAACATTCCGTCGCGTGTTTGGTTTGTTGAATCAATGTTATTATAGTGCTAAATTTGATAGTCACTCAGCGACTATTCATCATGCAGTGTCAACCGGCGAAATTGTTTGCCAACCGATTAATTCTACCATATACTCTGCCATCTAAACTACTCTAGTTGTCTAATGTCCATACTTGATATATGTTGTGATTACATGTATGTCCTCAAGTCACCGAGGAGCAAAGGTGATTGAAAATATATTCAGTTCTCAGCTAAAATTTACTAAATTTAGTAGTAAATCTTTAAGCACAGGTCTTCCTATCCAGATATCACAACATTGGAACTCACATGGACCTAAGTGCATGCATAATTAAAGTACATGGTCGCTATAGCTGTACTGCCATGATATTTGTGCTTGATACATGTAGTTAAACAAAAAATAATAAATAATAATTTAATTTTGATTAATCCAGCCTTGGATATAATAATTTAAAAAAATCACCAACCCTGATTCATAATAAGCACATTCAAACAGTTTTATTCAATGATAGCTATTTATTATATAAAAGGTAATTAACCGGAGACTGCGATATCTTATTTATCAACTCGTTACGCGATTGGCGGAATTATTTCAAGCTCCGCCCACCGCTGTCACCGGTAAGCGAATCAGGTAAACTAACCGCATCGATGCAGCTGATCGGCCATGTTCTAGTCATGTGATTGCACTAATCAGTCACGTGACTTACACTTCGGATATTTCCGCGATTTTTTTTATATCATAATAATAAAAATATTATCTGCTCGATTTTGAATTTTCTTGGCGAAATGGGTCTGTTAGACATATATAATTAGAATTATGACGATAACAATTTTTTTTTTTTTTTACCAAATAATTCCTTTAAGTTTGGGTTGTTCCTTGATTTTTCCCAACTGGTACCTCACAGGCCTGGATGGTAGGCTGTTGGCCCAGTGCGAGAGAGTATTGAGATCTGAACCTGAAGATTGCAAAATACTAACATCTTGTGGTCTAACTCCAGACAAATTCAGACCCCAATTTGTTTTTCTTAAATTGATTGGCCATGTATGATTGGCCATGGGGAGGGACCAGGACCTTGGTTGGCCTGATGTGAGAACATTTTTTTAAATATGAACCTGAACATTGCAAAATCTTAGCATCTAGTGGTCTAACTCCAAGAAAGGTCAGACCCAAATTTGTTTGTCTTAAATTGATTAACATTTTTTGACTGGTCACATGGAGGAACCAGGAGACTCCGGGCCGGCCATGGTTTGGGCCGGTGTGAAATTTGAAATCTGAACATGAAAATTGTAAAATCCTAGCATCTAGACTGGCATATAGTTTTCCCAAGTGTTGAAAATTTCCAACTTGGCATCCACCTAAAGTTGGAAAATTACCAACAGATGGCCATTTCGGTCCAAAATTTTGATCAAAATTAGGCGATTATGTACATGTTGGTCTAAAAATAACAAATTTACCACTAATAAATTGTTGGAAAATCAAACTATGGGACATGTGCGATAACAATTTCAACTTTATGTTGGTGTGAAATATCCAACATAAGTTAATTTTGGTCTCACCCCCCCCCCCCCCCCCCCCCCCCCCAACCCCCCTGGTGTTCCCTGGTAACTCTGTTGTTTTTTGCATTCCTTTTTTTTTAACAATTAGCCACAAATTGATGCTGATAGTTTAGTTATTGAGGTTGATGGCACCCAGGGTTATAAATAGAACCATATGCATGGTGAGTTATGGTACAACATCGGAGATCTAGTGGTATCTGATCTACGGTGAGAAATGTCTGAAAATACATTTGTACCCAATCCCCCACAACTTGTCGACTGTAGTTTAAGGTGACAGGAGAAACAATAGTTATATGACAATCATCATAATTTTTAACCGTTTCTATACCAAATACTAATAGATGAGTAGTTTCCGAGGAAATGTCATTAGTAGTTCGTTTTTTGAACTTATTATCTAAACATTTCGCACCAATGAATATGATTTCTTCTGCACTTCTATTAACATTTTGTCTGGCTGTCATCTGCCGATATATTCTTAACATCCCTCCAAATGAATAATAGTCCATTCCAATGTATACTCTTATAACTGAATGTGAGAATCCATTCAGTATAAAAAGGGTTAAATGATATACCAACATTAGTGTGAAATACAGTAATGCCCTAAAAATCGACTCCTTAACCACAGAAGAATTATGGGTAATTTTTCAGGATTTAGTTGGAAATATGGCAACAACCCATATTTCCGAATAAATTCTGAAAAATAGCCCATAATTCTGCTGTGGTTAAGGAGTCGATTATATAGAGCATTACTGTACCACAAACTAACAGCTTAACGGAAATGATTTAATTCAACAGGACAGCTCTCACTTGACATTTCTTATGAACATTATTTTTAGGAAGGCCACAAAGAAGCATTGTTTGGAGTTCAGTTCAATCAGTTTTCCAGAGTGGGAGATCCAGTACTCTTTGCTACAGTAGGCTCTAACAGAGTAAGTGAGAAAATATTCAGCCACAAAGTATGAGAACGTTGATATCAATAAACTAGGGGATTGCCCATCAAATGTGACAGATTTTAACAATAGCATCGCTATTGAAACGGGCAATTACATGCGTAATTGTGTCCACCCGATCCAAGCGGTGGAACTCTAAATTTATTGTAGTACACCGTGCTACTGTTACAGGTAAAATATCTATCGCTTTTATGACCCTTAGAAAGCGTGTTATATCTCAGCCCATCTATAAGCGATCGGCCTGGAATTTTGCGTCTCGTATTCAAAGATGAGCAACCGGAGTTTACCGGACAAATGGTCAAAATGGCGCAATCGGACATGATGGTCATATATTTTTAAACGCTTCAAAATCATGACAGAGTTACAGATAGACAGACACACAAACACTTGGCTTTTGTATATATAGATAGATGTAACCATATCACCACCTGATATGGCTGTGATACATGTACATGTAAGAGATCTAGCAATAGAAAGAAGTAATCGTAGCAATTTCAAAATATTGTAGAAATACACAGAACATGTTTATGAGTTATTATTTCATATTTCCGCTAAAGGAAGCCGTTCACACTGAACTATATGGATAGATGTCCTGCATTTGTAAAACCATAGTAGAAAAGGGGTTAACTTTTTTGTGGTCGCCTACGGTACCTCGCGGTCTATAGTGGCTTGCTCGTATTAGTCACGCATGCGCAGTCCCAATATAACCGACTGAATACGCCAGTTTATTTTCTGCTACCAAAGAGAGAAGTCTAAAGGAAGTATTGTTCCGAATTTGTAGTTTAACAACTAGACAACAAATTCAATTTATCGATACAATAATTACTGGTCGCCTACGCGTTAGTTTTTCGAATTATTGTTTCGAATTCACGGACCGTTTCGCTTCAAACATACAATTGTTCCGTGTTTTCGAATAGGCGGCGGACTTAATATTTTTCGAATCTGAAAATCGACATTTCGCTATAATCAGCCGCCATTTCAAGGCCTTACGAGGCGCATAGACTATTGTGAACAATTCATCTATGTAATTATTATAGAACCTATAAGGTATGATATAATTTGTCAGATATAAAAAATGCCACGTGATTCGCGGAAGTCTCCTAATTTCGTGGGAATTTATTTACGCGTGGACATTTATTTAGCAATAATTACCATCGCTACTGACGCTATTTATCATAATGTTATGAACTACATTCTTTCTCATAATACTTTGTTGTTTTATGGCTCAATACAACTGATCCAGATATGTTGGTCACATTTGAACTTAAAAGTTGATTACAATTTACATCTGGGTTTATCAATTCAATGTAAAAACAGTAGTGTCATTATTACTTTAATAAATTGACAGAGATTGATATTGGACAAGTGTTATAATTATGTTCATGGTTTGATTCTCGTAACGGAGCATCACCTTCAATGTAACAATCTCAGCCATGTGCTAGCGGACCGGGGATTGCACCCTGGTCAGGGTATTCTGACAGAAATCAGAACTCGGTCCGATACCAAGTTTGTCAGGCTAACAAGTCCCATTTGAGATTACTGAATAAAATCCGAATGCAAACGCCGACTTTCCCCATTACAACACTTGTTCAGGTATGTTGTCGTGGGTGCACTACGCTGTGCGATCGGGTGTGGACAATAAAAACTTAATGGCTGACACATGTACACACCTAGGTGTGTGCATGTTACAGAACACTACTGGAGTCGCTAGATCTCATCTAAACAACATGCTTTCACAAAATACTTTGTGTTTTCTGTTTTAATACTGTCACACATGTCTCCTATGATTTAGATGTGTTGGTCGACGCTTGAAGTTATCAGACTACAGTTTATCAATATCAGAAAAATAATGACTGTTGTCGTACTAAGATTAGTTAGTGTCATTAATTTCAGACAGGGATTGACATCTGACAGGAGTCAGAATTCTGTTGAGTACATGATTCGATTCTCGTACAGTGCTTCAACTTCACTGTCAAAATTTATAACTGCTGCATTTAATGATTGCAAGCATGACACTAAAATTAATCGTGATGACAGTTTCACTATTGTCTCACTTCCAGATTTTAGTTATTCTGAATTGTATCCAAAAATTAACCCATCCTTTCAAAATTGCTGGGTTGTATCTCGACTAAATGGTGTCTCCTTCCGGAATACAAACATAATTGCTTTCCTTCCTGTGTAGGTTTAGCGAAAAGAAGCTGGGGGGGGGGGGGGGGGGGGGCTGGATTACTACGATTCTGGATATGGCTCTAATTGGGAGGACACAAAATTACAAATCATGGGTGCTCCAGTTTGCATTCTCTAGAGTAAGGCAAGAGGCTTATCGTCACTCTGACGGTGTTTACTCATGGTTTCACTATCTACAAATATATTTGAAGATACTTTGGTTTGAACAACCTGTCCCCTTCTTGATTCAATTATGTGAATGATTCCAGCCTGACAGGTATTTAGAGTCGTGGTGACTTGACCCCTCCAGGTAACTGGCCCACTGGCAATAACTGGCGACCGTGGCCTGGATGACGTTCCCCAATGAATAACGATATAATAGCAGTGGTATTCCAAGACGAGGAAGGTGGGGGGAGACATTATTGATGGCAAGTAACCATATCAAATGTGAGCTTGGTACAAGAACAGGCTGTACATCCAATACAGCATGCATTGTTCATAAAGGGCATGGTAGGTAATTTGAAGGTATTCATGGACTAGTTGGAGTCTCAATGAATTTTAAAATATATACGTGTCCCGACCTTTCATACCGTTGATATGGCGAATATACTTCACACACGAATGAAGCATATTTACATGGAAAGCATTTATATTGCCATGTGTCCCACGACCACTGCCAATAGCCTTTCCGACAAGAGGCCATCAGCATGGCTCTTCATACTTCTATTGCCCATATCAATTTGATTATCTGGCACATAGACAATAAAACAGGAAAGGACGCTCATTGACCAGCATTACCGACCTTTCCTAAGACGCAGGCAGGGGACCACCCCGTTCGAGTGGCATCCCATCCCCATGGCACAGATGCCCGATCATAAGGGCCTGAAGCCATGCTGCCAACTGCGCATTTCGGTCTATGCTGTCCTCTCTTCCTTAAACATGCCATAAGCGGGACCACTTAGGTCGGGGGAGTTCCTCTCTATCTTGGCTCTTCAAATTAAAATAAAACAACATTATAAAGGGATGTGTATCCTTGACTAGGAGGATGATAATTTCATTCCTTTCTTTCCTAGGGGAGCCATTTTTAGAGCGGGTCTTCCCCTAGTTTGCTGCATGCTTCACACTAACCGACCTATCACACACCTAGGTCGTTCTGCTGCATGTTTGGGGGGGCAGAGGCTCAGACCTGAATATTCCGTATGGTGACCGTGAAAATTTACCTGTGTTCATCATCTGACTACATTTTACATCATTTGAACTGATTTCGGTTGTAGAAGGCGCACCTTCATTTCTTAGAATCGGATCGCGGTGGGTATTCCGCTGGGAACGCAGACTGCTCTCAGGTGCCTAGTGGTCGTGATGGCCTAATAATAGTAATGTGTGTGGATTTAGGCTGAACATAATACTTGTGATTGCACATTTTGCTGTCTGTCTCCATTCCAAAGGATGGTGCTCTTTGGGAAATTTCTCCAAAATTAATACTCGTACCGACACTATTGTTTTGGCACCTGAGAGTAGCGGTTTGCTTTCTCATCGGATGCTCTGGTCACCTGCGGTGTTCGGCCATGTTCTCTGAGGGGCTATATATATATCTTTAATGATACATTGGATTGTGCCAGGGATCTCTGCTCTGGCTCCGACCATTGGATTGTTGGGCGCAGCTTTAGTAGGGTCTTCTGACATGATCTCATGATGACTTATATATCACCATGATATATCTATTATATCATTTTATATATCTATATATGCGAAAGATTTGTGTCACCGGGTTTCTGCAATGATATCTTGTGAAACGGTGATACATAGGTACCTCAGAGACATGAGACATGTTCTCTGTGGGGTTGTATATCTATATTTAGTGATACGTTGGATCATGACAGGGAGCTGTCATCTGGCTCCGCCCATTAGATTGATGGGCGCAGCTTTGGAAGGGCCTTCTGACATGGTCTCATGAGGAAAACTTAATATGTATATCCCCCGGATATATATATTATATCATTTTATATATATATATACGCAATGTGTATATTGTGATACATAGGTACCTCAGGGACATGTGAACGTGTGATAACTGTTCTAAGGGCAGGACCAGTTCACGCTCCTCCGGTTACGTCTCGACGGACCAGTGGGGATACGTCTGGTGGAGCTGCAGGGGTACTTGGGACCTCCAGGCCATTTGGCCCCCACCAGACGCTAGCGGTTCTGGGCGCAAAAGCTGCCAATAATAGAGTGCGTACGTATCGACACCGGCTGGATGGCCTTAGGCAGCTTAAGCGTAGGGCAGGGGCCGTACCCATGAGGTAAAGCGCCGGGTCCCCCTGGTCACGATCGAATTAACGACACGGCCTTGCCTGCCACTCCTCCGTGAAGGGATCGGAGAAAAATGACCTCTCCCCACCCTCCAGCTTGGCCAGGATATTAGCTTGGGCATGACCACCTGCAGCATGCGACGGTGGGGGCTCCCTCTGATCCGATGGCTTGACTCGCTTATAGTTGTATAACCCATTTGGGCTAATGGGCTCTCCATTTGATACCTGTGCCATAGATTGGGCATCAGGTTATCTGCCATTTGCATTGGTGAATAGCAGTTAGTTAAACTCTTAATGTTGGTTGTCTTGCCATCTTTGGAGTGGGCCTCCTCCAGTGCAGGTCGTTATGTCGCTAAGGCGGAGAGGGAGTTAGTCTCCTCGAATCTCAAATCGGCTGGATTCTTAGAACTGACGGATGAAGAACAGAGAATTGCTCGGTTCGCTCGCAATTCCGAATTGAATGGCACCACCTGGGATGTTGCTTCCAAAAACAAGGGGGGGGAGGTACATGTTTGGGCAATATAGCACTCTAATTATATGAGTTATTTCACGTACCTAATCATAACAGATTCATTAAAGAGTTCATATTTAGGTACAATCTGTTTTAGAAGAGTGCATTCCCTCCAAAATTTGGCTATTAACTTTATTGCTCGTGCCTCCTCCTGGGCTTGCATTCTAATCCATATAGTTCAGTGTGAACGGCTTCCTTTAGCGGAAATATGATATTTTTAAAAATATAATATATATTTCCTTAAAGAAAGCCTGAACACTGAACTATCATAGGGCCCTCCCATGGCGGTGCCATTCCCAACCCCGCAACTCGCCAATCTCCTGATTGAGTTGAAAATAAACTGGCGTATTCAGTCGGTTATATTGGGACTGCGCATGCGTGACTAATACGAGCAAGCCACTATAGACCGCGAGGTACCGTAGGCGACCACAAAAAAGTTAACCCCTTTTCTACTATGGTTTTACAAACGCAGGACATCTATCCATATAGTTCAGTGTTCAGGCTTTCTTTAAGGAAATATATATTATATTTTTAAAAATATCATTTGTGAACTAATATAGATTTATCATATCACAACGTCATTTATAATGGTGGAGGAATGAATGTACAGAGGGTCAGTTTTACTGCATTGCATGCAGCAACCACTGACTAAATTAACTAACTTAGTGATGAGCCAATGATCGGAAACGACAATCGGAATCGGCCGATTATTGTGGCCCATCGGATGACAATCGGTACTCTGGTTTCAACATCGGCATTTCCGATTGTCTAAATAATAATCAGGTGCTTGTTTTTCTTCAATAAACTGTGTTAAATATGACGATGGTTTGTTGAATAAATGATCAGTAAACATGGGGAAAGTGTAACCAAACACAAATTCGATGATATACAGCCAGGTCCTGCCTAACACAGGTATGAACCGAAATTACATGTCACAACACACTTAATTACGCAGTTGACTGCATTGTTCACCACGCTTATCCATCTTAAGTATATATCAAGTAACAGTTATTATATATCGAATGAATTGAAATAATTATGTAAAATAGCCCGATGAGACCCATTATATATAGTGTAGGGTGTTTAACATCCCCAATGTTCACCAATTAACCCTTTACCCAACAGAACGGCCCTGTGCCAATGCATTCTCTTATATATGCGAGTCGACCATAGGTCGCCTCGCATATATAAGAGAATGCATTGGCTTAACACATTAAAAATTATAAAATTGTTAAAGAATGTAAGAAAAAATGGTAAAAAGTGTTAAAAAAAGAATTTGTTTAGGCCAATGCATTCTCTTATATATGCGAGGCGACCTATGGTCGACTCGCATATATAAGAGAATGCATTGGCACAGGGCATAACTGTAACCATCACAATGTGGTCAATGAACCGGTTCCAATGATATCCATATTTGTATGGTGTTATTGTGACAGACCGAAGATATTTTAGGCTGTTGAAGCTTTATTTGGGGCGTTTTTGGCCGGTTTGTTGGGTAAAGGGTTAACAACTATGGTAAATCTACCGTAAATTAAGCATAATATAACATGTGCATTAGTTGTCAGGATGCAGGAATTCGTTCACAAGTCCACCCATACCTACCTTTATACTTACCCAAACGTATACTTATGTATACTGGTATATTACTGATCTAAGTAGTATATAACACATTTTGGTATAATTATTACAATAATCAGAATCTGCATCGGAATCGGCGCATTGGCTCTATTTGACAATTGGCTCATCACTAAACTATTTTGCTCAAATTCATGAATGTTGTTAATTGCCCTCCCTTTTGAGAATCACAGATTTGTTCCTATTGGGAATTGAAGGAGCTCATGATGATACAATCCTTTCATGTCCAGCATTAAAGATCCTGTGCCAGTGCATTATCTTATATATGCTCATGTAGGGAGCCTCGCATATATAAGAGAATGCACTGGCTTACAAGGTCAAGGTAAATATTGTCAGACCAAAGTAGTCTCTAATATATTTGAGGCTCCCCACATGAGCGTATATAAGAGGATACAGTGGCACAGGCTTTTTGAAAAATTTCAGGAAGCTCCAGTCATGGAAGGGTTAATGATACCGGAGCCCCCCTCAATTGAAATTAATATGACTTTTTGTTGCAGGTCACTGTATACGAATGTCAAGAGAATGGGAAAATAAAACTGCTACAGGCCTATGCCGACCCTGCTGTATCCTTTGTCTTCATGCTTCAAAAATAACTTCTTATTTGGGCCATCAAGCATCCACTGACCAATGAATGACAGTCACTATGGCAGGAATATGTTGTAATCCAGAACTGAGACAGCTACAGTAATGCCCTAAATAATCGACTCCTTAACCACAGCAGAATTATGTATAATTTTTCAGGATTTAGTCGGAAATATGGCTTGTGCCATTCAGCTTTTCGATGGATGGCAACAAGCCATATTTCCCACTAAATCCTGAAAAATTACCCATAATTCTGCTGTGGTTAAGGAGTCGATTATTTAGGGCATTGCTGTATGTTCTGTTTTCAAATGAAGTGTGTGCAACATCCCACAACCAGTCCTGAGAATATGGTGCCATACTTTTGCAGAAGGAGGTCCCGAGAGGGTGAATTTACTGATGATACCCCGCACATCGGGGTAGCATCATTAATTTCACCCTCTTAGGCCAAAAAAAAAAAGTGTTTTGGTTCTCGGGCAATTTTTTTTTCAAATCAATGAGGGAGGGAGGGTTTTATTTTTATTTTTTATTTTTTTCTGCGCATAGTAAGCATGGACAAAGATACCTTCCTCTGTCTAGTAATAACCAGAAAGGTAGAGGGAACTGTTATGCATATATACTCATTTAGTCTTATATAAAAATGACATTGTACTACCAGTGTATGACTGGGATTACCTAACAATATATAATGCCCCTGACATTAACTACTGTTATTGTTGTCTAAAAACTGATAACTCCCCATTCTAATATGTGATCCTGAATTTAGTCCTGTGCCTTTCAATTGTATAAAGTTACAATTAGAGCTGGGACGGTTATGGGTTTTTCGTGACCGGTTATGAACGGCAAAAAACCGCGATTAACCGGTTAACCACATATTATAGGTACTATTATGGGTGGGTAAGCCCAGTATGCAGAACGGCGATGATTGTGATGCTCACTGACATGGTAAGTTTGAGAACGGCTCCTGCCCATTATACAAAGAAGTTGTCACCCATGACACACATAATCACATACCGGTACTGTAAAAACATATTTTTCGTGTTCAGTGACAACGTAGACCTATGTGTTCCTACATGTGGCCAAACACAAAGAACTGGCCTCTTGGTTATGTAAACACACAGTGGGTATCATAATGGAGCAGAAGGGGGAACTTGTCAATTAACAAAAATGTCTTCCAAACTGCGTCAACTTTATTCACTCGAAACCAAAATATTCAAACACGTGCTTTATAATACGTTTTTTATACGTTTTAGCATTCGGCAAACCTCGTCACTGAGATTCCGTCACCGTTTGCCCCCAGAGGTCACAGGTCGAGGAGTTCAGAATGCCGTTTTAGTAGAAATACAACTGCCTTGTCAGTGCTGTTAAATAATTACACTCACTGGCTTTTGTTAAACATGCAATTAGTCGCCATGTATGTAGACAATGGATGACGAATAAAGCGCCGGGCTTATTGTTTTCCTAATCAGTCCTAATCGGATTAAATCGGAACATTGATATAAACTATAGTCAGACTATAGATAACCCACATTGCCGCTTACATAATAACCAGGGCATTCCTGACTCCAAGCATACACTTTGGGAACAAGACGGCTGTCCTTTGATGTTTCGTTTTGACGTCGGCACACCGCGTTTGATGTTGTTCCGTCAATCTCGGATTCATTTTAATTGACGGAGACAGATTAACCCTCTTATACCCAGTTATAGCTGACCATCACAGTGATCATACACTATAATAGTGATGTTACGGTTAACCGACCACGACAAATCCGTGACCGGTCACGGCCATAGTTGGTGGTTAACCGGTTAACCGCATAACCGTCCCAGCTCTAAAGAAGAGCATGAGGATCAGCTAATCATTTTCTTAATTGTAGTCATCTACTTTATGTTGTAAGCCTGCAAGTCACTTTTTAACACATTACATGTTAGAGCTCAATGCACACTAATATTCAACACATATCTGCTATGGACATGTTGGTTAAATCCCCAAAAAAAAATTTTTTTTTTTTTTTTTTTTCAAATTTTTTTTTTCGTAAGTTTTTTTGTCGTAACATTGGGCATTGCAATAAAAAGGCCTAATGCGGCCCTTTTTATTCAATGCGGCGGTGCCTGAGAACCAAAACCTTTTTTTTTTTTGGCCTTACAGGACCTAAATTCCATAAAAAATTGCGAGAATCAAATTATAGCATTTCTGCAGGGAATCGGCAGTCCTTCCCAGGAGTTGGGAGCAATTGCTCTTGCACCTGTATGCATTCGTAATTTTTAATTCACGGGTGCTAAAATTCACTCTCGTCACACTTGTCAAAATGTTCATGGCCACTGTATTTGTTGATTCAATATTGAACTATCTGAAGGAATATTTAGAACCTTTCCCATCTCAGGTAAATTATTGGCATGCGAAAGTGTAACTGGTCTATCCCACAATGACATTTTGTTTGAGAAAAACCCAACTTACGATTATATTATGGGCGCATTTACACCCATCTTCTGAATTGCGAGAGTAAATACATTGTAAGTGCTTTTGCTGTGTTTTCCTCGTGGGAAGGACTGGAATCGGCTGCTTTTACGAAAATCAAGATTCTGATTCGCGTTAGATTTTGAGAACTGTCTGGGGACCTCATTCTGCTTAAGCCTCATCATCTCTGGAAAGTATCTTTATTATCGAATTGACAAGTTTTTTTAGTTTCTTTAGAAACTTCTTCACAAAGATCTTTTTCTTTTTTTAGTTTAGTTTCTTTATATCCCCAAATTGGCAGATGACACATTGCATAATTGAGGTGCCCAATGGTTGCATATCACAATATTCACCACCAGGAAACTTAAATCAGAGTCTAGGTCTCCCATAGCAGATAAGGCCATGCAGAATGATGTCCCCAGAAAATGAATTTGGTGATGCTAGCCTGCTGTGTGAGGTACCGTAGCGTCACTAAATTCACATAACAATTCACACTATTTGTTATGTGGTGTTTGTTATATAGATGAAAATGAACTACCAATGGTAATCCCAGGGACCAGGCTAGAGGGTGTCTTGGGAAGATGTGCCATGTCTCCCTAATTGTTTCCCCATAAGTGACTTCTCTCTCATATACCAGTATATGTATATGTGCAACAGCATATTTAAAGAATATTTACTGATTATAATGGTGCTCTTACTCACTATAATGGTTTATAAATGGGCTCTTGTGTGGCATAATACTTACTGGATCATAGAATGGTGATGTTGGGGTGTAAATTGATCTTCAGCAATTGTTACTTCTCCCTGGTAACAGTCAACTTCTCCTTAATAACCTAACAGGGAGAAGTGACTTCTCCAAATTTGAAACCTCTGTCTTTACAATCTGAAATCCTCCATTGTTTAAGTATTGTTACTTTCTTTATTTCTGGAGAAAAAGAGGAATTGAAACATTTTCTTAAATCAGAATGAATATTCTGTTATTTTATGTTGGCATTGAAAAAATCAGCCTGTAGCTGAATAGTTTCAGATGGGGCAATAAAACTAAGTAAGGACATTAACGGTATACATATAGGCTTTTACTATTATATACATGTAGGTTTCTGAGATCCATATTCAATCTACAGGTTAAGACTTAGTATTGAGGCGATTATTTTAGTGCATCATTTGTTTTTCATCCTTCTAACGCCAGATATTATTACATGTGTCTACCTGACTGACTCCATATCCAGACTTTTTCGTGTACGGATAAATATCATCTATATTTATCAATATGCGAGAAAATCGGGCAATCGCAAGAATCCTATGACCATTGGTAGCTGACTGCACTAGAAGTTTGATTTAGAAGTTTTCTATCTAAACTTCACTAATACAGTATAACAATGTTAACAAGCCTGCAAATTCACCCTCTGGTGACCTCATTCTACTTAGGCCCCATCTTCTGAAACATATATATAGTCTCAAATTAACATTGTTTTTAGTTACTTTTCCCTGCTGGGAAGTTTCTATATTAGAGGAGCGGCCAAACGCCAAAAGTGGTCGGATACCCCTACCCTCGGTAGAACAAGTTGAAACCAACCTTTTCTGGAAGGTAAATATATATAATTTATGAAAATGATTCTTGGCCTTGACGGAATTGGTGGCAGCTATGTATGGTAAGACTATTTGTGGAGGTACCCTACCGAAAAATTAGCCTGTTTTCAGCGGTTGACCAGCTATACACAATTGGTTAAAAGTTAAGCACATCACCAAAAAACAGAACGTTCTATTTGTTATTATGTGGTACATGGTGATACTAGATTGGAACGTTCTTATTTTGTCTGGTTTGTTTGAGATTTCACAACGTCATCATAGAGAATGTAACGTTATGCGTCAAAAAATCATGACGATTCAGACAAACTGTCGCCCGTCAACTCTGTACAAAACTAGCACGCTGGATTGAGCTTATCGTGGCATATATGTGTGGCAAGAATGGAGTATTTTCTACCCGGAGGTATTAAGTTTATTACCCTATCCCTACAAATATTGTAATTAATTGGAAAAAACTTACCCCTCCCCCAATGTCATAAAATGCTGAGTATAGCCATCGCCTTGGATTGGATCCCAGAATGATAGAATAGTGCGTAGTATTTCCTTTTATTTCGTGTAGAACACACATAACAAATATAAAATCGAATTTCCAACCATATTCACCATTAGAAAAGTATCAAAATCCAAGATGGCGTCCAATATGGCATTCAGTTTTTATTTTAGGACTCTGTGAAGCGACATACGAAATAACCTGAAAAGGAACGTTCCCAGTGGTAAAATCTATATTATTGTAGTGACTACATAGAATAACATTTCATATCAAACATTAATTTGACCATTAATACATCTTTTCAATTGGTAAGGTAATAGGTAAAACTGTATCCCTCCATCCAATGTCATTAAATTCGAAATAAAGTTATCGACTGGGATTGGAACCACGAGTTATAGCATTATGCGCAGTATGTTGTTTCATTTAATGTACAACACACATACGAAGTGGTGGCAGGTATCAATTTCCATCCATATTCACGATTAGAAGAGTATGATACAACAAAATGGCGTCCAATATGCCGTCCAATTTTAATTGTACAACTTAGCGAACGCACATATGAACGAACTAAAAGGGACGTCCCCTGTGGGATATTGTATATCATTGAAGTGAATACACAGACGATATCTCAGGTACAGTAGTTTCACCGTTAGTCTATCTTACCAGTTGGAGAATTAGTAAACAAAAAGTTAATCAACACCCAGTCACAAACGTCCACATAATGGCGGCACTTGTGACTATAGTCCAGAATGCAAAGAATTAAGCAAATCGTTCGGAATTACTTTGTGTTGAATACAACGAAGAAACATAAAATGTAAAATTTGCATTCACATCTGGTCTTAGTAGACAACCAAAATCCAAGATGACGCCCAATATGACGGCTAATTGTAATGCCAACACGCTGCGAACAATGAATACGAATGTCGGTCAAAATGTATCACACGGCAGTTTGAAGCGATATATTGTTTAGATTGTGTGTATATATTAGACGTCGATATGTTGTGATTGAGTGATTGTGGTAAGACAACATTATTTTCAGATAAAGCTTTGACGTGATTGTCTCAAATTAACTTCCATAAACTGTCGATCAGCTCCGTAACGGCGGGTAAGTCGTATCTTTCCATTGGTTTGGTGGTATCCTACATCAGGTTCCAAATATCACACCCTTAGCTATGACACAGGTGTGACGCCAGGATTAATACTGGATGGAAATTTGAATTTGTTGAATGTTTAGGTTGTTTTGTTTAACAATTATCAGGAACTTTATATCAAATATTTGGAGAAAGACAAACCTACCAAAAATAAAAAACACTTAGTGAAACTCCGAGAATGACTTAATTAGTCTAATTTGCCGAATCGTGTATCGTGTATTGATCTCCAATGCACATTTGACTATTGTTTGACACATTTGATTTCATTTTGGGACGTTAAGTAAGTAAATATTGTGTAGACAACTGGTAATAATAGAGGATGGTCATTGACCGTTACACATAATCATTCACTCGATGCAGTACGAAGTGATGTTGTAATGTTCAATAGTAAAATATTGCTATCATTAATATATTGTGATAGTCTTGAATGTCACACATCATAGTAACTACATATTGACGATACACGAAATACATCATCGCAAACACAAAATGCACTTTAATGACATAACATGGGACCACAATGTCCATATAATGCAATCAGCGTACAATGGTTTATAATAGGCGTTATAGTGATCGAGAGGTTGCTGCTTTGTATAATCGTTCGAGTTTCGGCTCAGCGTCAAACAAGAAAGCAACACCGCATACCTATGAATATAAGTTGTTCTCGCCATATGTTGCTTGATGTGCATGTTTTTCCGTACATTGATATTTTAGTCCCGACTGATTTGTGAGTTAAATGGGTGTGAATGTCAATCGGATTCATATATGTTACAAACAGAAGATATTGAGTTTCCGGGCAAGACTTCTATATCTCCGATGGATATCATATCTGTATTAGTTCTTATGGACGTGGGTCCTGACTATACATGTATAGCAATCTCTCATGCTAATACATTTTATTGATACATAGGACACAGTGCGATAATCTCCATTGAACATGCACATTGGTGTTGCATTTATGATTGCTGTTGAATTCTAATAATAATCACGCAACTCACAAGCAAACCAGAATGTCACTAAAAAGTTTGTTTTATCCACGGTTCTTTTGAGTCTGGTGGCATTTGAAATGGATAAAATGTAAGTAATGAAAATCTGTAGGATATTAACACAATTGAAATGGCGACAGACATAAGGCAATTCACAATAGACACTAGTCATTGGTCTTGATATATAGATATTCAATTTGTGTTTACGGGTTGGTCTATGACGACTAGGCCATATCACAACATACATTGTATTCTTATGGGTGGCGGAAAGACAGCGCCGATCTTACCGCGAAAGCAATATACTCAGTCCATACATAAGCCACCTACCCCCAAACTGGCAGATATTCAAAAGTTATTTTCACTTAACATGGACCTCATATCAGTGTTACTGATCGGGATTTATAACACCTTCGTCGTCGATCTAGTATTTTATGGGGATACAAGTAACTGAGTGTAAGTCAGTGTGATGTAATCAACTAAGAATCACTGGTGTATAGTGTTGTGTTCTTGTTCACGAAGTATAGTCATTTTGTTTCTCAAGAAAACCTGGACATGCCATGCTCAAGTGCCCATTGCTGTAAATGCATAGAATCACATTGTATGACTCATATTCAATGAAAATGTGGGAATAATAAATGTATTTCTCAGATCCATCTGTCTCTATAAACATGTCGTCGCCGGAGTCATGTTTAACCTTTAGTCACTGAACGTTAATTGAATGGTAAGCCATCAGAGTCATGTAATTTTTATGATTGATAAAAGCAAATGTTGCTCATCTTTATGAAGATAACATATATGTTAATGTTATTCCATTCCAAAATAGTATTATTGAAAAGTTAACTTATCGACTATCGGCACCAGAGCAAACAAACCATTTGAAAGGTTGTTGAAAACAACTGGCACTTCAACAACAAATCCAGCGCAAAGCATCACAAAAGGAAGTTTTTTTTCTGGCTGTTGTACTTCTTCGCAAAATTGAAATGACATCTATATTATGGGATGCCATCTTGTATTTTGAGATCCATCTTATAGCGAGTGTGGGTCTAACATAATTATGTCGCACTAAACGATACGATTCGATTTATTTGCATAAACACCAATATGCTAACAATACAATTAATAATAAAACAATAAACAATTAATAACAAAATTACATGTGAACACTAAATGACATCTACAACTGCGCATTTGTTGTTTTATTCTTGGTTAGGATTCTAAGAGATACCTTTGTGCGCATTGTTTTAACTTTCGATATGAGGAATGTTGAGTTTTGTGTTTATTATTTCGCAAATTAAAAGATATGTTGATAACAGAACTACTACTTCATATGACTATTATGTATGCCATCAACGTCGTTTTTCTATGAGCGTATAGACCGATCAGTAGACGAATAACATACTGTATAATTCCTGTTTTCCCGTATTTGTTTTCACGAAGTGTTATAAATTCGAGACATGACAAAGCTCATCTGATTTTTTTTTCATATAGTTGACCACCATATTTTGGTCTCCGTCATCACGCAAACAATAACTTGCCATGTAATGATGGAAACATACACATAAGTAATACCATATGAGACGTTTATTTGCCCGCATATCGTACTAGTTGTTTACAAAGTGTTGACATTAAAATCAAATGCCATATTGGCCGCCATTATGGCGCAATAGTGGGTGTGACGTCACACTTTTTGTTTCTTTATCATATTCAGCACAAATGAAATCCAAAATGTATGCTCATTTCTTTTTGGCCTGTACTACAATCCACAGTGGCCCATTTGTGTGGAAGTTTGTGACTGTAGGGGTGATCAAGTTTTTGTCTAATTATTTCATCAAATGATAATACAGATCAATGCTGAATCTAATGTTTGTATAAAATATTCTATGTAGTCAGTACAATGATATATAATATACCACTTGGGACATTCCTTTTCTGAATTTGTCGTATGTCCGTTCACTAAGTCTTGAATTTAAAATTGGCCGCCATATTGAACGCCATCTTCGATTATGATACTCTTTTAATAACAAATTTGGATGGCAATTTTTCTGGCCAATTTGCATGTGTATTCTACATTTAATAAAACAAAATTCTGCGCATTATGCGATCATTCGTGGTTCCAATCCCAGGCGACAACTTTAGTTCGAATTTTATGACATTGAACGGCGGAATAAATGTTTGACTTTTATTTTTCCAATTGATAAGATGTATTATTGGTGAAACTAATGTTTCATATGAAATACTATTCTATATGGTCATTAAAATAATATACATTTTACCACTTGGGACGTTCCTTTTCAGGATTTTTCGTATGTCGCTTCACTAAGTATTAAAATAAAAACTGAATGCCAGATTGGACGCCATCTTGGAGTTTGATACTTATCTAATAGTGAATATGATTGGAAATTAGCATTTTACACTGGTTATGTGTGTTCTGCACTCAGTAAAAGGAAATACTACGCACTATTCTATCATTCTTGGATCCAATCCCCGGCGATGGCTATACTTAGCATTTTATGACATTGGGGGGGGTTTAAGTTTTTGCCTTTTATTGCTAAATGTGTAGGGTCAGGAAAATAAACTTAATACCTCCGGGTAGAAAATACTCCGTTCTTTCCAAACATATATGACAAGATAAGCTCAATCCAGTGTGTTAGTTTTGTACAGAGTTGACGGGCGACAGTTTCTCTGAATCGTCATGATGTTTTGAATAACAACGTTCCGATCTAGTATCACCATATATTCCATAATAACAAATAGAACATTCTGTTTTTGGTGATGTGCTTAACTTTTAACCAATTGTGTATTGCTGGCCAACCGCTGAAAACAGGCTTATTTTTCGGTAGGTACCTTCACAAATAGTCTTACCATACATAGCTGCCACCAATTCCGACAAGGCCAAGAATCAACTTGTTCTACCGAGGGTAGGGGTATCTCGAAAACTAAGGCCCTTTTTGGATTTGGCCGCTCCTCTATATCCCCTAATTTGCAGAAGATAAAATGCATAATCAAGGTGACTAATGGGTGAACATCACCAACTGGGGAAATTCAATCTGTTCCTAGGTCTCCCATAGCAGTTGAGGCTTAAGCAGAATGAGGTTCCCAGGGGGTAATTTGGTGATGCTAGCCCACTGTGTGGGATAGTGTAACTAATTCACCCTTTGGGGACCTCATTTTCCAAATGACAGACACACTATTTCAAGGCTTGAATGTGATCATCTTCTTTCAAGAGCTCTTTCTTATTTTTGCTGACATACATGTATTTGTATACAGTAATGCCCTAAATAATCGACTCCTTAACCACTGCAGAATTATGGGTAATTTTTACTTTCCGATAAATGGCAACAAGCCATATTTCCGACTAAATCCTGAAAAATTACCCATAATTCTGCTGTGGTTAAGGAGTCGATTATTTAGGGCATTACTGTAGTTCAGTATATGCGTCTTATTAGACTTTGTTTTCTATTTGCACATCTATGTTCACCCTTAACATAAACTAGGCTGATGAGAATTTTTACTGCTGTGCATGGACAATAGACACTGGGACAGGAGAGCCGCTGCTGGCTGTGTCAGGGAAGAGAGGTGTCATTCGTCTTATCAGTCTTGCAAATATGCAATGTATCAAGGTTTGTATTACTGAATTGAGAACTCTACTGCCAATTTGACTTAATAAGCTAGGGAATATTTTTGAATGTTTGAACGCGCACTCGAATTGTTGTAAATATTCTTCTCCAGAAATTGAAGTATTGAAATAAATATACAGTGAAACCTCTCCAAACCGAACCCTCTACAATCCCAACCCCTCTCCATTCCGAATGAGTTGTTCGGTCCCGAATTTACCCAAGTGCTATTGTCACTAATTATTACCTCTGTAATCCGAAACCTCTGTACTTTGAATACCAGAGAGCTTTATTAGTCCAAAAGTGAACAAATACACTAATGTTTACCTCCAAAATCCGAACGCTCAAAGCGATGGAAGAGACCGAACACAATCAGTTAAAAGGTAATGATTTGAACGTTTCCGCTTTTGCGTTGACCTGTGTGTGACCTCGATCACCGTCAGTTAGTTACAAACGGACGAAGTGTTCTTGGTACACTAATCAAATTTATTTACAAACTAAAACGAATAAAATGCCTGAGAATAAAAAGATACTGCCGTATTTGTATTTAATCTTATTCTAAATAAATTCCGAAAGTGATACCAGACGAACGTGCGTGCACACAGGTAATGCACTTTCGTACTATTGAATAAGCATACCAATTTAATTAGCGGTCTTTTGTATCGGCAAAGCTTTGAAACGGATTAAAACAACATGTGTCCAATTAGATGCGTCTAAACCAGAATTGGTTACTACACTGCACCACCTTCAGATACATACAGATACAGATAGATACATGTTTGCTTATATCACAAATTTATTGAACAATGGTGACTTCACAGGTAATTAGAGCAGTGACACGTTGTTTTTACATCAGCTATTGTGCTGGGATGGACTCTTTGTTTTTACAACAATTGTCCAAACTAATCACTAATTCGCTAAAAGTACAGTACGGTGGTTTATTGTTACCATCACAGTTTTATTAAATCAACTTATCACATTTAATGAGCCGTCGGGAAAACGATAGCTCAGAGTTGAAATCTACATTTTCAAAAACCGCGAATCACCGTAATATGTATTGTTTCCGTGTTTCTTTGTTTATCTATACATATATCTATTTCTTTTTATAGCATGTTTATCTATTGCAATTTATGTTTTATTTTGTAGTTTATTGAATAAAGTTTAAGTAATCAGTAATGAGGTGTTCGGGTTTCGATAAATCTTACTGACGGCGGCAATATATTCTTATGGTTTTGCGATTTTCTGTAAACCGAACACCTCTCTAAACCGAACGGAAGGGCCGGTCCGAAGGGTGTTTGGTTTAGAGAGGTTTTACTGTATATAGTTCTATATTTTTGTCAAAACAATAACTTGCTAAACTGTTCTTATGACAAATCACCAAGTGAAGATAACTCACCGGGCAATGACAATTCACCGTGTATACACAATGTTATTGACATGCCCGCAGCTATTCCATTATAATAACGGGCACATGTTGATTCCGCATTTTACATCGCCACTCAGATGATGTCATATAGGTAGATACAATTAATTCCGACTCCGGTTCAGTGTTTGTAATAATATACTCATATAATGTCATATGAGGATTTGCGTCGGAGATAGCTGGACAATTATTTTTTATTTATTACTCGATAGTTTTAGGATTTGGATCACTGTGTTCATAATAGTGGTGCCTTTCCGATAGTGTTTTGTTGTATTCATCAGGAGAGCAATCCTTGAATGCAGACATTTAGTATAGGAGTTTTTGATTGCAACATGCGACATCATGGCGACGTCACTATATCTATGATACTACATGTTTCAACTCAAAATGCATATTCAGGTTGACATTTTTACTGAGATGTACTTATATAGACACTATAATGATATATTGGTACTGTCATGTTATGATATGTTTACAAAGCAGATGTGTTATTGCCATTCACATTTGTATATATATATTGTACATGTTTGTGATTTAGCTCCAACATGTTTATACAGTGCAAAGGTTTTTTCTTAAAGCTGTTAAACCATTATTGCCAAAGTGAACATGAAAAAATAGAACAAATTTGTTGTTATTTTGATTATCACTAATCATCCAGTGACGAGATTATGTATTTTGAAACCAGTATTTGTAAACAATTGACTGTAACAGTAGCTCAGGTTTATATTTTTCGCAATGAACAATAACTCTAATATACAGAAACGTAGATTAAGGACAGATTTGGGGTGCTAGTCAATCTATGATTATTTTTTGGCATTAAAATAATAGAAAACATTATTTGTAACACTGTGCATAAATTTTCTGGCAAATACCCAGTCTGATAAATATCCAGACTCCATCTCATTACTTTCATCTATTTCTGAGGACACCGGGATTCTATCTGATTTCAGAGATGAAGGGGGAATATCCTTTTTTTTGTGAAATTTAAGCTGATTGAAATGAAACACGGTCTAATTTTATTAGACTGGCTAAAACCACAATGAATAAAATTTTAACACCTTGAGATGCAAATATGTCTTTAGTTGATATTAATTGACATGCTGATATTTATTAATTGATCGATGCCATTTATTAAAATTCTATTCACCTAGCAAGTGCCTTGAGGGCTTTACATAATATAACTGTATTTGGCACTATTTAGCAAATAAAGGTATTTATTTTCAATAAAATGATTTGCTTTATATTTATAAGCCTACTTTATATGCCTCATGTTTATTCTAACAAACGTTATGTTGGACAGAGACAAAAGTGATATAAAATTCAGTTGTATAAAAGTATATCGGTATATAGTTGTTGTAAATTGAACGTTTGTAAACCTGATTACCATGTCTATAATTTAAATTGATCAATGAGAGATCTGATATGAGGCTATGCCATGTTATACCATGCGAGTAACCGCTATCTTGAAAGAGTGCTGTGTTTGGTTAGCTTCGAGTTGCAAAATGTTTATTTTTGTAAATAAATATGGCATGATGCCAAACTAAAGCCACAGCAGACAAATTCAACTCAAGGTTGATAAATGGCTATAAACCCACGCTCTTCCAATTGAAACACACAGCCCACTGTTATATTTTCGATCATTTCCAGTTCAAGGATACAATCTTGACGACATCCTTGTTTTAACCGAAATGTACAAAGCATCTTTAAGATGCAAGAAACATGCAATGATGAAATAAACAAGCGTGTCCTACATTAACAACGAATTGTTGAAATGTGTTTTGATAATTTGCATGGCAATGTAACTTTTTGTCTGTTTGCACTTTGCAAATAGATTTGGTGGTGATTGCCATTTTATCAGTATATACATAACCTCACATTGATGATCGATAAACCCGAATATGTTGTAAGATTTCATGTGAAACCAATCGTTCAAAGCTTATTTTTCGGTGCTTTTGCATTTGGGGTTATCCAATTTCAGTTATCATTTCAATTCTCTAGTCTAATAAGTCAAATTATAATCGCACAATGAGATTTGATTTTATGAGAAGTGCAAGATTTGCAGAAGCTTAATAATATCTATGATAATTTTAAGTTATAAAACGTTTTGATAGAATATATTTTGATGCTCTTCTAAACCTGAATTATATCCATTTCAGCATTTTGTTGGGCATGGATTATCTGTGAATGAAGTTAGATTTCACCCGAAGGATCAAAATTTGTTGCTGTCTGCCAGCAAAGGTTTGTCAGTGTAGTGATGTTAGCAACTTTCTATCCTCAATTGGTTTTTCATTTTATCTTTATATGAAACTTGTTATTATGCCCCCGATCTCCGATGGAGATTTGGGGGTATATAGTGGAGCCTTCCGTCCGTCCGTCCGTCCTTCCGTCCGTCCGTCCGTCCTTCCTTCCGTCCGAACGTTTCAACTCATAACTTTGGTTTCGCTAACTCAATTCAGTTGATCTTTGGTATGCTAATAGACCAGCCGGGGGGGGGACAAGATTTCCCCATAACTGCGGTTCCGTCCGCCCATTTTTTCCAGAGTTACGCCCCTTTTTGGACTTAGAAAATTCAGTTTTCTGTGGCATACGAACGTTTCAACTCATAACTTTGGTTTCGCTAATTCAATTCAGTTGATATTTGGTATGCCAATAGAAAATTCACGTTTTCTGCTACTTTTTTTGGTTTCCAGATGATAACTTGATTTTGGATTGTTTACTCATGAATAACATAACTTTACAAAGTGCCATTTAATAAGCATTTGCACAAAAATAAGAAAAATCCTCTCTGATTGTACAGTCGGGGGCGTTACCTCTGCCCAGCGGTGCACTTGTTTTATTTTATATTAATCAGAGTTACGACCCTTAGTTATCTATTTCTAGCAATTGTATGACCGTTAGCATGATAACTAGAACAAATGTCAACCAAATCCATTCATAATTGGTATATGTATTTGTCACAACTATATCTCGTTAGATCTCGAAAATCAGATATGTCTGATTTCTTTTTGTACCTGAGATATGGTTCCTTATTTCGTCCATTTTTAGTGAATCTCAGTTGGACAGATTTACTCTTATGGGCAAAAAAACTGGATGAGCGCCATCTTCGATGTTTACTCTTATTATCTGAACATTTCCCTAGGGGATCTACTCATCAATGACTATTTAGTGAAGAAATGGTTAAGTGACATGGTGTCTACCTCAGAGATGCAGTGAACTGGAACAGATCTCAATGTTAAATGAATCCTCTCTCAGTTGCAAAACTCTAGTCTCTATGTCTAGACAGACTACCGCACATGGGGAATATTTACATCCCGCTAGCACTGTGCAGGTCGGGGCTGAATCTGGTGCCGATGTTGTTCTTACTTCTACATATACCCATGTATATTTATATGTAGAAAAATTGAAACACATGCATGGGATTACAGCATAAATAAGTCCCATTATTACGCACTTAGCCATGATTTATAAGGATTTCTAGGTGAATTAAAAGTGATAATGTCACACCTGTGAATTACGTCACTGGTGAGCACACGCGACAGCTTGTTGGGGACTATTTTGTCACATATTGTCTTTAGAATTAGCACTTTTAAGTCGTGAAAGGTCTGTAATAAACAGAATAATCAATTGGCTTCGATGATTTATGTGACATAATTCACTCGGGGAGCCGGCCTATTGGTAAAACCCTCGTGAATTAATTAACGTGATCGTTGAAACCAATTGATTGCTCTCTATGTCTTTACTGTGTCATCTCGCATATTCAGAGCAAATAATCTCACTCAATCCAATTTCATCTCTTCCCCTTGTATGGAGATATAATTTGTTCATTTTATTTCAGATCACTCTCTGAGGTTGTGGAACATTAAAACAGAGTTGTGTGTTGTGTTATTTGGAGGAGTTGATGGCCACAGAGATGAAGTTCTAAGTGTTGTGAGTAGATCTAGTTATGTGACCACACATTACATTCAATTCAAATTAACCCTTCCATGACAGCAGCTTCCTGAAATTTTGCGAATACATTTTCCTATACATTCTGTTTTGCAGCTATTCTCTAATTAATCGACCCTCCAAAAGAGGTTGACCACCGGTATTGCCACGGTAATCAACCATGTTCATGCGATCAACCGCGGTCAACCGCTGCCAACCTCAGTACCACCTCCCAATCCCAGTTAGACTGCTTTCTTCGTGCAATGTTTATATGAATTTTCTTTTCTTTTTTAAACTCGGAAATTGTAACCACACCAAAGATGTGTTTATTTCTGGCGTGGCGTGAAGCTGCATTGATGATGCAATCGCAAATGTCGGTCAGTGACCAACTTCATATGTTGAATAAACTGTAAACAATTTATTAATTGTGAAATTTTGTGTTTAGTTAACTTGAAAATAAAAATGCCCCTGATAGTGTTGATGGTATTTGTGAATTGAAAACTTGGCGATTGATTTAAAATGGAGCTGGTCAAACACTGACATGTTTTCAAAATTTCCAGATTGAATTCTCAGTTATTGAGGTTGCAAAAAAATTTAACCTGGCGATAATTTAGTTGGTTATCACATTTAAAACTATTACTGCTGTAAGATTACTGGTGGATACCCCATATCAACCGATTAAATAGAGCATAGCTGTAGGTTACACTGGTGTAAATAGGGTTCGGAGTGACATCTAGCGGATGCGGGAGGAATATATAGGAGAGACACTGGGCCCTGATTGGTCTATAGCATTGTGTGCCTTTTGCATAAAAAAATCATCACACCTCTTCCCTATGATTTCCCATAGGTAAAATAGCCATTGGCACAGGAATTAACCCTTTGTAGTGATGTTTGAATTTTTTGGTGCAGTCTTCCATAGCTGATCCAAGTTTGCAACACCAGACCCCAAAAACTGTGTGTAAATGGGGCCTGAACATGACTTGTGGTGGGAAATTGTGCTTTTTTGATTAATAATGTGTTAAAGGGGGTGGGGTTAAATTGTGTGTGATAAATAAAGAACCACAGAAGTGATATTGTTTTTGAACACATTTTTTCCATTGATGGGTAATTCTGAAGAAATATAGGAAGTTACAATTATTCCGTGAAGAAGTGGGCTATCGCTTTAAGTTACACTGGTGTAAATAGGGTTCGGAGTGACATCTAGCGGATGCGGGAGGAATATATAGGAGAGAATAAAATAGACACTGGGCCCTAATTGGTCAATGACCTTGTGTACTTTTTGCATAAAAAAATCATCACACCTCTTCCCTATGATTTCCCATAGGTAAAATAGCCACTGGCACAGGAATTAACCCTTTGTAGTCAAGTTTGAATTTTTTGGTGTGGTCTAAAATATGACAGTATTTTTTTATGTGGATCTGACACTAGTTACGAAAACACAAGATTTAAAGGCGAATTTCCTACAGACGGACATGATTGTTTTGCGTAAAAAGTTTCCCGCAATGTCAATTTTTCAGATTTAAAGAAAATTTTGGACCCAAAATTTATATTGCCAACAGTATACGCTAAAACTTTAGCACTGAGGCCTATGGAAAACATTTACACCAGTGTAACCTGTATATACAAGTTTCCCATAGATAAGAGAATACATTGGCCTAACAGTACTTACTTTGACCTTGTAAGCCAGTGCATTCTTTTATATATGCGAGGCTCCCAATGGGAGACTCACATATATAAGAGCCCAGGCACAAGATATTTAATGCTGCACCAGTGCAGCTCCTATCATGAAAAGGTTAAATTTAACTTCTTTAGGCCATGCAAGGTTAATTTCCCATTTCTCATGCACACATACAGATAACACTATCACAAATGATCCATAAATAGTCTCTCCTATTAATTAATCTCGTTAAGGATGACGTAAACCCGACGGGACTCCGGGATTCCAGGAGTTACACTTCGCAAAGATCCATAAATATTCTGTCTAATTATTTAATCTCTGCAAGGATGACGTAAACCCAACAGGACTCCCGGATTCCAGGAGTTACACGTCCCAAGTGTATTACAGCCAAACTCATTTGGCAAACCTCACTAGTCTCCATTGCGTAAACTGCAATAGGTCAAGGAGTTCAGACTTATACAATTTAAATTGCAGATTTTTCTGAGTAAAAGGAGCTGTTTACTTTATCTCTTGTTGCTTCTGATACCTACGCGTTATTGTGGATAGTATTTTGCTCAGAAGATGTAATAATATGGTTTAGGTAAAATAACACACTTGAGACAGCGATTCAAGATTCGATGCAATTTCAAATCTTTTACCCGCTTCAAGATTAAAAATGAAAACCCCTGATTCTAGCACATTATTTTCACAACATATGTCCATAAAAATTTAGTTGATAAATTCCATGTAATTTATTTTGTAAAAAATCGTCAGGTATGACCAATGCAATTTTCACAGAGATAGCAGTCTTAATCCATTACGTGGTTAACAAATGCTTGAACATAGTTACAAATTACAGTAACGAATCGGAAATCTGAACTGGGAAACGGGTCTGTTCGATCAAAATTCTGTGTATATTTGTTTTAAAAAGTACCACAATTATTTCGTGCTGATTAAAAATTTCCCCGACAGATTGAACACATATAAAAATTTGCACCCATAGGGTTTTAGATGATGCATGCGGGCCTGAGAAATGGATAATTTACTTTCCGTGGTCTTTGAAATATACAAGATCTAATGAAATTGGGCAATGTATCAAAATTTTTAAAGATGCATAATCCGATTAAGCTCCCCTTAAATACTATTTATTTGGATTCGGGGTAAAAATATTTCATTCAAGTCAACGAACCTACAGTAATGCCCTAAATAATCGACTCAGTGAGAGCTTTCCAATGAATGGCAACAAGCCATATTTCCGACTAAATCCTGAAATGTTACCGGTACCCATAATTCTGCTGTGGTTAAGGAGTCGATTATTTAGGGCATTACTGTATCTATCAAAGCTCAAGAGTTATTGGATATCGAGACATATTAGTGGCTCAGTAAAAAGTCGACGAGTCGACGGACCAAATTGAGGATGAAGATGGATAACTCCAAAATCAAGAGGCTTTGTGTTGATAAAAAGGCCAAATTTCTTCGAAAAACATGTTGATAAATAAATCATTTTGGGCAATTTTATACTATAGTTGACAGTGGTTAGCATTATTTTTTGGCAATTCTGATAACTGAAACGGCATTTCTATAAATGTTGTTGTTGGAATCTGATTATATGGGGAACATCAAATTGGATTGAGTACCTTTAATTTCGAATTGGGTGATTAAGTTTTGGAATCTTTGTGTATACTGGTTCAATTTTCAAATAAATTAAACAGGAGTTTTGACTTCTTATAAATTGTTATTAGATCCTCTTCAAGTGATTAAGGATACCTGTATGCCTGAAATTTATTTAAGTTTTCCTATCATTTAAAACTTTTGATTTTGCACTCAGGATATCAGTGTGAGTTTTTATGGGATAATTTATTTGAAATTATCAACTAAAAACTGCTGTAAAATCCTTTTAATTCATGGGGGTCTATTATTTGTTTACTTTGTGGTTAGGCCCAACCACGAAATTAACATCCAACGAAATAATGGTAGTGTAAATATTAATATACAATGTATGCGAAGAAAACGAAGATCGGGCATTGTATACCTGGGGTATGTCTATCTTTGGCATGTCGTATAATGAGTTGGGAAAGCATGGAAGACGAGATGAAATGTAATAAATTCAATAAAAAATACGAGTATCAGTTGTTTGTCAGTGGTCTATTTGTTATTATTTATCTTGCTACATCTGATCCCTTTTATAATAGTTTGCATAAGCAATCACCAATGAATTGATCTCTTGATAAAGGTTTCACCATAAAACAAGGAGAGTTTTCAAGGAAAAAAAAGGATCCATTCATGAATAGAAAATGGTCACTGTTCTGTGACTTCTACTTTGGGGTATGCCCACCCTAGGTGAATATAAGAGAATGCATTGGCCTAACAAATTTTATCATTTTTTATCAATTTTTCTTACATTCTTTAACAATTTTTATCATTTTTTTAAATTTCTTCTTACATTCTTTATCAATTTGTCTTACATTCTTAAAATTTTTTTTATCATTTTTACATTCATTTTAACAATTTTGTTATCATTTTTTTCATTTTATTCTTACATTCTTTAACATTTATAAAACAATAATATAAAGTATGTTAGGCCAATGCATTCTCTTATATATGCGAAGTGACCTATGGTCAGGAAGCTCCCATCATGAAATTGTTAAGGCTATTTACACTACGCTTTCTATTTCAGGATTTTAATGTGAAGGGTACCAGGATAGTAAGTTGTGCTATGGATCATTCTCTACGTATATGGAATCTGGAAAAACCAGACATTAACAAAGCAATCAAACATTCCTACGACTT
Organism: Siphonodentalium dalli; assembly: GCA_032622095.1. Lineage (NCBI taxonomy): Eukaryota > Metazoa > Mollusca > Scaphopoda > Gadilida > Siphonodentaliidae > Siphonodentalium > Siphonodentalium dalli. The sequence continues at coordinate 57,714,842 of CP136061.1, forward strand.
TAATCTTGCCAAGAGTGACAGGTTAGCAATGATATTTCTCTTCAGCCCTCGAAATTCACACATTTTCTCCACGGCAGTGTATTGCCATGGCATAATTAGACCCCCACGGCATCCCCACAGCAATTACTCTCTCCTGCCGAAGCCGCCTGCTTCGACCGTTGGCTAAGTATAGCATTTTTATGGATTAACGATTGCGACACATGGGAAACTGCATTACACTTTTTAACGACCTCTGTCCCAACCACCCACTGTTCCGTCTTTGCAACTACGTTTCCCGTTTTATTTCCAACATTTCCACAAACTTTACTTCCATCAAAACCATACACCTCACGACATAAATTGCAAAATATAAGTTTGATATAAGATTGATCATCTGTCAAATCAAATCCTATAGTGTCCAGCCCCCATCTCTCCACCGTTTCTTTTTTTCACCCATTATCGGGCCATTGTGTGTGTCGCGGTCGATCAATTTTAACACTTTCGAGGTAAATACACGTGGTTGTGAATTACGTCACGCCACGTGGATCCAGGTGGAAGTTAACCTGACCCTTCTGATGCCGCGTACGTTAGTGATACCGGAGTTATAGCGTGCGCGTTATGTTTTTTGACTGACCGCAGTGCCTGATTCGCCGAATGTGAACATGTTATCAACTGTTACGGCAGTCCGTGGCCCACGGCAGTCAATTGCCGTGGCGAATATTGAAGCCTACAGCGATTGCCACGGCAATGCCGATTGCCGTGGTGAATTTCGAGGGCTGTTCTCTTAGCAGCCAATGTTCCCAGAAATTTTCTGTCATTTTTCAGAAAAGAATCTAGGCCCTTTCCAGGTTATGAATTGCACTTTACAGGTTTATAATAGGGGAAAATCAATGAAGTTCGCAAAATATATAGGAACAATGTAATGTCAATGTAAAAATCAGTATACAATTATTTAACCCTTTCATGACTGGAGCTGCGATGGTGCAGCATTAGATATCCTGTGCCAGTGCATTCTCTTATATATGCAAGTCTCCCATAGGGAGCCTTGCATATATACGAGAATGCACTGGCTTTATATAAAGTTAAGATAAATATTGTTCGAATTGGAACAGTATCCACATGTAACAGGATTTGTCCATTTAATTCAAAGTTATGGCCCTTAGAGTGTAAAATATGTATGTCAGTCGTTTTAGATATGATTTAAATGATCTCTGGTATAATCATGAACCACAATAGGATAAAGAATATCCACATGCAACTGATTTTGTCCCAATTGTCGCATGGCAAATTAAGACATCTTACAAATTAAGCCACCTCAGGAAATTAATAAAACTCTGTAAAACATCACTGTTGTGGGGGATACTCTGTGGTGCACTTATTCTTCCTGTTATCTGTAGGTTGTTTCTCTTCCTGTTGTCTGCTTATATTATCTAAAGATTTCATCAGACCACAACTGACCACAACTATGCCTTTTATTCTGTTACAGGCCGTTCCCCACATTCTCACAACATTTTCCAGACTTCTCCACAAGAGACATTCACAGAAATTATGTGGATTGTGTCAGGTGGTTTGGGGACTTTGTGCTTTCTAAGGTAAATACATTAGGCCATAGCCGCATCCAACAAAATTATTTCCATCTTCGATTAATCTGCATTATTTATTTTGAATTCGGAAAATGCCGGGTAATATTGAATACCGTGTTTGTTTTACACAGTTTAATCTACAACCGATGGGTTAACAACCTTTGATTGCATATCAAAGAGATTCTGAAAACATGAGTACTACTAACTTATGTTGCAAACAGTCGGCAGTTCTTTTGATGATCCGACATGGTTACTCTTCTGGTCGTTGTATATTCTACAAATTGGTGGCACTGAAGCTTTGAACTTATGGCGACGTCGTTGTATATTTATACTTGAAAGGCGGCACTACATCTTTGAAATGTGCCGACTATCACTGTGTTTAATGAACTGAATGCACTTGCCTTGAATCTGATTGAACCAATGGGGAGTTGATTGACATTCTCTGGAAACCAGGGAACCTACTGCATTTTAATCAGCGATGTTCTCCGCGATGTCATTTGCGAGTATACTTTGTTTGCATAAGTATACTTAGATGTTACTAGTACAGGCTATCGTGTATCATGCTGAATGAAACTCGATATTATCAAATACTTAACTTGTTCTGAGTCCTGTAATTTGCGGGTGGGGGCACACCTTTGTGATTGTTATCCAAGCTCTCGAAGTTTGATGAAACTTATTGTTTCCTTTTTAGCTCAACTTTACTTTGTAAAGTTTGAGCTTTTGCCATGGCTTTGTCGTCTGTGTGTTCGTGTGTGTGCGTGTGTGTGCATGATTCGTCAACAATACAGGCTACAGGCCATCTTGGATTTCAATATTCAATCCATTAGCACGGGCTACAGGTCGTACTGTTCGTCTGATCATCATGAAATTTGTCATGGATGTTAATAATGACATCTAGATGGGAACGAGTAATTTTGGGGTCATTCGGCCAAAAAACATGGCCGCCGGCAGCCATCTTAGATTTTACTCTTTGCATGACTAAATTCTTTGGCACGGCCTACATGTCGTACCTTTGGTCAGATCATGGCTGTGTAAATTGGAATGTAGATGGGAATGAGTCATTTTGGGGTGATTCGGACAAAAAACATGGCTGCCAGTGGCCATCTTGGATTTCAAAATTAAATCCATTAGCACGGGCTACAGGTCGTGCCTTTGGTCTGATCATCATGAAATTTGTCAGGGATGTTAACATTGACATGTAGATGGGAACGAGTCATTTTGGGGTCATTCGGCCAAAAAACATGTCCGCCAGCAGCCATCTTGGATTTTACTCTTTGTATGACTAAATCCTTTAGCACAGGCTACAGGTCATACCTTTAGTCTGATCATCATGAAATTTGTAATGGCTGTTGAAATTGGAATGTGGATGGGAACGAGTCATTTTGGGGTCATTCGGACAAAAAACATGGCTGCCAGCAGCCATCTTGGATTTCAATATTCAATCCATTAGCACGGGCTACAGGTCGTACTGTTCGTCTGATCATCATGAAATTTGTCATGGATGTTAATAATGACATCTAGATGGGAACGAGTAATTTTGGGGTCATTCGGCCAAAAAACATGGCCGCCGGCAGCCATCTTAGATTTTACTCTTTGCATGACTAAATTCTTTGGCACGGCCTACATGTCGTACCTTTGGTCAGATCATGGCTGTGTAAATTGGAATGTAGATGGGAATGAGTCATTTTGGGGTGATTCGGACAAAAAACATGGCTGCCAGTGGCCATCTTGGATTTCAAAATTAAATCCATTAGCACGGGCTACAGGTCGTGCCTTTGGTCTGATCATCATGAAATTTGTCAGGGATGTTAACATTGACATGTAGATGGGAACGAGTCATTTTGGGGTCATTCGGCCAAAAAACATGTCCGCCAGCAGCCATCTTGGATTTTACTCTTTGTATGACTAAATCCTTTAGCACAGGCTACAGGTCATACCTTTAGTCTGATCATCATGAAATTTGTAATGGCTGTTGAAATTGGAATGTGGATGGGAACGAGTCATTTTGGGGTCATTCGGACAAAAAACATGGCTGCCAGCAGCCATCTTGGATTTCAAAATTCAATCCATTAGCACAGGCTACAGGTCGTACTGTTCTTCTAATCATCATGAAATTTGTCATAGATGTTAATATTGATATGTAGATGAGAACGAGTAATTTTGGGGTCATTCGGCCAAAAAACATGGCCACCGGCAGCCATCTTGGATTTTACTCTTTGCATGACTAAATCCTTTGGCACGGGCTACAGGTCGTACCTTTGGTCGGATCATCATAAAATTTGTCATGAATGTTAACAATTAATGTAGATGGGAACGAGTAATTTTGGGGTCATTTGGCCAAAAAACATGGCCGTCAGCAGCCATCTTGGATTTTACTCTTTGTATGAATAAATCCTTTAGCACGGGCTACAGGTCTTAGCTTTAGTCTGATCATCATGAAATTTGTCATGGCTCTTTAAATTGGAATGTAGATGGGAACGAGTGATTTTGGGGTCATTCGGACAAAAAACATGGCTGCCAGCGGCCATCTTGGATTTCAAAATTCAATCCATTAGCACGGGCTACAGGTCGTATTGTTCGTCTGATGATCATGAAATTTGTCATGGGTGTTAATATTGACATGTAGATGGGAACGAGTAATTTTGGGGTCGTTCAGCCAAAAAACATGGCCGTTGGCAGCCATCTTGAATTTTGCTCTTTGCATGACTAAATCCTTTCACACGGGCCACAAGTCGTACCTTTGGTCAGATCATCATGAAATTTGTCATTCGAACAAAAAACATGGCTGCCAGCAGCCATCTTGGATTTTACTCTTTGCATGACTAAATCCTTTGGTACGGACTACAGGTCGCACATTTTTCAGATCATTGTGAAATTTGTCATGGATGTTGACATTG